>VZRL01000741.1:51869-65255 GCA_013397895.1 Origma solitaria
CTCCATCTCCATCTCCGTCTCCATCTCCATCTCCGTCTCCATCTCCACCTCCATCTCCATCATCTCCACCTCCACCTCCATCTCCATCTCCACCTCCATCTCCATCATCTCCACCTCCACCTCCATCTCCATGATCTCCATCTCCACCTCCGTCTCTGTCTCCTCCTCCTCCTCCCTCTCCTCCCCAATCCCCCTGGCAGGGTCACACAATTCCTGCCAGCTCCAGGAAGGTCACCTTGGAAAATTCCAGGAGAGAGGAGCGTGACGATCCACCACTCGAGAATTCCTCTTGCTGAGCACTTGGGATTTGGCGGAGGATCTGACACTGATCGGAGAGCACACGACAGAATTTGCAGCCAGGTCAATTCTTTAGTGCTCAAAAAAAAGGGATTTGTAGAAATCACAGATAGGATGGAAAATATGGATAAGGACACAGCCCAGATTCAAAGTGACCCTTTGGATTTGCCACCCTTTTTCATTTTTAGAGCTGTAAATACACACAACATTCAAACCCTGTGGAATAAAACCAGACCAGCTGGAATTCCAAACACAAAAAACCCTGAATACTCCCGCCGAAGAGAATTTACTTTTTCTTCTCAACGGCTTGATGATTTCTACTCCTTCACGTGTGACTTGGCTGTGGTTTTTCACCCAGGGGATCTAAGAAAGTTTAATATCACAAACCAGCGCAGACTATTGAAGTTTTCCACTGGGATGGGGATGGGAGAAAGCTTCTGCTCCCTGAATTTTGACATTCCAGCCCAAGTGCTTCTTGGCAGAGCAGCCAGGGGGACCTGCAGTGCCTCAAATGTCAACTCTGCTGTCATCAGCCTCCTCCCAGAGGGCTGCAAAATGTCACCAACCCAGCTGTCACCTCAGGCCCCTCGGGGCAGTTTCACAAGTTTATTGTCCCACTGACTCGGATTTGAGGCAAACCCTTGAATTTCAGAGCTTCGTCTCCCCAGCACAGAAAAACCCTTCCTTTGAGGCACAAGCGGAGCTCTTGGCTGTGAAACGCACGAGCAGAACTTTTTGGCAGCCGGGAAGGCTGCGAGAGACAATCCATCCCTGCGGAGTGAATTCGGGGAGCTGTGTCAGAATGCTCTCGCGGATTCCTCCCACCAGCCAAAACTCCTGGCTACATCCATGGAAAACAACGGCGGATTCAGTCGGAATAAATCACCTCACGCCATCCAACAGCTCTTGTGTCTTCCCTGGGTACGTCTAATTCATCTCCTTGGAATGACTGAATTTTGCTGCTGCGAAATCAAATTTCACCGAAATCCTTCAAGGAATGATCCTGTAATATCCACAAAGATTCTGCCCCACAGTCACTGCCCAAATTAAACCTGAAAAATGAAGCCAGGCCACTATCAGAACGCTCTCACGGATTTCTCCCGCCAGCCAAAACTCCCAGCTCCATCCACGGGAAAACAACGGCGGATTCAGTCGGAATAAATCACCTCACCCCCGAGCTCTCGGTGTTGGACACTGCTCTCCAAGAAGGTTTCACCATCCAACAGCTCTTGTGTCTTCCCTGGGTATGTCCAATTCATCTCATTGGAATGACTTAATTTTGCTGCTGCCAAATCAAATTTCACTGAAATCCGGCAAGGAATGATCCTGTAATATCCACAAAGGTCCTGCTCCACAGTCACTGTCCAAGTTAAACCCGAAAAATTAAGGATGCACCATCCAACAGCTTGGGGTACGTCAGGATCGGCATCTCCTTGGAATGATTGAATTTTGCTGCTGTGAAATCAAATTTCACCAAAATCCTTCAAGGAATGTTCCTGGAATATTCTGCCCCACAGTCGCTGTCCAAATTAAACCCAAAAAATTAAGCCAGGCCGCCATCGGAACGTTTGCACGGATTTCTCCCGCCAGCCAAAACTCCCAGCTCCATCCACGGGAAAACAACAGCAAATTCAGTCAGAATAAATCACTTCACACCCGAGCTCTGGGTGTTGGAGACTTCTCCAAGAAGGATTCACCATCCAACAACTCTCGTGTCTTCCCTGGGTATGTCCAATTCATCTCCTTGGAATGACTTAATTTTGCTGCTGAGAAATCAAATTTCACTGAAATCCTTCAAGGAATGATCCTGGAAAATTCTGCCCCACAGTCACCGTCCAAGTTAAACCTGAAAAATTAAGGATTCACCATCCAACAGCTCTGGGTACGTCAGGACCATCATCTCCTTGGAATGATTGAATTTTTCCGCTGTGAAATCAAATTTCACCGAAATCCTTCAAGGAATGATCCACAAAGATATCCATAAAGATTCTGCCCACAGTCACTTCCAAATTAAACCCGAAAATTGAAGCCAGGCCACCATGGGAACGGTCTTGCAGATTTCTTCCGCCAGCCAAAACTCCCAGCTCCATCCACGGGAAAACAACGGCAGATTCAGTCGGAATAAATCACCCCACGCCTGAGCTCTTGGTGCTGGAAACTTCTCCAAGAAGGATTCACCATCCAACAGCTCTCATGTCTTCCCTGGGTATGTTCAATTCAACTGCTTGGAATGATTGAATTTTGCTGCTGTGAAATCAAATTTCACCAAAATCCTTCAATGAATGATCCTGTAATATTCTGCTCCACAGTCACTGTCTAAATTAAACCTGAAAAATGAAGCCAGGCCGCTGTCGGAATGCTCTCATGGATTTCTCCCGCCAGCCAAAACTCCCGGCTCCATCCACAGGAAAACAACAGCGGATTCAGTCGGAATAAATCACCTCAAGCCCGAGCTGTGGGTGTTGGAGATTTCTCCAAGAAGGATTCACCATCCAACAGCTCTCATGTCTTCCCTGGGTATGTCTAATTCATTTCCTTGGAATGACTTAATTTTGCTGCTGTGAAATCAAATTTCACCAAAATCCTTCAATGAATGATCCACAAAGATTTTGCTCCCCAGTTACTGTCCAAATTAAACCTGAAAAATGAAGCCAGGCTGCCGTTGGAAGGCTCTTGTGGATTTCTCCCACCAGCCAAAACTCCCGGCTCCATCCACAGGAAAACAACGGCGGATTCAGTCGGAATAAATCACCTCACGCCCGAGCTGTGGGTGCTGGAGACTTCTCCAAGAAGGATTCACCATCCAACAGCTCTGGGTACGTCAGGATCGGCATCTCCTTGGAATGACTGAATTTTGCTGCTGAGAAATCAAATTTCACCAAAATCCTTCAAGGAACGATCGTGGAATATTCTTCTCCACAGTTACTGTCCAAATTAAACCCTAAAAATACTCGGGGGATGCAATGATCCACGGAAAAGTCAGGATTTTTGGGCTTGGGAAGAGCAGAGCACAGCACCGATCCATCACAATTATATACATAAACAATGCAAACTGAACATAATCCGTTGGATTAACGCTATAAAAATTATTCTGGAGAGCAAACAATGTCTACAACACGAGCGCTGATATTTTAACAGCTGTGCCTTAATCCAGCCCTGCAGACCATCTGTTCTATCTGTGTCCCAGCAAAACCACACACACTCTGTCAACAGTTGGATGGGAGAGAAGATTTACATTCTGGGCTTCGAAATTAAGGATATCTCACAAAGAAATCGTTAAAACGTATTGCTTAGAGTAATTCTAAAAAAGAGAATATATTTTCTTTCCCTCATGGTTGTTTTCCAGGCACTGCCAGTCCAGGACACCGAGCTGTGCTTTTGGGGAAGAAATTCAAAAATCAGCTTATTAAAATCAGAATATAAAATGCATATTGAGCCACCGTTAAAATGCATTGCTTAGATTAATTCTAATAGAGAGAATATATTTTCTTTCCCTCGTGGTTGTTTTCCAGGCACTGCCAGTCCAGGACACCGAGCTGTGTTTTGGTGGAAGAAATTCAAAAATCAGCATATTAAAATCAGAATATAAAATGCATATTGAGCCACCGTTAAAATGCATTGCTTAGATTAATTCTAATAGAGAGAATATATTTTCTTTCCCTCGTGGTTGTTTTCCAGGCACTGCCAGTCCAGGACACCGAGCTGTGTTTTGGTGGAAGAAATTCAAAAATCAGCATATTAAAATCAGAATATAAAATGCATATTGAGCCACCGTTAAAATGCATTGCTTAGATTAATTCTAATAAAGAGAATATATTTTCTTTCCCTCGTGGTTGTTTTCCAGGCTCTGCCAGTCCAGGATGCCGAGCTGTGTTTCGGGGAAGGAATTAAAAAATCAGCAGGTTGTTCCATGAGCATGAATAATTCAGGGTGGCCTTCCTGGAAATGAGGTGGATTTGGGTGAAAATGCTTTGGAAAGTGGTTTTTCTTCCTTTCAATTCTACAGTGAGTCTGTAGGTTCTGAATACAGACTGAATTTATTGGGATTTTAAAAAATTTTTCAAAGAAATTGTCCGTCCCAACGTAAGTTTCTTTCACCCAATTAAAGAATTAAAAAGAGGGCAACCAAACAGGCCTTTCTACTCATCAGACAATAGTACAGAAAAGTTAAAGCTGAAAATATCTCCATTTACTCCAGCGTATTAAATGAAAATTAATTTACGCTCCTAAGTAGAGGAATTAAGATAATTAGCTGGCGACTTCAATTTTTAACCGTTTTTAAACCGCTAACCATTTCCAAACAACATGTGGGAACGCAGCAGCTATACATTAAAATTTCAGATTCATCAGGCAATGCTCTGCCTTCCATTCAGTGCCAAGTTAATGAGGTCACAGCTGAACGCTACAGGGGAGGACGGGGGGGGAAAGAATTCAAAATAATTGCAATTGTATCCCACTTTTCCACCGGCCAGACAGCTGTTATCCACCTCGGAACGACCGATCCCGAAATCCTCACCAAAGCCATCGAACTGAGGGCAAACCCAAGCCCCGACTCGATTTTTTTTGGTTAATAATTCACCGGATAAATATTTGACAGGAATTGCCACAGCGCCTCCACTTATTTGTTTTGGCGGCGCCTAAAAGGGTGATCGCTGCTCTCCAAAGAGATGAAAGAATATTTTGCACTGAAAAGTCTAGGATTTTCCCGGGAAAAGTCCAGGATTTTGCCCCTGTCGAGGTCAGGAGTTTGTTCCCAGCTCTGTTCTGTACCCCAGAGAGAGTTTTGGGAAAAATTTGGGAAAAATTGTTCCCACGAGTCCGGAACACTCACAAGTAGGACAAGGCCAAACAATAACGAGATTCATAAAAGAGGGCGAGGGAAACGAGGGAGGACAAAAAGATTAAGCAATTACTCCACAAGGCCTCTGCACTGGACGATAATTCCAAATCCCTTCCCAGTTAAACAGAATGAAGAGAGGCAAATATCTGCGGATGGATGAAAGAACCCCTTCAAAACCTCCTTAGCTAATAAATGACACTCCTAGAAAAACCCGGAGGTGAAGGAACTTCCGCGTCCTTAAAGGAATTTCTGTCAAATGTCAGGATGTGGATGGAATGTTCTGCAGGGGAGTTTGTAAGGGCACGGAACGGAATCAGTGGGATCAGGCCATAAAATCAAGACTGAATTAAACTCCTTGAGGCGGATGCAGGAATGGACACAGAATGGAATCAGTGGGATCAGACTATAAAAGCAAGACTGAATTAAACTCCTTGAGGTGAATATGGGAATGGACACAGAACGGAATCAGTGGGATCAGGCTATAAAAGCAGGAAAGACTGAATTAAACTCCTTGAGGTGGATGCAGGAATGGACACAGAATGGAATCACAGGGATCAGGCTATAAAAGCAGGAAAGACTGAATTAAATTCCTTGAGGTGGATTTGGGAATGGAATCAGTGGGATCAGGCCATAAAAGAAAGATTGAAATAAACTCCTTGAGGTGGATGTGGGAACAGACAGGGAACGGAATCAGTGGGATCAGGCCATAAAACAGGAAAGACTGAATTAAACTCCTTGAGGAGGATATGGGAACAGACACAAAATGGAATCAGTGGGATCAAGCTATAAAATCAGGAAAGACTGAATTAAACTCCTTGAGGCAGCTGTGGGAATGGACACAGAACGGAATCAGTGCAATCAGACTATAAAATCAGGAAAGACGGAATTAAACTCCCTTGAGGAGGATATGGGAACGGACACAGAACGGAATCAGTGGGATCAGACTATAAAAGCAAGACTGAATTAAACTCCTTGAGGTGAATGCGGGAATGGACATGGAACGGAATCAGTGGATCAGGCCATAAAAGAAAGATTGAATTAAACTCCTTGAGGAGGATATGGGAACAGACACAAAATGGAATCAGTGGGATCAAGCTATAAAATCAGGAAAGACTGAATTAAACTCCTTGAGGCAGCTGTGGGAATGGACACAGAACGGAATCAGTGCAATCAGACTATAAAATCAGGAAAGACGGAATTAAACTCCCTTGAGGAGGATATGGGAACGGACACAGAATGGAATCAGTGGGATCAGACTATAAAAGCAAGACTGAATTAAACTCCTTGAGGTGAATATGGGAATGGACACAGAACGGAATCAGTGGGATCAGGCTATAAAAGCAGGAAAGACTGAATTAAACTCCTTGAGGTGGATGCAGGAATGGACACAGAATGGAATCACAGGGATCAGGCTATAAAAGCAGGAAAGACTGAATTAAATTCCTTGAGGTGGATTTGGGAATGGAATCAGTGGGATCAGGCCATAAAAGAAAGATTGAAATAAACTCCTTGAGGTGGATGTGGGAACAGACAGGGAACGGAATCAGTGGGATCAGGCCATAAAACAGGAAAGACTGAATTAAACTCCTTGAGGAGGATATGGGAACAGACACAAAATGGAATCAGTGGGATCAAGCTATAAAATCAGGAAAGACTGAATTAAACTCCTTGAGGCAGCTGTGGGAATGGACACAGAACGGAATCAGTGCAATCAGACTATAAAATCAGGAAAGACGGAATTAAACTCCCTTGAGGAGGATATGGGAACGGACACAGAACGGAATCAGTGGGATCAGACTATAAAAGCAAGACTGAATTAAACTCCTTGAGGTGAATGCGGGAATGGACATGGAACGGAATCAGTGGATCAGGCCATAAAAGAAAGATTGAATTAAACTCCTTGAGGAGGATATGGGAACAGACACGGAACAGAATCATTGGGATCAGGCTATAAAATCAGGAATGACTGAATTAAACTCCTTGAGGCAGATGTGGGAACAGACACAGAATGAAATCAGTGCAATCAGACTATAAATAAAGGACTGAATTAAATTCCTTGTGGCGGATATGGGAACGGGCGGGGAACGGAATCAGTGGCATCAGGCTATAGAAGCAAAACTGAATTAAACTCCTTGAGGGGGACGTGGGAACGGACACGGAACGGAATCAGTGGGATCAGACTATAAAAACAGGAGAGACTGAATTAAACTCCTTGAGGTGGACGTGGGAACGGACACGGAACGGAATCAGTGGGATCAGACTATAAAAACAGGAGAGACTGAATTAAACTCCTTGAGGTGGACGTGGGAACGGACACGGAACGGAATCAGTGGGATCAGATTATAGAAGCAGAACTGAATTAAACTCCTTGAGGCAGATGCGGGAATGGACACGGAATGGAATCAGTGGGATCAGGCTATAAAAGCAGGAAAGACTGAATTAAACTCCTTGAGACAGGTATGGGAATGGACACAAAACAGAATCAGTGGGATCAGGCCATAAAATCAGGAACGACTGAATTAAACTCCTTGAGGTGGATTCAGGAACGGGCACAGAACAGAATCAGTGGGATCAAACTATAAAAGCAAGAAAACAACAGACTTTAACTCCTTGAGGCGATGTGGGAACGGACACGGAATGGAATCAGTGGGATCAGGCCATAAAAGCAGGGAAGACTGAATTAAACTCCTTGAGGCAGATGCAGGAATGGAAACGGAACAGAATCAGCGGGATCAGACTATAAAAGAAAGACTGAAATAAACTCCTTGAGGAGGATATGGGAACGGACATGGAATGGAATCAGTGGGATCAGGCTATAAAAGCAGGAAAGACTGAATTAAACTCCTTGAGGCAGATGCAGGAATGGACACGGAACAGAATCAGTGGGATCAGGCCATAAAATCAAGACTGAATTAAACTCCTTGAGGCAGATGTGGGAACGGACACGGAATGGAATCAGTGGGATCAGGCTATAAAAGCAGAAAAGACTGAATTAAACCCCTCGAGGTCGATTTGGGAATGGAATCAGTGGGATCAGGCCATAAAATCAAGACTGAATTAAACTTCTTGAGGCAGATGCAGGAATGGAATCAGTGGGATCAGGACATAAAAGAAGGAAAACAATGGAATTAAACTCCTTGAGGTGGATGCGGGAACGGACTTGGAATGGAATCAGTGGGACCAGGCCATAAAAGTAAGACTGAATTAAACTCCTCGAGGGAGGCAAGAAGGGGTGAGTGCATTTTCTCACCAAATAATCACCCAACGCTGCAAAATCCATTTTATTTCTCTATGAAATATCTGAAAGGCTGGGGAGCACAGCTAAGGGAAGAGCAGAAAGGCAAGAAGAGCTGGGGAAGAAAATAAAGAATATAAGGAATATAAAGGATATAAAGAATATAGATAATATACAAAATATAAAGAATATAAAGATATAAAGAATATAAAGAATATACAGAATATGAAGAATATAAAGAATAAAGAATGTAAAGAATATAAAGAATATAAAGAATATAAAGAATATAAAGAATATAAAGAATATAAAGAATATACAGAAGAGCTGGAAGCAGCAGGACGGGGCCAGCAGAGTGGGAAGGAGTGTCCACACTTTTGATAACGAGTTCAGCGCTTCGCTCCCTCTGCCTCCCAGCTCAGGGCTGAGTGCTGACAGCCAGAGATCAGAAACGTGTCCTTTAATCCATGCCATTTCTGATGGATCAGCTCCTGCAGATCCCTCCCAGGCCTCTCCCGAGTCCCCTCCGTGACCCTGGAATGTCACGGCAGCCGCCGCAGAGTGGGAGGGGAAGCGAAGGGGAAATTCTCAAAGCCTGGAAGTTTGCAACCCGCAGACAAAAGCGAACGCCTCCCGTCGTGCCGGGGAAAAAAGGATCCGGAGAACTACGTTGCCTTTTTTGTGATCCCGCTTAATGAAGGTTATTGTGAATAATGGGAACGATTTGCAGAGGGAGAGGAAAGAAAATGTCTGGGGAGTCTTTGAGCCACGAGGTTTGGAGGACAGATTCCCAAGAAATTCCTTTTAAATGGTATTTCTTCGACGTGAGGTAAAGGCCTTTTCAGGAAGAATTGGATAATCTGTCATTCAGAAAGCCACAGAGAAAAACCTGGAGGCAAAGTAACTTCTGTGTCCTTTAACAAATTTAAAAAATTTATATGTATAAATATAAAATTGATTTATATATAAATATAAAATTGATAGAAAATTATATCAATTTTATATGTAAATATAATTTTTATATATATAATTTTTAATATCTAAATATAAAATTGATATAAAATTTACATCAAACTTTATCACTTAACCCATTTGTAAAATGTGCAGCTAAAATGTCACCATCCCATGACATTTTTGCCTCCTTGCTTTTTTTTTTTTCTTTATTCTCGACAACCAGCAGCAAACATAAACCCAAGGTCAAACTCGATAACCGCATTTTATTCTCTGCAGTTCCATTTCCGTGTCGCGAGGGTTAAATGCAGGACGAGAAGGCAGGAAGAATTCTCAGGAGCTCTGCGGATTCTCAAGGACACATAACTCACCCACGCCCCCGCAAAGACAGGATGCAGGGACGGCAGATAATTGACAACATGATTGAGCCCTCAGGAAAGGGAAAAAAATGTAATACACGTGAGTTTTCAGGGGGAAATGTTAAAAACATGAGTGATGCTCCCAGAGCTGTGAGGGGGGAGAAGAAAATGAGTGGCTGAGCTGTCTCCCTGAATTTATAAAGAAAGACGTTTCTCCTCGCTCGGCGCCGCGGACATGACAACTTTTGTCCTCCAAAAGGAACAGGGAATATAAACAAGTTTACAAATTGAAAGCAACTTTCGGGGAGATAAATTCCGCGTCTCCACGCCCGCACAAAGATGAGCTGCAAGGAGCCTTCCTCCCTTGTTCGAATTCAAATGAAGCAGCTCTTTGTGCTTCTCTTTTCAAATTTCCTTCCCCGTTTCCATGGGAACCCCCAGGCTGCCAAGCCTGGCGAGGGGAGTGGAATGGGGAGGGAGTCAAAGGGCAGGATTCGGCTCGGGAGGACCAAGATGCCAACCTTTGTCCCCCCACAAAGGCGGGGTAGCCATAGGGACAGCTCTGCGGGGCGCGGGAGGACCGCGAGACCCAGACCGCGAGGTGGGGGGAATGGGAAAGGTGTGAAAAATAGAACTCCAGGACCTCCGGAGGGGAATGAAAATCTTAAAAATGAAGAAAACTTGAAGGGTTGAGCACTGAACTTTGTGCTGGTTCCTGCGAGATGGGAGAGAAAAGGGAGAGGTGTTAAAAGTATATCTTCGGGACCTCTGGCGGGGAATGAACGTCTTAAAAATGAGAGAAAATGCAGAAAACTTGAAGGATTGAGCATCAGACTTTGTGCTGGTTCCCATAAGATCAGGGGAAAATGGGAAAGGTGTCAAAAACGCAACTCCAGGACCTCGGGTGGGGAATGAAAATCTCAAAAATGAGACCAAATGAAGAAAACTTGAAGGGTTGAGCATCGAACTTTGTGCTGGTTCCTGTGAGATGGGAGGGAAATGGGCAAAGTGTTAAAAACACAACTCCGACACCTCCGGGGGGGAGTGAAAATCTTAAAAATGAAACAAAATGAAGAAAACTTGAAGGGTTGAGCACTGAACTTTGTGCTGGTTCCTGCGAGATGGGGGAAAATGGGAAAGGTGTTAAAAATACATCTCTGGGATCTCCAGCAGGGAATGAAAATCTTAAAAATGAGATGACATGAAGAAAACTTGAAGGGTTGAACATTGAACTTTGCGCTGGTTCCTGCGAGATGGGGGAAAACGGGAAAGGTGTTAAAAATATAATTCCGGGAGCTCTGGTGGGGAATGGAAGTTTTAAAAATGAGACAAAATGAAGGAAACTCGAAGGGTTGAGCATCAAACTTTGTGCTGGTTCCTGTGAGATGGGGGAAAATGGGAAAGGTGTTAAGAACGCAACTCCAGGACCTCCCGTGGGGAATGAAAATCTCAAAAATGAGACCAAATGAAGAAAATTTGAGCATTGAACCTTGTGCTGGTTCCTGTGAGATGTGGGGAAAATGGGCAAAGTGTTAAAAACGCAACTCCGGTGCCTCGGGCGGGGAATGAAAATCTTATAAATGATATCAAATGAAGAAAATTTGAAGAACAGAGCATCAAACTTCGTGCTGGTTCCCGCGAGATGGGGAGAAAATGGGAAAGGTGTTAAAAATGCAACTCCAGGAACTCAGGCGGGGAATGAAAATCGTAAAAATGAGATGAAATGAAGAAAATTTGAGCGTCGAACTTTGTGCTGGTTCTGTGTCCAGTTAATTGCATCAAATTGATTGACAGGAGATCCCTGGGAAGAAGCGATTCCCAAATCCCACAGGGAATCATTAAAATCAACGTTCAACACACAGCATGAACTTAGAACAACAAAACCCAAAAAACTACTAAACTAAACAGAAAAGTAACAAGATTCCCACACCAAGAATTCCAGCACAACACAAAAATTCAAATTACACACAACCCACCCCTAGGACTTTCACTACAATTACAACGCAAATATTTCACTATCATTCTTAAAAACATTGCTTAATACTCGTTTTGCCCATTATTTTCTCCCAATTAGCTGAATATTTAATGCTGAATATTCCCCTCAACTGAAGGCTCTGATGTCTTATGGAGAAATGGAACATCGGAGGAGCAGGAGGATGGAGCAGCAGCTCCAAACGCCCGGAAAGTTCCACTATCGGCTCCATAAAAATCTAAATATCAACTCCATAAAAATATAAATATCGGCTCCATAAAAATACAAATATCGACTCCATAAAAATATAAATATCGGCTCCATAAAAATATAAATATCGACTCCATGAAAATACAAATATTGACTCCATAGAAGTATACATATGTTTCATAAAAATACAAATATTGACTCCATAGAAATATAAATATTGGCTCCATAAATATAAATATCTGCTCCATAAAATTATAAATATCAACTCCATAAAAATATAAATATCGACTCCATAAAAAGATAAATATTGATTCCATAAAAATATGAATATCGACTCCATAAAATTATAAATATTGACTCCATAAATATAAATATCTACTCAATAAATATAAATATTGGTTCCATAAAAATATAAATATCGACTCAATAAATATAAATACCGGCTCCATAAAAACACAAATATCAGCTGAATAAATATAAATATCGGTTGCATAAAATTATAAATATCAACTCCATAAAAATAGAAATATTGACTCAACAAAAATATAAATATCGACTCAATAAAAATACAAATATAGACTCCATAAAATTATAAATATGGCACACTTTGATTACTGCACCTTGTAAAAGAGTCCTATAAAATCACTGATGGCACAGAAAGGAAAACTCATTCGCCTCATCTTCGGCGCGGAAAGCGGCGAATGTAAAACCAGCAGGTGGTTCACTGGAGATAAAAGAATCCAAAACAAACAAAGAAACGACGGCAGATTCTTCACACCGAGCTTAGCTGATGTAACCAACAGTGATGTGTGCGGATGTTCTTTTGAACCGCAGGGGAGTTCGGGGAGAAAAGGGAAAAATTCGCAGAAGGTCACAAATTTATGCCTGCACTG
Source organism: Origma solitaria (assembly GCA_013397895.1). Taxonomy (NCBI): domain Eukaryota; kingdom Metazoa; phylum Chordata; class Aves; order Passeriformes; family Acanthizidae; genus Origma; species Origma solitaria. The sequence goes on from VZRL01000741.1 coordinate 64,624, forward strand.
AGCAGGGTGCTGCGGTCGCAGAACGAGGAATTGTTGGGATGGGATATTGGGAAGGAATTCCTCCCCGTGAATAGAATTCCCTGGAAATGTCCAAGGCCAGGCTGGATGTGGCTCGGAGCAGCCTGGGATGGTGGGAGGTGCCTCAAATCTGTAAAATCTCTCTTGACTTCCGCCAAAATCACCAAAAATCCCTCCCAAAACCAAAAAGGAAACTGCAGCCATGCCAGCAAGAAAAAAGGTAAAATTCCTGACTGCTCGGTGCTTGAATTATTCTGTATTTATTCCTCGCCTTCTCAGCCTGGTGTGGGTTCCTCTCGGGATCCATCTGTCCCGGAACTGGAACCACCATCCCACAGTGGAGAAAGCAAGGAAAAGCCAAATTCTGAGCGCCAGCACAACAAAAATCACATCCTGGCCATGCCACCCTGGTTTTCAGCAGCCAACTATTATTTATATTGCAAAATTCTGCACAAAACCCATGAAAAGATAGCAGGCGATATCTGTGACCTCGTGGTGGGTGAGAGAGTAGGAAAATAAATATTCCCCAAACTCTTTTCAGCAGCCAAATATTATTTATATTGCAAAATTTTGCACAAAAACCTTGAAAATATAGGAAGGGATATCTGTGACCT
>VZRL01000749.1:8797-24553 GCA_013397895.1 Origma solitaria
CGGGCCCCAGGCGGCGCAGAGCACCTTGGTGCCGCTGCCCAGCTCCACGTAGGCCGAGCCCTGCGCCTGGCTCAGCAGCCCGGCCCGCGCGAACAGCGGCCGCAGGGCGCAGGGGTCCCGCGGCGCCGCACCCGCGCGCTCCTCGTCCTCCTCATCCTCGGCCGCGGTCGCTGCCCACAGCGCCGGCGGCTGCGACTCCTCCGGGCCGCACAGGCGGCGGTGATCCACCGGCATGTTCGGCGGGACACCGAGAGCAGGCGGACAGGGGGCGGGCACGGGCAAGGGGCGGGGACAGGCTGTGACTGGCAGGACGATCCCACCCCTCCCATCCCGTTCCGCCCCCCAGCACAGCCGGGGCACAGAGCGCGGGGCAGGGAGCCTTTATTGACAGGAAACCCGCGCAGGGGGCAGACAGGGAGACAATGGGGCCGGGGTTCCCCCCGCAGTCAGTTCTTCAGCTCCCCCAGCCGGAGCCTGGCAAAGTCCGTGGCCAGTTTCAGGGCTTCCTGCAGGCAGCCCACATTCTTGCCTGTTGCCTGTGCAGAGACGTCCTTCCCTCCACCTTTGCCGTCCATCAAGCCAGACACTTCCTGCACCCACTGGCTGGCCTTCAGGCCCTTATTTGCAGTCTCCTGGGCAAAAAAAGGAATAGAAACCCAGCGGTCAGCACTGAGGGAAAAACAGCAATCTCCACACCCCATGCCTACCAGTATGTTAAGTAAGTTCTGACTCTTCCCCTTCTGTTTGCAGAGCACAACCCCTCTTCCCTCACTTCTGCAGCCTGACAATAAGCCCAAGCATGAGGGTTGTGGCTCTTGCCAAACCCCAGTCAGTTCTGGCTCTGCAGAGTTAGCTAGTTCCTGCCTGGATGCTGCAGCTCTCTCCATGGAGACTCAGTGAGAGGCAGACATGCAGTCTCAGTGTTACCTGGGGTACTTGACAGAGGCAGGTGATCCTGCCTGCTTCATTATCCACAGCAAAGAGCATAGCAGCAGTCTGGGGGGAGTTAGTCTTGAAGAGCTTCAGAGATTCATTCAAGGCCTGTAAGAGAACAAAATCATTGCATGACTGCCTCCCTGTGCTTGCTCCAGTACCCACAGAGACCTCACGGATCAGGAATTGCACTAAACCAGCCAGCAGCACTCTGGAGCACTCCTCCTCCCAAACACGAGCAATCTTTATATTCCTGGCAGTGTAGGAGCCATGGCAGGGGACATAAACCCTGGCTGTGTCCCCCCAGGCAGGAAAGAGAAGATGCTTTAGTTCCCCACCTTCAGGTATCCAGGAACTGGCAGAATCAGCCCCAGAATGAACCTTTGCCTGAGTGTACTGGCTGGAGGGGAAAAAACTCCTCCCAGCAGAAGGGAACAGCTGTTCCAAAGGGAGTCAGGAGGACTCAAGCACAGCATGAAGAGGCTGCAAGGGTTAGCAGACACAGCGGGCATATGGGAAGAACCAGAGAGACTGCCACACATCCTGCTATTCCCAACGAGACCATCATCCCTTGCTCACACAGACAGCATGATGCAGCACAGAGCCCCAGGAGTGGGTCCTCTGGTGAGCAGTGCAGTGCCGCTCTGGCTGGATTGGGAATACACAGCTCCACAGGCTGCCAGCACAGCCATCCCATGGGATGCACCCTTCTGCCAGGGAAAACGCTGCAACAGCACCCACTGGGAGCAGAAGCATGGGCATCATGGTCATGAGGATGGCTGCAAAGAGTGAGCAGCATGAGCTCCAAGACTCCCGGAGAGGAAATTTTAACAGGGCGTTAAACCCAGAGTGGTCTAAGCCCAGGCACAATCAGCCCCCGCTGCCTGGCACTTGCTGGGCTCGGCATTGTGACACAGTGCACACAGGGGAGCTTTTATTCCAACAGAAATCACTTGGAAAAATACTTGTGTGTGAAGGAGAGAAGGAGCAGATTCTGACCTGGCCAGGGAATAACTTGAACCCAGCTGAGCAAACAGTGCCCAGGAACTGGGGGTAGCTCTCTGCCTGGCCCTGTCCACGTGCTTAGCCCAGGACACCACTCCCAGAGCTCATCTGCAGGAGCCACAAGCATCAAAACTTCTATGGCTTGGCAGAGCTGCTGTTCTGAGTCCCTCAAGCCTGCATTTCAGTGTCATGACTGCTGCAGGATGAGTCTTACCTGGAACACAATGGGATTTCTGCTGGGCTCCCTATCCACCACCAGGTCTGCAAGCTCAGGAAGTGGTCAAGACCCCACCACCCCTGCAAGCCCATGTCCTAGTCCAGGAAGTGCGACACAGAGAATATCCCAGTGGTCCCTCCCCCTTCTCAGGGATGGCAGGTGGCAAGAGGGACAGCTCTGTAGCACTGAACCACTGCCCTGAGTGATGAGAGACCACCCAGCTGCTCCTCAAGCAGAAGGAAAGTTGTTGAGAAGAGATGAGGCCTTCCCATACCTTTGCTGAGGCTCCATTTTCCATTTCCATGATGACCCACGGCTGGTTAGGGTGACTCTCAATGACCTGCTTGGTCTTCTCCAGCACCTGAGGACAACACTGGTCAGCCACTAGACCACCTTGTTCTTGTGTATGGACACAAGAACCACCTGGGTAGGGCAGGGACAGAGGCCCCTAAGGTATCCAAAACCACCCACAGCCCAGTCTGGAGCAGCATCACACTCTGGAGCCAGGAGCAAAATATTCTGACAGGCAGGTACGTGGCCTGCAAGACAGGATATTGTGCATGATTCCTCCTCCAGAAAATTCCAGTGGGATCCAGGAGGAAGCCTGTACCCAGGGGCACTGTTAGGGCAGGAACATGCTGCTATGCTTCCACCCAGGGAACAGACATGGAGGTAATTCTGCTTCAGGAGACAGCAGGAGAAGCTGGAAGGGTGAACAGAGTGAGGGGCATTCCCACACATCAATTCTCTTCCATGCTGGATACAAATGGAGCTGCCAAGGGTGCACTCCACAGCCCTCCCACACCGTCCTTTATTCCAGGGCTCACTCGTTTCTGGATGTCAGCTTTGCTTGCTCGGTCCAGGTCATCCATGACTTTCTTCAGTGCTTTAACAGCCTCTCTCAGTTCATCTTTCTGCCACTGTGGAATAACAGCAGTGGCGAGTGTCTGCAAAAAAGAAGCAGGTGGAGAGGGTTAAACGTGGAGAGGGTTAAAGGTGTCAGCAACCATGGCAGGAGATGCAGAGCCTCATGAACCTCTGCCTCAACTGGCAGAGTCCAGTAAGCTCCACTCCTCTCCCAGTGCCAATGACCCCAGGCAGGAGCTGCTGGCTGCAGCACCGATGGAGTGCAGGGCTGTTGGACAGGAGCAGGAACGTGAACGCCAGCCTTATTAATACCAGCCAGTGCTGGCAATCAAGGTCCCATCCACTTTGGGGAGGCAGAGCACTGCTACCATCCTCACCTCACCAAGATCTGTGATCTCTTTCTGCACATCCTTGTTGGGAGCTGTCTGGACCTTCACCTTGGCCTCTAGGGCTGACAACAGTTTCCTGAGGCTGTCGACTTTCCTGAGGGCCTAGGAGAATACAATCTGAGTTAAATCAAGAAGAAAGATTGAGCAGGCTGGGCTCTTGGTCACCCCAGAGCGTGAAGAGGTTCCATTCCAGAGGAATGCTGGAATGCCCCAGGAGCTTAGTAACTCTTGGGAAGCCATTGGGGCCATAGCAGGCAGCACCTGACCAGAAACAGGGTGTGATGCTGGCACATGGGCTCCAGATCTCTTTTCTTTGCCAGGATTGCCAAAATCCCCCCAAAAGAGAAATCATTTCCAAATTCAAATACATCCAAAGTCACTGCCTCCTGCAGCAGAGCACTGGGTTCTCAGACTTCACCACTCTCCTGCCAGCCTTGCCAGCTGCTTAGAGCTCTGCATCTGTAGCCATTCTGAAAAGCAACCTGAGCTAACCCCAGAGCCATCCCACACACCCACCCGAGTTCCTCTGCCACAACACCTATATCTGAGACTTCCCCCAGTCTTCCTTGCTCTCACTGCAGTACAGCTGGGGTCTCCACCACAGCCTTTGCCCATAGCACCACCCTTTTCCATGAGTCCCTCAGAGAATTCTCCTTGGTGCTGACAGGGATATTGTGCAAATTCGAACAATAGGAATTTTGGCACAGTGTTAATAGGTGGAATTTCACAGGGCATCTCTCCTGCCTACCCTTACCTTCCGAGCTTCAGCCCCAGTGACTGCAACTATCCTCCGAATGCCTTTAGCAATTGCCTCTTCTGAAACAATCACAAAGGGGCCAGCATGGCTGGAGTTCTGCAAGTGCCTTTGGAAAGAACCCAGACAGACACACAAGAGAGAGTTAGAAGTCCACCTCTCATTTCAGCAAGAACCTGCACAGAAATAAGACAACCACCCTTCCAGGGAGATGAAGTGTACGGACAGACAGAAAAAACCTGTGCTGAAAGCAAATGAGTGAGGAAAGGGTGGCAAGAGCTGTGCTCCCAGCACTGCCAGAGACCCTGCGTGAGGGCAGGGGCAATACAGGCAGTTTCCTGCCTGCAAAAAGTAATTTTAAAGATTGATTGATTCAAGACTTGGAATGCAAACGCACATCATCACCACCACCTCCAGCTCTGCCCTGGCTGTGCCCAGTGTATACTCATGGCACTTCCAGGAGCTTGAGCTCCACAAAAAGTCCTTTTCAGCCACCCTGCAGCCTTTCCCGGCCTCTCCAGGTACTCACGTCCCTCCGCAGAACTCAATAGAGGTGATGGAGCCCCCAGGGCCAGAGGGGTCAGCCAGCAGCTCCTCCACAGGGATGCCAATGGAGACCACACGGACAGGATCGGGGTAGGTCTCGTCAAAAACTGCCCGAAGTCCTTGGATAGCTTTGGCTGCTGCGAGAGGGCAGTCCTTGGCATACACAGTCTGCAGAGGACAGGAAAGGGATGAGGGTAAGAGCCAGTCCTGTCAGCTGTGACTGAGGGCCTGCATTCCCAGGAAATTTCTTCCCCTGAAAGATCCTACAAGTGACGCCTTGTGCCTCACCTGGCCCAGTGTTTGTTGAACTGCAAAGATCCCAAAGTTATTGGCAGATGTACAATCTTCAAAACTCCCAATACCACCTGCTCAGAATCCCTGTGTGCTAGTGCACATGCAAATGATTCCAAGCACAGATTCCAGGGACCTCCAGGGTCTGCTCTGACACTTGGCACCAGACAGAGCAACTCTCCTGCCACACATCACTGGGTTGTATGGGTGTATGGTGTAAATCCAGCCAGGCCTGCAAAACTACTCTGCCAGACATCCTGGCTCTTGTAGCTGATGTGACACTACTGTAGGCATGGGAACACTCCAGCCCCAGAGGGGGCTTGAAACCAATGAACAGAACAATCCACATGGGGCTTTCCCACTCAAAACGCTCTGAGGTGATGGCAATGAGTGCACAGCAATGCACCAGCAGCTCAGAATCTTCCTGCATGCCAAACTCCCAGCATCCCAGATCATCCAAAACCTGGACTCAAGGTATACCACCTGTCAGCAGTACCCACCTTTGACTCCTCAATCATCTGGTTGGCGATCCCTTCAACTTTCTTGATTTCCTGGGTGGTCAGTGATCCCTTGGCTGTGAAGTCGAAGCGCAGCCTGTCCGGTGCCACCAGGGACCCCCTCTGGTCAGCCTCTCCCAGCACGGAGCGCAGGGCGAAGTTGAGGATGTGGGTGGCTGTGTGGTTGCTCATGACCGGCCTCCGCCTGGCCTGAGGGAAGAAGCCACTGTCAGGGTCCCACACCCCTGAGCAACAACCACCTTGGCAGCTGAAGGGCAGAATCCTAAACTAGCTCAGGACACCAGAAATAACTGATCACACTTGCTGTCTTGGAGCTTCAGCTAAGGGAGCAGGGCATTTCCCACCAAATCTGTGCACAGCTTTTTCCTCGTAGTCCCCTTGTTGGGCCTGTGTGGAAAGAGGCCAAGGACAGACCAGGTCACAGACACTGATCTCTGTTTCTCAGCAGGGAAAGCACTCCAAGATGGAAGCCTTCCCTCTTCCTCTGAAGGCGCTGACTATAGGGAAGGAAAATGCATCAGGCAGACTGTGCTCAACCCAGTGCTCACTCAGCAAGCAGAGCCTGCAGGAGCAATGCCTGGAGTGGCGCAGGCAGCCCAGGCTCTCTGCTGTTGTCTCCATGCAGTGGGGCACCACACATGTTCTACCTGCAAGTCACGATGCAAAATGTGTTTCTCTGGGTTTGTGATCAGCAAACCCAGAGAGTGCAGCTCTTGAGCCAGCTGGGCATTATCTGCCTTATAGTAGGAGAAAGCCAGGTGCCAAGCAGGAGAGACTTGGAGTCAGCCAGACATTGCTTGATCATGTGCTGCAGGGAGAGCAGGCCCCAAACACCAGGCCTTCAGAATGGCATTGATGGAAATAAAGGAGAGAAAAAACAGGGAAAATAAACAAGCCCACATGTTACACCATGTCTTACCTCATCAATAGTCAAGTGGACCTGATCTCCTACTTTCAAGCTCCCGTACAGAGTTCCTATGTGGAGCACGTAGCCTCCTCGAACCTGCACGTTCTTCACAGTGAATTCTGTTTTCTGTACAGAGAAGGAAATGCCCCATGTGAGCAGGGCGAGAGGCCAGGGGAGACATCATCCAGCCAGAGGTCTAAGCTGCAACTGGAAAGGTTCCAGCTGAGAGCCAGTGTGTGTGTGTGCTGGAGAAAGCTGAGTGTTCCCACGCACAGAACACAGCAAAGCTGAGAAGTGAATGAAGGGGGGCCACAGTTGTAGGGCACAGAAAGAGCTCCCCACCTCAGCTCCCCATCATGGCTTGAAAGCACTGCCCTTGGGCTCAGCGATCCCAGCACCACCACCACAGATACCCTCATTCTGGTGACAGCAGCAGAGAGCCGAGTTCCTCAAGAAGCAAGGGGAACAGAACTCCAGCCCATCCATGCCATGCTGCACCTCCAGAAAGCAACCCTGTGCAATGCCTGAACCCTGACATGGATGGAAAATTGCTGGAGCTTGCTTGGCCCCTTCTCCCCCTCTGCCCAGGCCCCAAGTCAGACTGAGTCTAGCAAAAGGCTCTCAGGCCCACTCACATCCTCCCTGCTGTCGTCATCCTTGACCATGTAGCCCTGGTCATAGATCTGCCCACCCTGCTCAGCGTAGAAGCAGGTCCGGTCCAGCACTATCCCACATTCCTGGCCAGTGGATACCTCCTCCACAAACTTCTTCTCCCTGCGGATGGCTTTCACTGTGGCCACGAGGCTCCCGAAATCTGCCACCGGGATGACAGGCAGTGTCAGTAAAAGAAGAAAACCTTGTAGACACCACATGGGAGCAGAATGCCATAGCAACACCTCCCAGTTATTGCAGGAGCTCATGGCAGCTACCACATTTAAACAGAAAGGAGTAAGGCAACAGTTAGTTGGGAATTTCATTCAGTGCCCTCCAAGCAGGGACTGTCACTGCCTTCCACACCTATATAGCAAAAGTCAGCGCACACATGGCTGTGAGCCTTCAGCCTCCTGAATCTCCATCAAATGAAAAAACTAGCAGGAAGAGCCAGAGCAAGCAAGCCAAGGACCCTCCAACAGGCCAAGCAGAAACTGCAGTCTCCTGCAGCACTGGCAAAGGAGCAGCTGGGAAACACCAACATAGGAATGTGGAGACACAAAGTTTCAGGGAACAGGAATTCCCTTAACTTGGCAACAGCAGGACAGTAGCCCCAAACAGTCTGTCTTTTCTCTTTTCCAGCTCGATTAGTAACAAGTAGGCTATTCACCTGCACAGCCTTCCACTCCCAACTCCATATCCCAGGAAAGGGGAGCCCAGAGATACATGCCAGGGAAGGTTTAGTGGCAGAACATGATTGTGAGAAGGTTTTTCATACCATAGGTACCACTCGGATCTGAAGCATAGCTGTATTTTGGGGAGTCATCCGTCACCTCCAGCCCTCGGGCTCTTAGCTCTTCAATGGCATAGATGTCCAGCATGAGGAGATCCTCCCCTCCAGCACCCTTGCCCTGGGATTTGAGCTGCCAAGAACAAGGTTGGAGAAATGAGTTGTCAATCCTCAAGGTTTGAGAAACGCCAATATATGCCAGCCTAGTTGCACACCTCACTCACATCCCTCAGCACCACCTGATTTAAAGCTCTGCTGTGGGAAGCTGTGTGCCAGCAGCTGGAGTGTTCCCATCTTCTCTGGCTTCAGGGCAGGCAGTTCCAGTATGCAGACCAAGTGGGCCTGAGCCCAGTAAGGGCAAGCCAAGTACCCAGCTGGCCAACACCACTCCCTGCTGCTTGCAGCTGTCAGAGGCACCCAAGATGCAGGCCTGCCTGGACATTGATCCTTGGACAGGGAATAACTTCCCTAACCAGAACAGGACAGCAGAGATGCTCCCAGTACTCCACTACTTCCATCTGAAGGCTGAGCTCAAGGCCCCAGGCTTTGCTAGTGCGCAAAACCAACCCCCGCTGTACAGAAAATACATGTCCCACAACAGCTGCAGTTCTCCTGGCTTTTCCCACAGGACACTGGGGCATATGGGGTGTGAGCAGACTCAATAAGAAAGGAGCAACTCATGACTGCAAACTGCAAGGAAGGGAATTCTCCCTGCCCACTCATAAACCAGCTTCCCCTAGAGCTGTTACCTACCTGAGCATTTTTCCGCTCTTCTTCAAAGCCTTCCATGTCTACAACAAGGCCCTTCTCCTCTGCAATCAGCCCAGTGAGATCCGCAGGGAAACCGTAGGTGTCATACAGCAGCCAGGCAGTGTCACCTGCAGAGAAAGGGCAAAGAATCAGCTCTTATGTTCCATGCTCCCTTCCCTGCTTCCCCAGTTGCTCTGAGCTATGGCAGGACAGCAAACAGTTCTGGAGAATGTGAACATTCAAAAGGCTCCTCCCTGACAGCAGAGAGATCTGTGTCTGGGCAGCTTAGAAACCTGAGCAAGTGAACACAGACCAGAGGAGAGACAGGTGGTTCAGCTCTAAAAGATGTCTTTTGACTCCAACTTTGCCCCCCCACCATCTTCCACCAACTCTGATTTCCCCACCTAGCTGAGCCCTGATGTGATCCCAGATAATAAAGGCCTTTTGCTGCATCCAGACAGAAGTCACAGCCTTACCAGGAATGACTTTACTGTCCCCAAGGCTCTGGATCTTCCTGTCCAGGATGCGACGTCCTCTGCTCAGTGTTTTCAGGAATTGATCCTCTTCTTCATTGATAATATCCTTTACCATATCTGGGTCCTTCTTCAGCTCAGGAAAAGCATCTCCCTGCAGACCCAAGAGGATAAGCCCTTCAGCATGGAGATCTGCACACCTCAGCAGAGGAAGTCTTCAGCAGATGCAGTGGAGTGGGAGAACTTACCAGTGACTCCACCACCACATCAACCAGAGTAGCAAAGAAACCCTTGGGGGCATTGAGCTTCTCATGGGAGTAGCGCACAGCCCGTCGAAGAATCCGCCTCAGCACATACCTAGGGAATAACAGAGCCCATGCGAAAGTTACACCTCTGAGCTGTTCTCAGGGGCTCCACCAGCATCCACCTATCAGTGCCCTCTCCCAGGACCAAGAGCACAGGGTTTTCTCCCCACGTTTTCCCTCAAACAGCTATTCACAGCAGCATCAGGGCACAGGTGAGGTACCAGGCCCCAGCTCCACAACCCACATTCACTGTGAGCTCACTGAGTCTAGTGGCACCTGCAGCACAGCCTCTCCCAGCCCAAAATTCCTTGCTTTTTCAACAGCAGCACTGCACCAAGCAGGGCTTTGTGTCTGCCCACCCACAGTGATCCTGTCTGGAGGCTGGCACAGCACCACTGGTGCCCACAAGAACCTTCAAACTTGTGCATGGTGACCTTTAGGGTAGACCTTACTAAAGCGATTCAAGCGTCAAATATCCTGAGCAAATGCTCTGCTATCCATTGCTTTAATGACAAATCCAAACACATTCCAGAGACACAGGAGACCCCAGAGCCCTCAGGGAAGCCATGCTGAACAGAATGGGAATGGTGGCAATGCAGCAGCTCCTTCTTACCCTCTGCCAGTGTTGTCAGGCCTGCCCCCATCCGAGAGGGCCAGGGTGATGGTCCGTGCATGGTCGGCCAGTACACGGTAGGCCATGTCTATTCCATCAGCATCCTCAGCTCCAACCTGCCCCAGGTATGGCCTGGCACCTGTGCCCTGTGCAGAGGAGAAGGCAGTGGGCAGAGGGGACAGTTACAGACATGGCATCATGGCAGAATTACAGGGAAGAGCCTCAGAAGCCAAGCCCACACCACTGCCTGCAGCCACAGAGGAGGAACACTCCTCTTGGAAAGAGGTAGCTCAGTGAAGCCAGGGAAGGCAGAGAGCTGTGAGCTCTCCATGGTGCCACACCCCACATTTCCAGGGCCAAAAGGTCTCCAGACTAGAGGGGAAAAAATCCAATTTACCCCATCATTAAGAGCCCAAGAGAGAGGGAGAGGGAGAAAGTGAAAGGAAATTATCTGTTTTGCACATTCACTCAAGGACTCCAACCTGGCATAATCTGCCCAGCTAAGAAACCTTTCAAATTCTGTCACAAAGGAGATGGTCCCAGCTTTCCTCTTTTAGGATGTTTTTACTCATACCCTGGGGAAAGATACTGCTGTAACCATGCAGTGCTTGCATGTGGTGCAAACCTCCCCCCACGGGCACAGTCCCTCCAGCCAGGCTCCCAGCACAATGCAGGAAGGCAGACAAGGACACAGGGGCTGTGTCTAGCCAGTGGACTTAACGCTGAACAAAGGCAGCTCTCCAATTCCAACTCTGGAGCTCTGCATCCCGTTCCTTAGAGGTATCAGGAGCCTGGGCTCTTCTCCCTGCATTTTTTCCAGCATGATCTACAGCCAGGAAGCTATGCCTCCTCCATGGAGAGAAAAAAAAAAAAGGCTTGGACTTGCACACAGAATTCCCAGCATGGATAATGTGGTCCCCACCCAGGACAATGCAGCAACAGCACACAAGTTCTGCAAGTGACTGTCATGGTTTATGGCAAAGGCCTCCTGTCTCAGGGAATTTTTCTACAGATCAGCATGTTTCAGGTGTGAAGGACAAATTGATTCTGGGTTTCTCTCTACCACATGGCAAGAAAATAGCACTTGGCCATGGAGAACTGCAGAGCATCTCCCACTGGAAGAGGACCAAGGAACGTATGATCAGGACAGTTCACAGAAACTGGGAAAGCTGCACCACTCACTGTCCTGGAAAAATGTCCCAGGGCAGCAATTATTGTGGCAGCCTGGGTTCCTACCCTCAACAAAGAGCAAATGTGTGGGGCTCACAGCAGCTTGGAAAGCAGAAACCACCCTGTCCCACCACCCCCATGCATCTCCCCAGGGGTTCAGGGAATGGATTCAGCTAGGTCAGGCTCCAGTTCATACCTTTTGGATGGCTTCAAAGTAAGGAAGGAAAAGATCAGTGTCATAGTTGGACATCTTGTTCTGCAGCACAGAGACCAGCCTCTCCAGGCCCATCCCAGTATCAATACTTTTCTTAGGAAGGGGTTTCAGTGTTCCATCAGCTTCCCTGCCAAAGAAAGGGTAAGCTGTTATGGATGGAGGCCCTGCAGGGGGAATCGATTCTGTCTCTTCATCTCCGTGAGACTTAGTTACATCAGATTTGTGACATGGGCCCATACATGTGCCACACAAAGGACAATATTGATAAAATATAGTTAATAATATCCTCAACAACAACATGGACCCAGAGCAGACAACAGCTTATTCCCTACTGAACTCCTGGCAGATAGAGACAATACTCTCAGTTTGTCCCAAAGGCAGCATGGCCATCTCCTTTACTGGTGGGCAAGGGGACAGAGCATCACAAAGTGCTCAGCTCCTGGACAACTGGGAATGGTGAGCAAGTCAGGGGCAGTTAAAAGAGCGCGCAGCCCAAGCAGCCTCCCAAACTGAGCTGGAGCAACCTGGCTCACCTGGAAGACAGAAGCAGGTCTGGCTCACCTATTGAACTGTATGAACACCAGGTTCCAGATCTCCAGGACGTTGGGGTCATCCTGATTGACCAGGTGTGAGGCATCTCTGTCCCCGATCCGGTCATAGTGGATTTCGCTGCAAGGGCCACAGGGGCCGGTGTCTCCCATTTCCCAGAAATTATCCTTCATATTGCCAGGCAGAATCCTGCCCTCAGCCAGCCTGTAAGAAGAAATTTATTGAACAACAGAGACTAACTAAAATAACTCCCCAAACTAAAGGCAATGCCAGAGAAACCACAGCTCACTAATTCCCTAGATGTGATGATGAATTCTTAAGAATCTCGAGACAGACCAGTCCAAGAGCCTAACACTCAGGATCCCTGCTGAGAAGATCAAGTGAACACTGCTGTCTGGCACTCATCCCAGCTGGAGACAGACTTACACAACACCTCAGCAAAGCCACCAGCAACAAGGCACTGATGGGCTGAAGAACCTCTCCTATGAGAACAGGCTGAGAGAATTTGGATTGTTCAGCCCGGAGAAGGCTCTGGGATCACCTTATTATGTCCTTTCAGTACCTAAAGGGGCCTACAAGAAATCTGGAGAGGAACTGTTTAGAAGGGCATGGATTGATAGGAAAAGGGCTTTAAACTAACAGAGGGCAGATGCACCCTTTCCTCAGTGAAAGGCCTTACCCCAAATCCAACCAGATCTGCTTGCACTCCAGGTCTGGTTGCAGTCCTGCAGCCTCATTTCCACCAAAGTAAGTGACATAGAGTCTTTCAGCAGGGATGCCAAACTCCCTGGTGAGAAGTTCCAGTGCCAGTTTACAAGCAAGTTCCTGCAGAAGGAAACATGAGGTCAGCAAGTGAATGTAAGGACAGCGTCTCTTCACCATCTAAAGTATTGGCTACTGTAGGTAGCAGCAGCCAAAAACTTTCCAACTTCTGACATAAGAAAGAAGCAAATTAATATATGCAGTGAATAGGATACAAGAAACATCTCATATGACTTTTCTGATGCAGCCAAGTTAACTCCTAGCATGTTCACTGCCTCCAAAAAGCCTTTTAATTCTGATTTTGAATACTACACAAGAAGCTTGGGAAAGGAAATCATTATTGTATGGTCACTCCTGTTTGAAGGTCTGTCATAGCTGCATAGCACATGTAAGTCCCCCCATCTCCAGGACAGCCACTAAAGCCTCTACCTGAAGACTCCAAACTAACAGAGTTAATTTAATCAGCTTTGTAAACCTTAAGTAATTAATCTCAAATCATTCTACAGGGTTGGGGCAGCTTCCAAGCTCATTTATTCCAAAGAAGTGACAAGCACCTCTGTGCCAACATATTCCCTTTCCTCTTGGCAACTACTCTGCTGACTTCACAGAGACACATTAATCTATGCAAGAGATTCAGAGCTGCACCCAGACTGTTTTACCTTGAAATAATCCCCAAAGGACCAGGACCCCAACATCTCGAAGAAGGTGTGGTGGTACACATCTTTCCCCACGTCATCCAGGTCATTGTGCTTGCCCCCTGCTCGGATGCACTTCTGAGTGTTGGTGGCTCTGCTCAGTTTAGCAAGCGGGTGCGAGGGGTCAATAGTATTGAGGAAGATGGGCTTGAACTGACAGGAGAGAAAAAAGGACAATTGAGGAAAGCACTCAGAACCTGTTTTCAAATGTTGCTAACAACAGCAAGGCAGTAAGTGTCACCTATGTCATGGTATTGCTAGTCTGGACATACCCAAAGCACCTTTCAGAAACAAAACTGCTGCTCCTGTCCGTGAGGAGGCTGCCTAGAACTCAGCACTCACACACACAAAAGTGTTCGCAGACCCCACCAAACCCCAGGACGTCCAAAGGAACGGAAAGCTGTCAGATTCCCAGCTGCCAAAAAATAAAGACTGGGTGCTAATCTGCAACAGAGCCCTTGCAGCAGCCCAGTCTCAGCCGCTCTCCAAAGATGCCAGTAGTCATTTGTGCCAGGACTCCTGTGGTACCAAGGGTCAAGGAAGGGAGGCTGGCAGAGTTCCCACCACAGGAACCTCTTCCAGTGCTCTTGCCAATTTTGTGAGAGCACAGAGGACTCCAGCGGACACACCAACCATCTTTTTGTGACCAGAAGGAAGATGGAGAAAACAATAATTTTCCCAGCAGCTCTCAAACAGCTTCACAGGTTCCAACACGGTATGTTCGTAGGGTCCTACCTGATTCATACCAGCATTGGCAAAGAGCAGTGTGGGGTCGTCCAGGGGGATCGTAGAAGATGAGTGTACATAGGTGTGTTTGTTTTCCTTGAAGAAGTCAATGAACCGTTGCCGGATCTGTCGGGCGGTGAGTGGGGTCTCCATCTGGAACCTGGAAGTCACCGCTGTCCAAAGCAAGCGGCAGAAAAGAGGCAAAAGCTCGGTGCAGTCTGAAAAAACAGCAACAAACAATGCTCTGATGTGCTGTCAGCTCAAGCTGAACATCAGGATCATTGTCTCTAACTCTGGAAAGGGTTTCCCCACATTGTTAGGTACTCACTGACACCTCAGTTCAACCATTGGTCTGCCCCAAACAGTGGCGGCCCAACCTCAAACTTCCTTTCCCCCTTTTCCCGGATTTCTGGGGCTCTACCTCAAGTTATCCATCCTTTGAAAACATACGGTTTTAAAATACCAAATTCACATGAATACTAAGCTTAGTAGGTTGTGTTTGCCTTGCTGGGGACAGCAGGACTGCCGAGTCATCAAAGAATTGAAGGTGACTAAATGCAGAGAGTGAGGAGACATCACTATGGCCTGCCAGTATTTAAGAGGGCTTATAAAAAAGAGGGAAAGCAACTTTTTACATGGGCAGATAATGATACAACGAGGGGGAACAGTTTTAAACTGAAAAAGGAGGTATTTAGGTTAGATACTAGGAAGAAATTCTTCCCTGTGAGGGTGGTGAGGCCCTGGCACAAGCTGCCCAGAGAAACTGTGGCTTCCCCATCCCTCGAAGTGTTCAAGGCCAGGTTGGATGGGGCTTGGAGCAGCCTGGTCTAGTGGAAGGTGTCCCTGCCTTATGGCAGGGGTGTTAAAACCAGATGGGCTTTAAGGTCCCTTCCAATCCAAACCATTCTGTGATTCAATGACTAAATCACAGAAGAGCCAAGTTTGGAAATGACCCCCGAATATCACCTTGTCCACCCTCCCTGCTCAAAGCAGAGACAGCTTCAGGGATGCCAAGAAGCCTTGAGGGGACCCTCATCCCCACACGCACAGCAGAGGCAGGTGACAGCCTGGAGGGCAGCACCGCCCGTGTCCTACGGGCACACCGGGCTGTCCCTGACAGCAGAGCGCAATGCGGATCCATGGAGGGGGGCGAGCTCCCAGCAGCCTGCTGCGGCGCGGAGGGACGGGAATCCCCCTAGGAGCAAGGCCTGGGAGTAATTCACAGAACCATAGAATCAATTAGATTGGAAAAGTCCTCTGAGATCATGGAGCCCAACCTCGATGCTGTAGGCGGGAAGGACCCGAGGAGCGGAGGACCAGGCACAGCGGCGATCCCAGGCCCTATCAGAGCCTCTGCCCCGGCACAGCCGCTCTCCAGTGCCCGAGGAGCGGTGAGGGCACAGCGGTGCCCGGCAGCGCCGCCCGACATCCCCCCGCGGGCCCGCATGGGGCGCGACCAGCGCATCGCCACTGCCACCCTCCCGCCCTGCCCTCTCCATGCCCCTCTCCCCTGTGCCCGCAGACCCCGACCGGGCGGCAGAAGCCAGACCCAGCAGCCAGACCCCGCCAGGCCCCTCGGGCCGTACCTGCGCGGCCGCCGCCGCCCCTCGCTGCGCTCCTCCGGCCGCGCC
>VZRL01000749.1:24584-39056 GCA_013397895.1 Origma solitaria
GTGACGCGGGTGGGCTGAAGCCTCACGGGGCGCCGCCATTTTAAGGGTTATTGCCCAAAAATTCGGGTTCGTTCCCTGGTGTGCAGCGAGCCGATAACGACACGAGAGAGACACCGATTGTTTATGTCAGAGCAGCCCCAACCTGGATGCTCGCTGGCGTTCCACAATCCAGCACACCCCGGACTTTCCGTGCTGTTATTTATACACAGGAATTCTGTTAGTAACTTCCCAAGCACAGCCCTTCTGTTAGGGTTGATTGGTACTTTCCACACAAATCATGTAACCCCATCTAGCTTCTACTCATGCTCAGATTAAGGGTCTTTTTGATCTGTAGGCGTGATTTTTAGTGTTACAATGAAGATAGTTCATCTCTAAGATAGATGGAGCTGGAGTATTTTGTCAAGTTAGCAACATCATCTCTAAACCTTGTTAGTTCCAGAATGTCCTTGAGTGAGGGATGCTGGCTGCTGCTTCTTCCACTGATTAGGTCTCCTTTCCTGCTGATTAGGCTCGAAAGTATACAAAGGTCTTACATCAAAGAACATCCTGCCTTAAGATAATACCGAGTGACACATTGCACATTTTGCAACAAGGATGCTGCCTGTTCCCATGGAGGGAGCAGGGAGCTGTGGGCTCAGCCAGGGAGGGGCTGTGGCGGAGCAGGAGCTGGCTGGGGGGGCTGGAGCAGTGACCAAAGCCCTGCTGGGGGAGGTAATGGCTGCAGGGGCTTTGCAGGGGTCCACAGGGTCAAGGTCAGGGCCATGAGATGCAGGAGAGGTCACTGCATGGCTCTGGTCATGGAGCTCATGGGAAGGGCCTTATGGATCCCAGGCCAAGGTGCACAGCATGTATGCAGCGGAGGTGACACACAGACCAAAAAAATCACTCTGAGGACAGTCAAGCATTGAAATGGGGTCTGGGAAGTCTGCAGGGTCCCTGGAGGGTTTTGAGGTCAGGCTCAAGCCCTGAGCAATCTGCTCCAAAGTCAATGCTGACCCTGGTCCTCCTGACGGGACTTGGAGCAGGGTCCTCTCAGTTCCTCTCTAACCTGGATGGCTCCCAGGTGCCTCTATAGCATTGGGATCTTGTAGCCTGGTCTCATCTCATTCCTGGTCCATCCTTTCTGGCCCTGGGATGTGATTCCAGAGCCATGAGTATGCCTGTGCTGCTGTCCTTGGCCACCATCGGTCAGTGCTTTCCAAAGCTCACTCCCCTGCTTGGGCCTGGCCCGTGGCCATTTCTGGTCCTGCAGCCCTCTTCGCTTGTGTCTGTTGTTTCCTTCCCGAGGAGCCTGGAAGGAAGAGAGGAAACTCCAGTCTTATTGGTTCCTAATGGGAGCTCTGCTCTGGATGCTGCTGGCAGAGTAGGCAAGTCTGTGCAGTGCAATTGTTTGGGCAGGTGATTACAACCGCAAGAACGTCTGCTACAGCAGATCTGACTCCAACACCATCCAAATCCACACCCAGCATGCTTACCTCTCATGGGGGCCATAGTCTGTCCCCTGTCATGGAAGGAAACATCACTGCTTCCTCCCCTCCATGCTCTATGTCACCTGAAAGCTCATATTCCAAATGTGGGGGCCCTTCACCATCTCAGGAGTGTTTCTTTGGTGATTGCCAAATGTGGAACCACTCAGCTACTCAGGGAATAGAGAATTCTGTCCTCTCTGCCAGACTGAGCAACAGGTGTGTCTCACTGGGCACATCCAGATGGGATGGACCCATCCCCACTACTTTCCTTCTTCTTGTTTCCTCCCCCACCTCACATTCAGGTTGCCCCAATTCTTCTGTTTCAGCTGAGGCTTTTTACATGGCAGCTCTTTGTTTCTTTTAACACTTCTGCATCCTCAAAATCCATAGCCCCAGGCTGGCCTGGGCTGCAGGATCCTTGGCTTTACAAGCACTTACTGGGCTTATAAGCATCCAGGATTGTCCTCCAGCAAGGAGGAAGGTGATGGATGTGAGCTTGGAGACCCAGAAGCAGGTGGTCGGGGCTACAGGGAGTGGGAGGGTCTTTCTCTGCTGGCTCTTGGATGCTCTGGGGGGAAGTGTTGGCAGGAGTGGAACTTGCAGTGTATGAACTGCATTCCTTGTACTTCTCAGGCTGGCTTTTAGATTAGCATCCCCGAATTCAACCGTCCCGAACTCATTCCCCAAACGGGGAGATTGCTAGGCACAGCCAGATTTGAACCTGTTTTCCTTTTCCTGATGGTGCTCTTCTAAGCCTGTGGAAGAGGTGGACCCTTCTGCTGTTACAGACACTCTGGGAGCAGGGGCTGTAGAGGAGAGAAGTGGTGGGAATCTGGGCAATGCAGGTGACACGCAGCCCCATGTGCCAAATGTCAGGAAGCCCTTGGTCCTCCTGGGACCCTGGCTCTGTTTGGGGCAGGTGAGAGGCCAGGGCCGGTGCTGGCACCGTCCCCATCCCCGTGGGTGCCTGGAGCCACGCCCTGGGCTGTGCCTGGCTCTTCTTCACGCCGAGCAGGCGGCAGTCCTGCCATGTGTCACCGCCTGGTGCGGAGGCTGCGGACATGGCTGTGCTGGCTCGGAGCGTCCTTGTGACAGGGTCCAACCGGGGCATCGGGCTGGAGCTCGTGCGGCAGCTCGCTGCCAGCCCCTGGCCCCCCCAGCACATCTTTGCCACCTGCCGCGATCCCAAGGGTCCAAGAGGGAAGGTCAGTGCGGGCACAGGGCACGGGATGGTCCTGAGCCAAGTGGGCAGTGGGAATCTGCAGCCCCTGCAGCCCTGCTGGCTTGCTGCCCTGGCTGGGTAGCCCAGCAGTAGGGGCAGGAGAGCTTTGAGGGGGTCTCATAATCCCCCTGGCCCCCTGGATAAGGCAGCACCCAATGTGGCTGGGTGGGATGAGGCTGGAGACACAAATATGTCTTCAGCACTTGCTCTTGGCTGTGCCAATGGTCAGCCAAGCCCTTTTCCATGCTGGGATCACTCAGGATGGGGGGCAGTTCCTAAGCCTTGCAGCACCATTCTGCTGCCAGCTGTGGGGATGCTGCCCTACCCCATTCCCTGGGAATGGCCCTGTGCACTTTCCCCAAAGAAAGCAAAGCCACCATGGCTTGGTGACCTGGGAGCAGGGGTGGGACACCTGGCCTTGCTGCTGGTGGCTTCTAACCTCCTCCCTTGCTCCATCACTTTATTTCCAGGCCCTGCAAGAACTAGCTGCCCAGCACTCCAGCATCAAACTGGTCCAGCTAGGTATGGAGCAACCTTTCTCCTTGCACCCAACATTGCTTCTGGCTCTCTGCTGGCTTCAGAGGTGGGACATGGGGCACCTTTTCTAGGAAGCTCTGGCCCTGCCAGGTGGGGAGGGATCCATAGAGAGGGATCCATGCACACCTGGGCAAGTTGCTCCCTCCAAATTAAGCTGTGCTCTGGCTGGAGCAGTCAAACTGGCTTCAGAGGACGCAGAGGTGGGTCTGGACACCTCAGCTGAGCAAGTTTCATGGGAAAGGCATGTTGTCTCTTCCCAAAGATGCTAAGTACAATGCCCAGGTTTTGGGCTGGGACACATAGGTTTGCAAAGTGAAGCAAGACAGGGCACAGCAACCTCATGGATGGTTCCTAAGTAGGAGGGTTGGTTTGGGATCTGCTTGGAGGTGGCCATGGTTGGCATTTCTTTCAGGTAAAAAAGGGAGAAAAAAAATAGCTAAAAATTACACATGTGGGAAACCTGATCAGCCCGGTATCCCAGGCTGATGCTCAGACCCAGAAGCACAGGAAGTCCACAGCCTGAACTGGGGACTCTTGTCCCTTTCCTGCTCCCATGGAGGTGGGCCAGACTCAGTGACCTTTTTCAGCAGTGCTTGGGAGCAGCGAAAGGCAGCAAATGGACCTAGACTGCATAGGGACTTGGGGGAAGAAAGGAAGAACATCCAGGCAGGCATTTAGAGTTGGCAAAGTTGGGGTATTCACAGGAAAGAAGCTTCCAGGATGCTGGACTGGGACAGAATCTCACTGGGAAGGACAGTGTTGGGGTGAAGAATGGGGAGATAAGGAGTACCAGGCTGAGGATGTGTCTTTAGGAAGCAGAGATCTCCTGTGTACCCCTGTGTCTGAGAGACTGGGGGCTGCTTACAGCTGCTCCTTTTATTAATGAAGGGGGTTAGGGTTAAAAGAACATCCAAATCCAAATCCAAAAGAAACGTTTTGGGAATGTGCCTGTACCAGAATTGCCATCGCTGTAATAAGTGAGGTGGGAAGCAGCCAGAGCTTCTAAATACTTGTATTTCATTGGAGCAAATAATAAGAAAACTGAATCAAGGCTATGTAAAGACCACATCAGTCTGTACCTATCTACCCACCTACCTATCTACCTATCTATTTATTTGTTTAAAAACATTTTTTAAAAAGAGAAGCTTCTTCAAGCTCTCTTGCTCTATATTAAGGAAGGATTGTCTTCAAACCAGTAACAGACATGGACTTTTCAGAACGTAAAATTTGTAAAAAATTTGTAAGATCTGTCACTTCTTTTCATTCTCTCTCTTTCTTTCCCACCCTTATTTCTTCCAAGGAGATAAGGGTTTGTTATTTCAGCAAATTTGGGGGCTAAGAACTAAAAATGTGTTGGTCCCACTGCCGTAGAGCAATGACTCAGCTAATCCAAACAGAGCAGTTAATCATTCACCAGGTGACCAAAAGATCCCTTACATGTGGTGGAGTGACAGAACCTTGAACTTCATCCCATCATTATCCAAAGAGAAGTCACTCCAAAGCACTCAGTGATTTGTCCTGCAGCTGGACATGCAAGATCCTCTCAAGTCCCGAGGCTCCTTCCCCTCACAGCAGCCCCAGAGCACATTACCCCATCATATCCCCCTCAAATGTTTTCAGGACACCTCTACAAATGTCTGTGCTGCACAAGACAAAGTAGCAACAAGTCCCTTGCCACTCACATAGCTGCTTACCACCAGAAAGACATCTGAGTGGTTAAAAATACCAGGGAAATGGATTGTTCTGCTGCCCATCAGTGTATGACATATTCCAAGAAAGGAGTTTTCAGCCTTGGAAACCTTTGCTAAGTCACTCTTGTCTAAGCATGAGAACAGAAACACAGCACAGGGGCCAAAGTGTTGCAAAAAAGGAATCTAGCCCTGCAGTCCCCCACTCCCAGCAGGCTCATCACATTGGCATCTGCAAAAAACAGGCACGGAAACGTGCATGGGAACAAGGGCACACTCCAACCTGCCCATGCACGTGAATATTCATGGTTTTAAGGGCTCTGTGGTATACCTGAGGTATTAAAAGGCAATATATAAAGTCTAATGTTGGCCAAACCACCCCATTTCACATCCTGAAGGTATTTAGATGACCCTTTTAAACAAAAAAACAATGGCCACTTCAGTTGGTGAGCATCCAGTAGAACATGCAAATCCTAACAAGCAACCCTGAAATCTGGACACAAACTTTAAAAAATACCACTTTTATTGCCTAAGTCAGAAAAATCCTGCAATTAAAGCATGGCAGAATTTCAAAAGCTATACCAATATTTAAGCGAAGAGGAAAGCACTGGGGATGCTTATCCCTGTTAGCCCAATTTCAGTTGTGTCTTGTTGCTTTAGAGGGGTTGTCCCCACAATTTGGTCAGTAGGGATGGGGAAGTTGAGACTCAGAGCCTGCAACCAAATACTGCAGGTTATATCCCAAATCTTTCATTGCTTGTGCTCATCTCAGCTCATCTGTCAGCTCCAAAACCTTGGGGGTAACAGCATGAAGAAAAAAAACCAAAACCAAAACTAAAACCAAAAGCAAAACCAAAACCAACCAAACTAACAACAAAACAAAACAAAACCAAAACAAACAAAAAATAATTTAAAAAAACCAAACCAAAACAAAAAAACCCCCAAAAAACCACCCCAAAACTGAAGCAAAAGGCAAGGAAAAAGGAAGGATTTCTGCAAACAAATGACTGCAAAACTATGGGAAGTTGTGCTGTGGATGATCAATTGAAGCACAAATTGTTGTTTAAAGAGGGAAAGGTAACTTGAAATGATCAGTCAGAATAGTATAAACCAGAAGGGATCTCCATGTAATCCTATAAAATGAATGCCCCCTCTCTATGTTAACAGTGCCTACAGTTGCTGTGCAGTACAGAAGGGCTTGATGAGCAGAGTCTAATTGTTTCCCTAAAGACAGTATCTGTCCTTAAAATGTGCCCATCTGTGTTGGTTCCCTGTGGAAATAAACCTGGGAGTCGCAGTGTGCAAGGACCGAGGACCCCTATGATCATAAATTCCTTGAATACAGAAAGCAAATACAGACAAGTTTTTCCTACCAGTAGCCCCCACATGACCCAAAATGAGTTGAATTACGGTTTAATTCAGCTGAGTCTGCAAAACCAAAAGGTGAGGACAAACTGCTGTTCATTCCAATATGCTTAAGGCCCAGACCTGCTAAACCTGCTGCATCCTTACTGGATAATGCTGGTTTAGAGAGAGCCGTTCCAGCACAATTTCCAGTGGGTGCTATGTAACCCTTCAGAGCTATCCATTTGCTTTTCCCTGGCAGACACAGTGAACTTGCCCAGCATCCGAGGGGCCGTGCAGGCTGTGGGGTCTCATCTGAAAGACCAGGGCTTGAACCTGCTCATCAACAACGCAGGCATCAGCTCCCACGCCACACTGCACTCCCTGGACTCGCAGGAGATGCTCGACGTGTTTGCCACCAATGTGGTTGGGCCACTCCGGGTTGTCAAGGTATGTGTGGACCTTTTGGGTTTCTCCTGCTTGGGAAGATGTTCCCCAATGGGATTAAGGTCACATCCATGGATCTCTCCTGCCCACGCAGAGGAACTCAGCAGCTCAGCCCAGCCCCAGCATCCTTTGTGCTTTGTTCTTTCCCACCTGGAGCTTCTGCCTGCACTGGGCTCACTGTGCCGGCTTGCTCCTTCCATGGGTAGGAGAAAGGCTGGAGCCTGGTCCCTCTTTGGGGCATCTTCCCCATCCCCTGTGCTTCTGCCCAGAGTGTCTGTCCAGCTGCTCATCCACAGTCTGTGACAGAGCCCTCCAGGAAGGTCTTCAAGCTCGCAGTCTGTCACATCTTAATGGAGCACTGGTGTTTTTACATCAGGAATTTCTGCCACTCCTGGAGCAGGCGGCGAAGGGTACGGGGAAGGGTGTGCTGAGCTGCAGCAGGGCCGCTGTCATCAACATCTCCACCAAACTGGGCTCCATCGGGCTGTGCTTCGGGCTGCCAGAGGCCCCCATGTACCCGTACCGGGCCAGTAAGGTGAGGTGCCATGGGAGGTGCTGGTGCAGGCATTGGAGGGAGGGAGCCCATGGGGCACCCCCTGCCCCAGCCACCCACCCCCTGCCTGCTTCTCCCAGGAGGAAGCACAGAGACCGGGACAGCAGCAGCTGGGACTGAGCCTTCCAGGAGGCTTGTGCTGATGCTTTGTCCCAGGACTGAGTCCCATTTCCCACGTCCACAGACATTTTCTGCTTGGGAAATGTCCCGTCTCCTGCCCACCCATGCCTCAGGTCATGCTGACAGGGTTGTACCTCTTCCAGGCTGCCCAGAACATGGTGACGAGGTGCTTGGCTGCAGAGCTCCAGGACAAGGGGATCTTGTGTGTGGCCATCCATCCCGGCTGGGTGAAGACTGACATGGGCACAGAGAAGGTACTGGGCTGTGCAGGGGAGGGTCGGAAGGACCCCCACTGTATCCCCAATTCTTGAGGAGGGCAAAGGCACTTGGGGGATGCTGTGTGATGCTGTGGGCTGCCAGGACCATTCCCTGGGGCAGAGCAGGCATGGAGCAGGCAGCAAGCTGCAACATGCCAAATACATGGGATAGCCAGCCCTGTCTTTCCAACCCAGCCTGGAGAACAGAGGTGTGGCAGTAAGGAAAAATATCCCCATGAGCACCACGGATGCTGCTCCCCAGCATGCACCCTCCCCAAGAGCTGTTCTCTGTTACAGCCCATTGTCCTCTTCTGCAGGCACCACTGACAGTGGAGCACAGTGTGAGAGGCATCCTGACTGTGCTGGCCAGCCTCTCACAGGCCACCTCTGGAGCCTTTCTCGACTGGGAAGGGAACAGCCTGCCCTGGTGATGGACACATGGATGGTGCCCCTTGCTCATGCTGCAGCCTCTGCTTGTGGGCTCACCCCTCTGCATGGTCACCCTGTCACCCTCAGCCCTCCCCACACTGCCGGGGAGAGGGAAAGGGCTTGGGAAGCAGCTTTTCTCCCCTTTCCCACTCCATTTGTGCCCTATGGTCCACTTGTACCCCCATCTCTGTAAACTCTGGCAGCTGATGCCACTCTGCTCCATCTCCACACCCAGTCTCAAACCCCCCAGTCCGAGCCCAGCACAGGATTCCTGTACTCTGCCCAAGTGCTGTGTGTCCCTCTGTCCCACCTGTGACCAGGCATCCCCCACTGAGGGGAGAGGGCAGCTGGTCCCTGTGACCCCCAGCCCCTCGGGCAGACCAGCCTGGGCAGGGGAAAGCCATTCGGGCAGGGGCTCGGAAGATCTCTCTGCTCCCAGGAGAGGGGACCTGTTCCAGCTTCTATGGTGCCTCCTGGAGAGGAGGTCTCCAGAGGGCAGTCACAGTACCATGGGATCTGCACGTTGTCACTCATGGGGATGCCAGTAACAGCTGTAGGTCGGGGGCAGCTGTGGGCACCACCTCATCCTGGGATGAGCAGTGGGATATCTGGGAAGGGGCTGTCCCTTGAGCTGGCAGAGCACAACAGAGCTGGGGGCTCTCAGCAGGAGTTTATTGAGGATGTGGGGCACGGGGGAGCAGTGGCGCAGGGTCCTGCTGCCAGGATGCTGAACTGGTGTCTCACCAGGGTAAGACCTTCCCTTCCCAGTCCAGGAAGGTTCCCGTGTCCTTCTCAGAGAGGGCGGAGAGGACCTTCAGCATCCCTTGCACGCTCTCATCCACTGTCAGAGGGGGCTGTGGAACAGAGAGGGAGATGCAGCCCATGTCCAAGGCTCTGGAGCAGCTGGAGCCCGGGGAAAGAGCTGTGGCAGGGCACAGGGAAAGCTGAAAAGCCAGGGACCTGGACTGAACAGAGAACTCAGGGAATGAGGGCACCCAGCAGCCAGGACCAGGACAGGAACAGCTGCCCTGGCAGGGAAGTCATGGGCAGGGGACCAGGACAGCAACTCCCACCCACAGAAAATCAGCACAGTGGTTCTGATGGACCCACCCCAATGAAATTCCTACCATGTGTCCGGCAGAGCTGCCCATGTCGGTTTGCACCCAGCCGGGGTGGAGAGCGACACAGAGGATGTCGTGCTCCCGGTACGCCAGGGACTGGCACTTGGTCAGCATGTTCAGAGCAGCCTGTGGGAAGACAGGGAGGGAGGGGACGGTGGTGGGAAGGGAAGGGGGGCTGCAAGGGGACCCATGGCTGGGGCAGGGCAGGGGAAGCAAATTTGTCCCCAGCATGAGTGACAGTACCTTGCTGCAGCGGTATGAGGTAACTTGCATCTGGTCCCAACCAAAGCAACAAGCAATGGAGCCACCAATGCTGGACATGTTGACAATGGCAGCCTTGCTGCAGCTCAGCCCTGAGCCTGGGCTCCCCTGGGCAGCCTTCTTCAGCAAGGGCAGGAATGTCTGCGAGGAGACAGAGGGGACAGGAGCACACACGGCCATGGCACAGGGCAGGGGAGCAGCTCCTTCCACAGTGGCCAATGTTGACACCAGCACTGGGGCATCCTCCCTCCTCTTCCCTGCCAGGCTTCAGCGCCTGAGCTCCAGCCCAGGGCTCCATGAGCTTCTCATCAACTGAGAGTCCATTGGGCACCAGAGTGGAGGCAGGACACCCTCCCACTGGCCCTTCATGCTCCCCCAGGACAGCCCAGCTTAGGTGAGGGTCTCACCTGGCCCATCAGCAGGGGCCCAGTTGTGTTGGTGGTGTAAATCTCGGTCATGTCCTCCAGTGTCTCAGTATCAAGTAAGTTCTGCTTGGCAATTCCAGCATTGTTGATAAGGAGGGTCAGCCCAGAGTCCCCCAGGTGCTCCCCAACCTTGGCTGCAGCTGCCTTGATGCTGGCGGGGTTGGCAACTTCTGCAGGGCCAACACAGCAGAGGTCAGTGCCTGTGTCCCCATGGTGGTGTCCCCTGTGTTCCCCCAGAGAAGGCAGTGCCCGATGGCCCTGCAGGCACCAGCCCATTGGCACTGCTCCCTGCCAGCATGGGACTCCCAGGGTGTGCCCAGCCTGGGCACTCACCAGAGGAACTGGGGCAAAGGATCCCCACCTCGGGGCACCTACCGAGCGGGATGATGATGATGTTGGGGTGCTTGGAGGCCAAATTCTGTAACTCCTGCAAGAGAAGGCATTGTGTAGGCACGGAGAGGATGGAGGGGCTGTGCAAAGGCTCAGCCTTTCCCAGGCAAAGCCCATGCCACTCCATCTCTGCACCACTGTGTGCCCAACACCCCACTCCAGCTGCCACATTGCATGGGGTTCTGTGCCTTCTATACAGGCCATGTTCAATTCTCCCCTCCACATATCCCATGCACAGCTGGTCCCACGGTGTCCCAGCCCAGCTGACCTGTGCTGCAGGTGCCTGGCTGCAGCTCCAGCCCCTTGCAAAGCCCCTCCCTGATCCAATCTTCCCCTGGCAACGAGTGCTCCCATCCCCTGGCACTGAGTGCTCCTGTCCCCAGCACAGCCACTGCCTCCCAGCCCTGTCTCACCTGCGCTCGCTGTGCCTTGGGGTCCCGACAGCCTGCAAAGATCCACTGCGGAGGGCTTGGCATCCTCATGAAATGCTGGATGAGCCCCAGGCCGATGCCCCGGTTGGCTCCAGTTACCAGAAGGGAGCGGACATGGAGTCCTGCCATGCTGCTCCGGCTGAGGCTGCACTGCTCTTGCCTGGACTTTGCCAGTGCCTTTTGCTACTTGGTTATCTCACATGTTCCCATGAGGACTTGCATCAGCTCGTGGCTCTCAGAAATTCTCTGCGTGCACCTCAGTCTCTTGGCTCTGGTCCATACCCATGATCCACTTTTCCCAGTGACTGTGAAATGATGCAAAGGGTGCCAAGTGTCCTGCCCAGGCAGGGAATGCCCTGGGTGAGGTGTCTGGAGTGCTGCTTGATGTACCTTCCCTGCTCTACCAAACCTGAGCCTTTTGGTTTTCAGGGCCAGCACTATCCCTGTCCTTGCACCGAGACGCTCTCTCCCACCACCTCCCTCCCTCTTAGGATCCCTGGCCTGTCCCTCCCCTTGCCCAAGGTCAGGCAGGCGAGGCTGGACTCGCTGACTGTGCAGTGCAGTCTGTTGGCCTTAGTTTGTGCAATGCCAAAACCAGGACTGGGGATGGAGCAGTTAGGACAGGTGAATGTCCCTTGAGGATGGAGCACCCAGGACAGGTGAGAACTCCTTGGCCACAAGAACAGGCCGAAAAACCTAGAAACCCTCCAAGACCACTAGAAAAAACCCTCCAGGGCTGTCTAGAGCAATCCCTTCCTCAGAGTCAGCTCTAACAGCAGCTATAATGTTTAAGTGTGATAGAAGGATAATCCCTGCCCCATCCCTGGAAGTGTTCATGGCCAGGCTGTAAAGGCTTCTGCACAACCTGGTCTAGTGTAAGGTGCCCCTGCTTGTGGCAGGGGGTTGGAACTAGATAGTCTTTAAGGTCCTTTCTAGCCCAAACTATAGCTCTATGATCCTATGATAAAATTCAGTTTTGCCCCTTGATGTGACTTTGGTAAGGCTGGGAGCCAGGGCTGTGCCCTGGCAGATGCACTGCAGGTGGACATCCAGTCCCAGGCTGCTCCAGGTACTCCCCAACTCTGCTGCAGCAGATACTGAACCAACTGATGGACTGAATTCCCAGGGAAGCATCTCACTGGTGGATTCAGGAGCTTTGGGACAGGCCTGAAGATCACAGAATCACAGAATCATCCCCCAGGAGCCCCTGCTGCACCTAAAGTCAATGGAGAACCGTGACCTGCAGGTTTCCATGTGTCCCCATCCTGAAGGGAGGGTCTGGGCATTCGAGGGATGATGGATAAATTTGACTTGGTGATCTTAAGGGTCTTTTCCAATCTAAATGATTCTCTAATTCTATGATCGCATGGCCTCCACAGCTGGTTCCTGCTGCAGCATCACTCAAACTACACAGACCATTTGCAACAGTGGAATGTGTGGATTTCAGGTAGTTCGGAGATGTTGTGTAGGTAGTTTAAGGTAATTAATAGCCACTTATCTGGTATGTGATTGGGCAGGACTAGGGGGTGTAAGCTTGTGAAACCTCTCCTGCTCCAGCTGGACCTTTGCAATTGGACAACTGTCCAGTTCATGGCAACCAGCTGTCATATTCAAGAGATCCGATCCTCCATCCATATGCTGCCTTATGTAACCATTCCAAATAAATTACTAAAACAAAAAAACTTCTGTCTTTAAGAGCAAACTCTGCTGCCCACTCTTCTGTGTGTATGGTGGGTTGACCCTGGCTGGATGCCCAGCATCCACCAAAGCCACTCTATCATTCCCCTCTGCAACTGGACAGGGAAGAGAAAAAATATAACAAAGGTTCATGAGTTAAGATAAGGTCCGGGAGAGATCACTCACCAAATACCATCATGGTCAAAACAGACTCGAATTGGGGATATTAACTGAATTTGTTACTAACAAAATCAGAGCAGAATAATGAGAAGATATATCTTACAAACACCTTCCCTCCTCCCCCTCAGCAGTGCAGGGAGACAGGGAATGGGGATCATGGTCAGTTCATCACATGTGCTCCCTGCTGCTGCTCAGGGAGAAGAGTTGGAGTCGTTTCCCTGCTCCAGCGTGGGGTCTCTTCCACACGAGACACATCTCCATGAATTTCTCCAACGTGAGTCCATCTCAAGGGCAACAGTTGTGCACAAACTGCTGCAACATGGATCACTCTTCCATGGGGTGCAGTTCTTCAGGCACACACTGCTCCAACATGGGTCTTCTATAGGGTCACAAGTCCTACCAGGAAACCTGCTTCAGTGTGGGCTCCTCTCTCCATGGGTCTGCAGGCTCCTGCCAGGGCCCTGCTCCAGCACAGGTTTCCCATGGGTTCACAGCCTCCTCTCAGGCATCCACCTGCTCCAGCGTGGTTTTCTCCATGGGCTGCAGGTGGATCTCTGCATCCCTCCATGGGCTGCAGGGGCACAGCTGCTTCACCAGGGTCTGCACCATGGGCTGCAGGAGAACTTCAGTTCCAGCGCCTGTAACACCTCCTCCCCCTCCTTCTGCACTGACCTTGGTGTCTGCAGAGCTATTCCTCTCACATGTTCTCACTCCACTCTTTTCTGGCTGCAATTACATCTGCACAGTAACTTTTTTGTTTTCTTCTTAAATACGTTATCATAGAATTGTAACTACCATTGCTGAAGGGTTTGGCCTTGGCCAGCAGCATGTCTGCCCTGGATCCAGCTGGCACTGGCTCTGCTGGACATGGAAGAAGCTTCTGGCAGCTTCTCACAGAAGCCACCCCTGAAGCACTCCCCCCTACCAAAACCTGGCCATGCAAACGCAATGCAGTGTGACACTTACTTGTCTTGTTGTGCCACTTCACTGCCCTCAATGCCAGCCCACTGATGGAGCCACAGCCTCTGGCACAGGGATGAAAAGGCACTGACCACCCTGAGCCACAGCTGAACTGGGCGAGAGGAGGAATTTGCCATCCCTTAAGCCGGAACATTTCCCAGCTTGCTTGACAGATTTGACCAAGTGCTTTAATACCTTAAGACGAGACAGAGGATGGGCAAGGCTGTTGTTGCAAGATGCTTCTTCCCATGGGCAACCACTGGGGGAGACCCTGGGGCTGCTTGGAGCTATTGGAGCCAAAACGAAAGGAAAGAATGTGAAAACAAGGTGGGTAGAGTTCCAGGGATGGTTTGGCATCACGTGAACCACTGAATGGGAAACTGTACTAGAGAGTTGGCCAAAATATGGTGACTCTTGGAATGGTTTGGGTTGGAAGGGACGTTAAAAGTTCATCTTGTTCCAACACCCTGCCATGGGCAGGGACACCTTCCCCTAGGCTCAGAGCCCTGTCCAACCTGGCCTTAAACACTTGCAGGGATGGGGGAGCCACAGCTTCTCTGGCAACCTACGGCAGTGACTCACCGCACTACCAGGATTTCTTCCCACTATTTCATCTAAACCTGCCCTTTTTTCACTTTGAAGCCATTCCCCCTTATGCTATTGTTGCCTTGTCCAAAGTCCCTCTCCAGCTCTCTTGTAGGCACTAGAAAGGGCTCCAAGGCCTCCCTGGATCCTTCTCTCCTGGAAGGGCACAAGTATGCCTAGGAAAAGCGCCGGTGATGGGCACAGCGATAGGGCGGGGGATAAGGATGGGGACTGCAGAGAGGTGAGATGGAGGGTCGGGGTGGGATGGGGAGGGTCGGGAGCTGGGACGGACCCCGCGCCGGCGGTGCCGAACCCGGCCGGGCCCTGCGCCCGCCCCGCCCCGGAAGTGGCGCGGCCCGGGCCCGCTTCCTGTTCC
>VZRL01000749.1:39094-89980 GCA_013397895.1 Origma solitaria
CGGTGAGGGGGGCCGGGAGGGGAGTCAGCCCTGTCTGTCCTCAGCCCCCGCCTGGCCCAGCCTCTGCCTGTCCCCAGTCCCACCTGGCCCAGCCTCTGCCCGTCCTCAGTCCGTGCCTGTCCTCAGCCCTTGCCTGGCCCAGCCGCTGCCCGTCCTCAGTCCCTGCCTGTCCTCAGCCCCTGCCTGTCCTCAGCCCTTGTCTGTCCTCAGCCCTTGCCTGGCCCAGCCCCTGCCTGGCCCAGCCCCTGCCTGTCCTCCGCCCCTGCCCGTCCTATCCTTGTCTTGCCTAACAGTACTTGTTTCCAATTCTGCTGGTCCCCAACCCGTGCCTGTCCCCAGCTCTGCCTGTCCCAGCCCCACCTGTCCCCAGCCCCCGCCTGTTCCAGTCTTGCCTGTCTCCAGGCCCTGTCTGTCCCCAGTTCTTCTCCCTTCCACAATTCAGAGTGTTATAGTTAAGACCTGGTCACAGGAACATAGTTATTGGGGGATAATAAACAATATAGAAGGAGATAGAAATAAACGTCCTGTCCTGTGTGGGAGACTTGCAGAAGGCCGAACACACTTCAGAGCTATGAGTGTCCCCCTCCACTGTCTGAGCAGGATGCAGCAGGACCTGTGTGCCCCCAGCAGCATGACTTCCTCAGCACAATGCCCTTAGGAAGGGTCCTTGCAGAGAAGTGGGTGCATTTGGGGTGGATTTGAGCAATCTCCTGGGTTTGGGGCTGTTTTTGGGGTGCAAAACCCTTCCCGGGATGATGGAGCACTGCTTATGGCGTGGTGTCTTGTTTCTTCTCACGTAGTCTTGTGTGTGTAGACAAGAATGTGGCTTCTCCCAAACTTTATGTCCTGGAGCCATGGATTTCTGACCTCTTGGTGAATTACGAGCAGCCGGATGAGCATGAGAATTTCGTGGCTGGGCAGGTGGTGCGGGTAGGTACCCTGAGGGACTGTCCCAAAGTGCTCCAACAGCCTTTGAAATCTAAATTCTGAGATGTGCACAGTGGCTCCCAGTTTGGTGGCTGTGGATGTGCAACTCTTCCTCCTCAATGTCTCTGATTTTAATTTTTCTTTGGAGGAGGAGCTTGCTGTGGTGAACACTTTCCTGTGAAGCTTGTTCCATGTCTATGAATAAGAGTTGTTTTTTTCCCCTCTCCAATCTCTTGACAGGTCTTGAGTGACTCAGCTTCTCCTGGCCAACCTGGGGTCCTCCAAGATGCTGTCCTGCAGGTCTCTGATGGATCCTGCTACATCCGTGTGGTCATTACACCCGAAGCTCTGCAGGCAGATGAAAAGTGGGTTCCACGTGACTTGACATGGCTGGGACAGCAGTTCTCCACAGCTGTTGTGAGGAGCTGGGGCTCCTGCCTGGTCTTGTTTCAGGTTGTGTTAAGCTAAAGCAATCTCAGGGTGGGAAGCTGATGTGAAAGAGCTCTTAAGAGAAGAAATCCAGAATGCAGATGCTCCCGTGTCCACTGGTTGGGATGGGCAGGGATCAATGGCAGAAGCTGTGATGCCATTAGAAAGGACTGTAGAGCCCAGGAGTTTTGTGAAAGGAGCCAGAGCATTAACCATGGTAGCCTGGGCTGCTCCTTCAGTGCTTTCCTCCATTTCCCCATTTGGACAACCTTAAACTGGTTGGGGTGTTCGTAGCAGAGCCAAGGATAAGCAGCAGGAAGAAGCTGCTCTTAGGCAGGAATTATTAAGGAATAAGGAGCCCTTGGTGCCTGCTGCTCATGCTGAGACATATTCCAGAATGCCCCAGTGTGGTTGGCAGAGTTGGGGGAACCCCACTGTGTGTCTGGGGGGGGTCCAGCTCTGTTCTTCAAGGCATTTCTACTCTGCTCCTTTTCCAGCGCCCACCTGCAGCTCATGCTTTCCAGCCTTACTTGCAGAATTATCGTCCTGCAGAAGTACACAGTGTGTTTTCAGGATGAGGCCAGGCTGGTAAGTGCTCTGAGGAGTGAAAGCAGCTTGTTCCTTTACCTTGCTGTGCTTCCTGCACTCTTGCCTGCTTCCAGCTGCTCCCAGGAGCTGAAGGCAGGTGGTGGGTGGCCTTTCATCTTCATCTGCAGCTCCTGTGGGATCTGTGGCAGCTGGTTTGGGCACTGGGGTAGGGATGAGCCCTCCCTAGGAATGGCGTGCATCTCCCCTAGAGCCATCTGGCTGTCACCTCTCGCTGTTAAAGAGCCACAGAAGGCCTGCATGGGCTCATGGCAGCGCTGCCCACTGTCCCCGTGCAGGGGTTCAGAGGTGTCCCCATAACCTCCCCTGGGCTGGCCCACCCTGGCTTGTAGCTCTTGCAGAGCCATCAGCTGGCACAGGAAGATACAAACCCCCCTTTGAAGGTGGGTTGGCCTTTGTTAGGGGTCCCTGTCTTAGACTGGAGGGTCGGTGACAGAGCTGGGGTGGGTGTGTGGGTGCCAGCTGGCCCTAGGGGAGGCGGGGGCAGAGGTGGGACTCAGAGGTGCCTTACAGGCTCTGTCCTCCCCACAGGAGGACTGCGAGTTTTACCTCAAGGCCCACCAGTTCATCGTGCTGCCCATGCAGAGGCAGAGGATTGAATCATCCGACGGGTATGGCCCATGGGATGGGTGGGTGGGGGCTCTGCTCAGGGGGACTTCCTCATCTTCCCACAGCAGTGCTGATCCCGGGAGTTCTGATGTGACCTGCTTGTGCTGGGGGCCTTTTGAAAGAGGGATTGTCTCCATGGCAAGGGAGAGGGAAGGTGGGGATTTGGAGAGAATCAGCAATTGGCTTCTCTCTTTTTGCAGGAACCAGGACCCCTCTGTGGTGAAGAAGATTAAGGAGCTCTGGCAGTGAGTATGGGTCTCAGGGATGTATCCGGACATCCTGACAGGAGTGCGCAACCTCAAACCGGGGTTAGAGCCGGCTGGCAAGGGCTGGCTCAGCTTATGGCAGCTCCTGGTTAGCCTGTGTGACTCCCTACCCCAGAACGTGACAGAGCTGAGTAGACCGTGAAAAATAAGGTTGTGGTGACACATCCCCAATCTCTTCCTCTGAGCTAGCAGGAAACACCTGTGGGAGGCTTGTTCCTGCCAGTGCTAGGCAGCACAGCCAGGTGGGTGAGCCCTGCACAGCTCATTCTTCACCCTTGGCGATCCATCTCTGGAGATCTTCAGGGCCTTCCATCAGTCTGTCTCCAGGAATGAGGCTCCCTGATGGCTATTCCTGGGCACAGGAATACTGAGCACAGGCCAGTGACCAGATCCAGCACCCGTTGAGGGATCCCCTGCTTTCACAAGCTGCTTCTCCCAAGCCAGGATGCTTGAACTGTGACTGACAGCTGCTTATGCCCCAGCCCTAACCCGGCTTTATCTTCTCCTTGGTCATTACAGGAGGAATCTCACTGTGAAGAATGCTCCCAGCTCAGGTAAAGGGTTATGGGGGGCATGCAATGCTCTGGCTGCCTGGTGGGGCCCCTGGGTTTCCTCAGCTTGATCTGTGTTAGGCAGAGGTAGCATGAACCTTGTCAGATCTCACAAATGTATGTTGCTAAGCCCAAAACAGGATAAGGTGGTGCTGATAGCTGAAGCAGAGTGGGACATCACATGCCTGTGCTCGTCATGCTGGTCCAGGATGTGTGGAGAAAGGAAAGATAGTTTCTAGAAGCAAAGGAAATGCAGAATTTTGGATGTTTCCACAGGTTTCAGTGTCATGCAGTCACCAAGTCATGCAGCAGGGTAAAAGCATTTGTGAGTGAGGCTTGCCTGAATTCAGCTGTCTCTTCCACTGATGTCTGTGTGTTCTTGCTCCAGAGCCCTCCGTCTCTCAGCTGATTGATGCCATAGGGCAGAACCAGCTGGAGATTTTGAAAGAAAATGCCGAGGAATGCTTGGATTTATGTAAATCCAAGGAAAAGCCAGTTACAGTGGAGGACGAGGTTCCCATCACCCCATGGGAGGCAGAGCGCAACAAAGAGGTCAGTCTGTCTGCTGGGACCAGCTGAGACAGAGTTGTGACGGCTTGGGGTGCTCTCTTGGGGTGGGAGAAAGAAGGGAAATGACCTTGGGCAGAGCTAGAGGTTTCTTGGGGAGGGAGATGATGTTGGGCTGGCAGGTACAGGTGAGCTCCTTCATCTGGAGAGGGACTGCCCAGCAAAAACTGTGTGACATGTCTCATTTCAGCAGGGTGAGGATGTTTTCATGGTCCCAGTCAGCGCCCTGGTGATCCCTCCTGAGGAGGAGGCAGTTGTTTGTGATTCTTCTGAGGCAGCATCTGCAGGGTACACAGGTGGGCAGTGCAGCACCCAAAAGTGAAATGAGGGGCTCCCTGGGGTGGGGAGAAAATTCCTTTGCTTTGGCTGTACTTCAGCAGTGCCCCTTTTGTTGCAGATACAAGCAAAATAGCTACTGGCAAGAATAGTGATGATGAGACAGTGCCAGGAGACCAGAGTGTTGTATCCCAAACCAGTTGTGAGTAGTGGGACTTCCAGATCCTAGAATGATTTGTGTTAGAAGGGACTTTAAAGACTGTCTAGCTCCAGTCCCCTGCCATGAGCAGGGACACCTTCCACTAGACCAGGTTGCTCCAAGGCCTGTCCAGCCTGGCATTGAACACTTCCAAGGCTGGGGCAGCCACAACCCATGCCAGGGCCTCCCCACACTCACAGGGAAGAATTTCTTCCAAATATGTAACCTAACCCTGCCCTAGTGTGAAGCCATTCCCCTTTGTTCTGTCACTCCAAGCCCTTGTCTAAAGTCCTTCTCCAGCCCTCTTAGAGCTTCTTTAGACACTGGAAGGTTCTGTAAGGTCTCCCTGGAGCTTTATATTCTCCAAGCTGAATAACCCCAACTCTTTCAGCCTGTCCTAATACCAGAGATGCTCCAGCCCTTGGATTGTCCTCATGGCCTCCTATGAACGCTCCAGATCCCATCCAGCCTCTAGTTTCCTCTACAGTTGGCTCAGCCCATCTCCTTGGATTAAGCAGAGGAGGTACTGGTGTGGCCAGGTCTTTGGGAGACCTTGAGCAGGCAGGGAATTTTTCCATTCCTGAAGCTTCTGTTCATTGTGCTGGGAGCACAAGAAGTCATTTTGTCCTTTTGATGCCATATTGAGCCTGAATCTCCTGCCCAAGTGTGGGCTCCTCACTAGCTCTGGCTCAGCACCATGATGGGTTTGTGTCACCGTACTGGGCTTGGTGTTGCCAAGCTTTGCTGCAGAAGCATCTGTGGAAGCTCCATGTAGAGGAGGAGCTGAAGGGAGGTGCTGTCCTGGATAGTGCAGGATGCAGGAGAAGGCTTTCTTCGCACCTTCCTGCTCTCTGAGCAGTGTCTGCCTCTCCACTGGCTGCTGGATGAGATCTTGGAAAGGGTCTGACTGGAATACACCACATTTTGGGCTGGAAAGGGCTTCAGACACCTCAAGAGCTGTCTCTGTCTGAGACCTTGTGCACAGGGGACCAGCAGGGAATGGGCAGCTACTTTCTTTGCCAAAACCAACCCTCCAGCTTCTTCCTTGCAGGTGCTGCATCACCAACCTTGTCGGATAGCTTGGAGGGATCCCTGGACAACCCCTGGAACAGGATGCCCTCATTGTCTTTGACCCTGAGCTCTTCAGATGGTGAGTCCCCATGTCCCAGGACATCCAGCCTGCCTTCCTAGCAGGAAACTGCTCCTGTCTTCTCATTGAGTGTAGCTCATGGATGCTGGCTTGATTTCCCCTGGCAAAAAAGCAGTGCTGATGGTGTTCCCATTGCCCTGTGCTTGCATCATTTCAGCCCTGACACTCTTCTGTGTGCCAGGGGCAGGTCCCACCACCAGCCCCCTGTTCAAACTGACCATGCTTTTCCTCATACTAGAGAAGAACTTTCAACCTGACCCTCCCTTGGAGACCCAGAAAGATGTGGCTGCTGACAGCAACACCACTGACGTGCTGGAAGTGTGTAGCCAGGGCTCTGCCAAGGGCTTGCCACAGGAAGAGCCAGTACACACCTCCTCTCCCTCCCTGCTCCACTCCTACAGCAATCCCAGTCCGGTGGAGATCAGCACCAGTGAGGCAGCATCAGCTGCGGAGGCAGCCTGGGATACCTCGTGTGCTGCTCAAGGCCCGCAGGGATCAAGGGTCTCTCAGGCCCCCCCTCTGCCCAGTCTTTCCCCAGTTTTTCCGGTCTTGCCCAGCAGCAGCTTGCAATCCCAGTCCGACAGGATGCCTCGCAGGGAGGAGGCCTGCTCCAGTGGCACAGCTTCCCCTCCAGATGCATTGAAGCCTGGACGGCCTCACGCCAGGACAAAGGGAGGAGATGCTGTGGGTGTCAAGAGGAAGCTAATGGTGGAAGATGAGCAGGCCCCCAGTGGGCTGCAGCATCCCCCAGGCACTCCGAGGGGCAGGGGGAAAGGCACAGGCAGGAGATTGGAGCTCATGAGCCCAGGGAATTCAAAGAAGAGCAGAAAGGAGACAGGGCTGCAGCTTAGAAAGGAGCTTGAGGAGGAAGAGGAGGAGGAAGAGCAGGAGGAGGAGGAAGAGGAAGAGCAAGCATCCCCCCCGAGGGCTGGGCCCATCTCCAGGCTGGAGCAGCGCAGAGCTCCGAAGCCGGTAAATATATAAAGCAGCTGGTGGGATCCCCTGAGGACTGGCTGTCTCCAGGGAGGCTTTCTGTGCCCACACTGCTAATGTCCATCCCAGGATCTTTCCTCACCAGGCTGGTGGGGATAGGAAGTTGAATGCAGGTGTCAGTGTGGATGATGGAGGATCTGGGAACACTGAAGGAATCATGAGGGAATCATGTAATCACTTAGGCTGGAAAAGACCTCATGAGATCGAAGCCCAACCATTCCCCAGCACTGCCAAGCGCACCACTGAATCATGGCCCCAAGTGCCACATCCACACGCCTTTAAATCCCTCCAGGGATGGTGAAGTTGTGGTTTAGCATGAGCTGGGTGGGAACAGAAAATTACTGGAGCATCTTCCAAGCTATGTGGGTAAAATAAGATTGAAAGAACAGAGGGAGAGACAACTCAATCCTGCGGTTTTCCTGGGGGTATTGGGCTCTCAGGCTGCACAACGCAGCACTCTGGGGCAGACCCATCTCACCCTCCCATTTGCTTCTGCAGTATGTGAGGACACCGTCCCGGTACCAGTACGAGGCACCAAGCCCTGAGCTCTGCCGGCAAATACGATCTATCAGGTCAGTACCACATCAGCCATGGGCTCGTGGCTGTCCCTTGTCCCTGCAGTGGGACTGACATCCCTACAGTGAGTTCCCAGCTTCTGCCTTACCCCTCATCACCAGCTGCCCCAGTGGTGTGTTTACAGCTGGGTCTCTTCTCACCCTGGCTCCTCCTGTCTGGTTTTTCAGCATCTCAAAGGCAATGCTGAAGTGGGCATGCTGGATACTGACAGAGGAGGAAGAAGAGGACGAGGACGACGAGGAGGAGGAGGATTCCTGAGCCCAGCTCATCTTTCATTTTTTTGT
Source organism: Origma solitaria (assembly GCA_013397895.1). NCBI lineage: Eukaryota > Metazoa > Chordata > Aves > Passeriformes > Acanthizidae > Origma > Origma solitaria. Next base: position 46,528 of record VZRL01000749.1, read on the forward strand.
TTCTTCTTTGGGTCCACCAAAACACTGGGAAGAGTGGTTGTGAGGGGATGTGGGGACACCAGAACCCCTGTGCCCCCCAGGGGACTGCAGACTGGGCTGGCCTAGCTGCAGAAACCCTGGCTCCAGCGGTGCTGGCACATGACCTGTCAAAAGCCAGTACCATCAGTACCAAGAGGGGAGAAAAGCATTCATTCAGGAATGCCTGCATGTGAGCCGACATCCCTCTCCCACCTCTTCATCCTTTCCAAATGCCTTGGCCCAGCAACTGGGGACAAGAGGTGACCCACTGCCACCATAGCAGTGATGGCAGAGGGCCCACAACCTGATCCTGCTCCAAAGGTACCGCAGGAGCTTGGATGGTTTATTGAATAGTTTTGGTAGGGTCCTGTACTGTTTGTTACAAAAAATATCCTGCAGGGTTATACTGTAGAAATTAAAAATAAAAATTGTATATTTTTTAAATACACAGCTCTTGTATTAAAAAAAAAAAAAAAAAGAAAAAAAGAAAAAAAACCAAAACAAGCATCTTGCTTTGTCGTAAACATCCGTGTAAGGAATGCGTTTGGTCCGGAGCAGAGGGCAACACAGGAGAAAGCCACTGGGGTGTCAGGATCACGCTGGTGCCATCAGGGAGCTGCGGGGATGGAGCTGCGTGCTGGAATGCGCTGGGTCATGGTCCCGCTGATGGAAGCCTGCGTCGGGCGGGGGCTGGAGAGAGCGGTACCCCATGGGGTCAGGAGCTGGAGTGGTGAAAGTGCCTTGGGAACGCTTCCTAAAAATAGCTGGCTGCCTAAAATCACCTGCTCCCCTGCTGCAGCCCACAGCGGCAGAGGGCACTGGGGACCGCAACACCGCTGGATGCATCCTGCAGGCTCTGCGAGTCCCTGGGCATCCTGGGCGATGCTGGTGGCCCAGCTGTCCCCATGGCAAAAACTGGGCGATGCCATCGTTGGCACATCCACGCCAGCCCGGTGCCCCGTCTCCCCTCTCCGCACCCCAGCTGCCGAGCACCCCGGCACGGCGCACTTGCTTGCAGGGTTTTATTGAGAACAGCGTGGTCACATGCAGGGGCTTCACTGTCCCAGGGCTGGCTCCTCCTGGCCCGGCACCGGGCGTCTTTGGTCTACGGCAGCTGAGTCTTGTGCATTGCCAACAGTTTGTGCCAGGGCTTGCGGCTGCTCACCCTCAGTGCCTGTGCCAGCCTGCGGCTCCTCCAGCCCGGCGCGGGGCCAGTCCTGCAGCGTGGCACCTACAGAGGTCACAGGTGCTGGCGTGAGCACAGGAGGACCCTCGGTACCTCACCTGCTTCAGCAGGGAGGAGAGCATCTCACCTTCAGCATCCGAGGTTGGTCCGGGCTCACTCTCCATCTCTGAGAGGGACTCGTGCTTGGTCCTGTGCCTGAGCACAGGCGAACGCCGCAGGCGCAGGGGAACGGTGCCCACTGGGGGGAACACAACCCCGCCCCAGGTTAGGGTGGGGCACAGAGGCCTGGCTCCTTCTGGAACCAATCCCAATATCAAGTTCCCCTTGGGAACTTCCCAGTGTGGCAGTGCCATTGTCTATGACCCACCAGCTGGGACAGGCAGCACCACCACGCACGTGGAATGCCACCACCCGCCTCTGTTGGTGTTAGGTGCAAGGAGGGTTTGGGGTCCCACTCCAGACCCAACTTACCTCCCAGCTCTGCCGGGCACTCGGGCTCCCTGAGCTGCTCCTCATGGACGGACAATGCTCGGCGGCCAGGCCCCCGTGGTGCTGCCAGCCGTGCCATCAGCCGGTTGTCTGGAAAAGCAATGGGGAGGTGCCGTTGGAGGGAAGCCTGCAGCTCCCCAACCACATGGCAGGCCCCATCCGCACTCAGCACTGTGTGCTTGGCTCCCTGCTCGCCTCCATTCCCAAGGGTTCCAACAACAGGCCAGCAGTGGGATGAGGGACCCATGGGCAGCTTGTGCATCCCTACCTTCAGTATTGGGTGGTGTGGGCAGGGTGGGCAGGGTGCCAGCACCCACCTCCCCACCATGGCTGACCCTCCGCGGCAGCGCTGCCGGCACGTTCCTGCCCAGCCGTGGCAGGCTGCTGCTCCAGCCCTCCCAGCCCCCAGGCTCCGGCAGCCCGCCGGGCTCTGCTAGGATGAAGGAGCGCCGGGGCTGGTCGGAGCTGGTGGCCGGTGGCTCGGCAGGCAGCTGCCTTCCCAGGGCTTTCCAGGCTGGCTGGGGCTCGGCACTGGGCTCCATCGTGGCGGCCAGGCTACGGAAGGGTGCGCCTGTGGGGCAGGCAGGATGGAGCTGTGGGTGTCCACAAGTGACAGCCCCAGGGATAGTTATTGGTGCTGGGAACCAGCCTGCAGCCAGCCCAGGGACAGGCAATGGGCTGGGTGTCCATCCACCATCACCAGGGATGGGCACCCACGGATGTAGGGCACCCTCCTGAGGGTAGAATTCTGCCTGATGTGCCTGTGCCCACCAGTCCCTGTTGGCTCCAGTCCCCATGCTCGGTGCTAGGAGAGGGGATAAAGCCCTCTGCCCCAGGGGCTGTTGTGACCCCCCAGCATGCACTGCTGACCCACCTGTGGACACAGAGTGTGTACGGGCCTTCAGGGAGGGGGGGGAGTCTGCAGAGCTGTCCACGATGTCCCCTGCAAGCACAAGCCACCAGCGAGCATCAGTGAGCTGGGGTCTGCCCTGTGCCACCAGCACCCAGCAAGGGGAAGGTGTAGGGGGACCCAAGGCTGGGAGTCCAAGGGGGCCTGCCTATGGCCCACCCCTGGGTGCCCAGCTGGGTGTCAGGGTGGGGAGGACGCAGCCCCTCACCATCTGAGCCGGCTTTCTTGATCTCGTTGTCTTTGCTCTGCAAGGGAAAAAGAACTGGTGAGAGGGGTGTCAGGGAGGCAGTGCCCAGAGATGATGGGTGCAGAGGGCAGGGTGCTGCCAGGCTCTGAGGTGGCTGCAGGGCATGGGTGTGTGCCAGGGAAGGAGGGACAGACAGACACCAGGCAGTGCACAGGGACCCACCACTTGCAGAGGGTTAGGTGACAGGGCAGAGGCCTTGGGCAGTCCCAGCGGGGAGAAGTCCCCCCACCCCATGGACCACCGTCTCCTACCACCCTGGAGGTGCAGGGTCCATCCCAAAAATGGAGCCAGTCCCCACCTGCTGCTTCTTGCTCTCAGCAGCCGGGCCCTTGGTGACGCCAATGCGATGGAGCATGACCTGCACGCGCTGCTCGAAGGAGCTGGACAACTCCCCCTCGCTCTTCTCCAGGTGCCTCTTCTGCAGGAGAGACAGAGCCTTGCCAGGGACATAGACCCACCACAGTACCTACAGCACCCACACTTCTGCCTGCGAGGCACCCACGTTCCCACCCCCAGGCATGCTGCTGAGAGACGGTGACATGGACACAGCCCAGTGGGGATATCCTCAGCCATCACTCCAGTGTCCCTGCATGCCCTGGTAACCCCACCGACATCCATTGGTGGGAGCAGCACCCACCAGGTGAGCTGAACAGCAGTGGTGGCTTGGTGACTGTGACAGTGCTTACCTTGTCATGCCTGACCCCCAGCGCATCCTCGTCCTCCCCAGACAGCAAGATGAGAGACTGGGATTTGCCCTCCCGAGAGTACTTGGGCCGGATCCTTCGGGCAGAGTCGGGGGTCTGGCAGTGCTCGGGCTCTGCGTGGGGCTCGACAGAGAGCCCCCCCTCCTCCGATTTACTCAGGGGCTTCCCTGACTCGCCCGCCTTGCTGGGGGCTCGTAAAATGTCACTGAGCATAGAGCGCCTGCTCCTGGGGGCAGTGGGACCGCCCTCGGGCTCCTTCTCACACCTTGAGCCCCGGCTGGATTTGGGTTTCTTGAAGGCAAAAAAATTCCCGATTTTCTTCTTGAGGGTGCGGGATCCAGAGGGAACCAGAGGGGCTGATCCTGGGCAGGTCTCCGGAGTCGTGGGGCTGGGAAGAGATGAAGCGTTGGAAAAGGTGAGCTCCAGGCTGCCAAGGAATAAGGGATCAATTTTCTCCCCCTGCCCACACTAAAGGGATGGATCCAGACCCCAGGCACACCCCCTGAGATGGCAGTGTCCTGGCAAGGGCACCCATTCCCAGCATGGCTCCCATGGGTGCTGCCTCATTGCCTCCCCACTGTGGAACACTCCATGGTCACATCCTGCACACCACGGCTGCCATCCCAGTCCTCTTCCCTCAGCCCTGCCCTTGGTGGTGTCCCTGGGTGTGCTGCTTCCCCATCATCACTTTGGCACTTGGACCAGCAGTGTTTGCAGGGGGCTGCTGAAATTCTGGGGATGGGTGTGTGCCATGGTGCTGGGCAGGTGAGGGGCCCTGGGCATCCCCAGGCTTACGGCAGTGTTTCTGTGATGAGCCTCTTGGCAAAGAAGTCCTCCAGCCCCTCGTCCACTCGAGTGATACTCCTGTCCTCGCTGTTCTCGCAGGCCACGGGCTGCACCTGTGAGGGACAGTTGCTATCAGCCCAGCATGGGGCAAAGGTGCCCCCAGGCATGGAGATGTGTCACCCACACCTGGGCATGAACAAGTGGGTGCCCCTGCAGGGTGGGTGCTGGCACCCTCCATCTCATATCCAGCATTAAAGCCAGACCATGGTGTTATCAGCTGCATCCCAGCTCTAATCCTGCTCCCTCCCTTGAGCACTGGGAGCTCCAGCCAGCCCCTGGCTCCTTCCAGCCCCTTGCCCAGCACAGTGGCTGACGTATGGCACCGGTACTGTGGGAGAAGCCTTTGGCAGGGATGTTTCCTCCATTTGAGTTCCAAGAAAGGGACCTCTGTGCTGCTGGTGAGTGATGGAGTGGGTGACCTGCAGGGACCCACATCTGCATCCTTCAGACGCTTCAAGTCCAACCACAGCCTGCATGAGAGCCACCTGCTCCATCCCCATAACAACGTGGTCCCTGCCACGGCCAAGCCTTCCTCCATGGCACCTTCCTCTCCCTGGCATGTGGCTTCCTATTGATGAGAGGGAGGCGCTTCCCCATCGGTGGCATTTCAATCCATAATGACTTTTCATTACGGCTGGATTGATGCCGCTCAGGAGCCGTTCCAGCCATCTGAGATCTGCTCTCCCTGTCACATCATATCCATCAAAGCCTGTCCTTGCTCAAGCCTTGGCCCACCCTAGGTGCCAGGCGTGCCTGTCCCACTGTGGGTTGATGGCCCCCTGGCCTGCCAGCCTCCAGCACCCACCCTGCCCGTGGGACACAGCTCCTCCCTCCCCTCCGGCCCCATGCCAGCCCTGATCCCACCAGGATCCAAGGGCAAGCACCACCACGGCCATGCAAGCCAGGGCTTTCCAGCAGGTGAAAGGATCCAGCTGCATCACGGTGGCATGGGGATGAGATGATACCAGCAGGATCCAGCCCCAGGGACAGCGACAGAGCTGGACTTGCCACTGACTGCACCCAAAAAGTTACTTTTCCTTTGGGAAGGTGGGTGCAAAGGCAGGATCCCCATCCAGTCGCCTGTTGGATGGGGGGGAGCACAACCCACCTCATCGCGGCTGGCAGAGCCCCACCAGCTTCACCAGGAGCCGTGGTGGCCACCGGTGCTTCAGGGATGATGGATTTTGGATAAGGGGGAGCAAATTGAGCTCAGGAGGAGGGAGGCAGCTGGAGCCATTGCCGAAAGCATCGCTGGCCCTCTGCACCCAAACTCTGCAGGTTTTTTCATTCCTCCCCTGGCTCCCACCGCTCAGCATCTCCCAGTGGGGAGCAGGAAAGAGGATGGATGATTCCCCTCGCACCCCCCAGCCCCCTTGCCCATCCTTTCAGGCTGCCCCCCTCCGAGGAGGAGGCTCCAGCAGCAGCTGAAATGCAGAATAATAAACCCACCGCGTCTTTGCGCATCTCATTTTCCTGCCTTGCAACAAATCCTGACTGCAATAATTCACCCAAGCGGAAAAAAAAAAGGGAAAAACACACCGAACGCACCCCCCCACCCTTGCCAGCCGTGCACCCCCTTACATTCGGCTTGCTGGGTGGCTGCTTGTGCCGGCGGTTGGGCCGGGGCCTGGCTTTGGTGCAATGCTCCAGCTTCTCGCCGGCGGTCGGCAGGTCCATAAGGAATCCGGTGGCGGTGGCAGGCTGCGTGGCGGGGAGCGAGCCGCTCGCAGGCTCAGCATCCTTTGTGGAGGCAGGGCGTGCCGGCGGCGCGGCGGGGCTGAGTGACGGCGGCGCCCGGTGAGCTCGGAGCCCGCTGGCGTCTCGACCCGCTGCCGGCTCCAGCTCCGAGACACCTACGACAGGCGAGAGGGTCCCTGTTGACACCCGGCCTCGCCAGGCCTCCCCATCATCATCATCATCATCATCATCACCATCATCATCATCATCACCGACGCCGTCACCTTCGCCCACGCGTGGAGGGTCAGCGGGGCGCTGGCTCCGCCGCGGGGAGGGGACCGTGGCCGTGCCCGCCAGGAGCGTGCGTGGCAGCTTTGCGGCGAAGCCAGGGATGGACCCTGCCAGCGCCGCCGGAGGTTTGCGTGCGGGGGATGCTGTGGGGGATTGCGGGGGGATGCTCAGGCAGGGGCCGAGCCGAGCACCGCAGCCAGCCCCGAGACCTGCAGCAGGCAGCAGTGGTATGGAACGAGCTCTGCCAGTGCTGGCCCGGCCAGCAGCCCTCACAAACACACCCGTTTTGCCCTGCAGGCAGCTCCTTGCCCCCCATGTACCCGCTGGATGGGCATCAGGGAGCTCTGGGGCTCGGGGACATCAGGGGTCCTCTGGGGACACGGCGGTGCTGGGCACTGGAGTCTGCATGGGCTGTGCTTCAGCCAGAGCAGAGTCACCCATCAGCTGCTCCTTGTCTGTGCCCCCCCTGAGATTCACACCCCTCCCAGGCATGCAGGACTCTGGCAGCAACACCAGCAGCAAGGGAAACCCACGGACAATGTTTTCTCCCCAAGGCTGTTGGGTGAGTGGGTGGGTGGGTGATGTCCATGCCAAGGATGGACTCTGGGATGGCCGTGGGGGATGATGCCATGGCACCCACAGTCACAGACGAACCTCCCACCCCTGCCTGGCTACGTGGGGAGGGAGCTCAGGGCATTGACCCCACTGGCCGAGGGCACTGAGCCAACTGAGGCCCGAAAACCAGCACAAGAGCAAGGTCAAGGTGAGCTTCCCCCACAGACCCCAACCAGAGCACCAGGAGAGGCTCTCTGAAGGGGCCAGATCCTGCTGCCCTCAGCCTGTGGCATCACCATGTGGGATTCTGACCATGAGACCCCCAAGTGGCTGCTGTGAGCCCCCCACCCCAGCCATGCTCTGTGGAGCCATCGCGGCACCCGCTGAGCCGCAGCAGAGGGACAGTTCCGCGGTGACCTTACTTCTCACAGTTGGTGTGGGCCGAATGCTCCTGAAATGCTTGTTTCTCCTCCGCAGGGCCATCTTGTACTGCAGGGAGAGAGGGACGGTGGCAGCTCCGGTGTGGACAAGCTGGCTGTGCCAACAGGCATCCCACGGCTGGGTGCAATCCCTCCATCACCCCATGGCTCCCGGGGCTGCACCCCCTCATCTTGTCCCAGCTGCAAAACTACCCACGGTGCTGGATTGGATACTTCCCCATCCAGGACCGTGCACCACACTGGATCCCAGGTCCCAAAGCAGCAGCAGTGGGACAGGGCACAAGCAGCTGGGCCACCACAAGGACACTCGCTCCCGGTGCCAGCAGCATGGCCTGGCAGGCTAATGGTCCCATTTCCCAGCGCTAATTGCCTTAGCACTGCACTGGGGGGGTGCCGGGGGGTGCGTGCACCCGGAGAAGCTGAGGCGTTAAGCCCAGCATCATCCGCTAAGGCGGATAAAGGGTGGCTATAGAGCGGGCATCACGTGGCGGCAGCGGGTCCAGACCCTACCTCCTCTGCGGCGAGGTCCGGAGGATTCCTGCCCCTCACCAGCGCCGTGGCATCGTCCTCAGCCGACTCCGGCAGCAGCACCAGGAGGTCGAGCCCCTGCTTGGAGAGGCTCTCTGCCTAAAACCATTAGGAAGCGCTTAAATTATCCCAGGGGCTGAAGTGTGCTCGGCTGCCCTGTGTGCTCTGTGCTGCTCTGCTCCCTACCCGCGGCTGGGATTTGTGAGCGGATTTAGGCCTGATTAGCCGGCGTCCAGCCCAGCGCCTGCAGGAGTGGCTGTGCCCAGTGTCACCCCAGCACCCCCCACCACACAGCAGCAGCTCCGGGACTTTGCTCAGGGTGTTAATGTTGCTGCGAGCACACTGGGAGAGGATTACCCGGGAGGAAAACCAGCCTGGTTTTCTAGGGAATTGTCCTGTTCCCAGACTGCAAATCCATGGTCATAGTATTGGCGTGCAGGTGCCTGGACAGTGCTGGCGTACCAAGACCCCAATCCTGCATCCCAGCCCCACGTCCCCATCCCGCAGGTGCTGGCTGCCCCCAGCACTCACCAGTTTGCACTGGGCAATGGTCAGGTCTCCCAGCACAGCATCCACAATGCAGTCAGCTACAGCGGCTGTGATGGACAGCTTGATTTCACTGGGAGCAGAAAGAGAGCTCTCAGGGCCAGCACCCCTGCAAGCCATGGGGCCACGTCCCCAGGGTGCTGCTGAGGAGACGGATGCTTGGCTGTGGCACACAGACGGGCTCCCCTGCCCATGTGCTGTGTCTTGCTGGGTCAGTGTTGCCAGAGAAGGAATGGGAATAGGCACTGGCTGGGATGGAGAATGCCAAGTGCATCCCCTTGTTGATGGTCAGGGTAAGCCAAGGGGATTTTCCTGAAGGAACATCACCCCATGGTTCTCCCCAGCACCCCAGGGACACAACCAAACTAGACCCAAACAGAAAACAAAGCCACAGCTGGGAAAACACAGCAGCAGGACCCAGCACACAGCTACCACAATGTGGGGAGAGGAGAAGTCGGTAGGGAACCCCCAGAACGTGGCTCTGACCCCGTGAGTCAGTGCCAGTGGCTGAGCCAGAAGGAAGAACAGCACATCACCCACTTCAGCTTGCTGAAGACATCGGTGACCATCTGGTCCAGGACAGCGCTGAGGCTGAGGTGGTCCTGGAGGCAGATCCGCTCCGACATGGCATTGACCAGCTGATCCCTGACCCCGCTCTTCTGCACCACAGCTGGGCACAGGCCGTGCGCCGTGTCCAGCACCGCCTGCATGATTGCCTGAAGTTTGGGGAGGAAAGGGGAGCTTTCGGTGTCTTTTCTATCAGGATTCACATGGTTTTCGTTAGACACTATCCCCCTTATCCTTGGGTCAAGGCCGATGAACATCATGTGCTGCCCATGGGTGCTCACCTGGATTTCCCGGCTGCAGGTCTGTGATGCTTCCTCTGTGAGACACTCCAGCTTGTGCTGCAGCTTCCCGTTCTGGTAGGGGGTGTTTCCCGCCTCATACAAGAGGGGCAGGATCTGGCATGGGAAGAGAGATGGGGTGGATCATCCCATGTCACCTCATCTTCTCTTCCCATACTTCCATGCACAGCCTGCATCCATGGCTGCCCCACGGAAGAGCATCAGCCACATCAGCTGGGGGGACCCAGGGATCTTCTGGCTTTGCGGAGCCATGTTTGGGCATCCTCATCCCTCACAGTCCCTGTGTCCCCTCAGTTTCTCCCCACCGCCCCGTGACCCTTCTTCCCTTCCTGCACCCCATGACACTGCTGCCTGCATCAGGGAGATCCTCACCCATCCCTTTCACCACCTTTCCAACACCAGTACTGTCTTCTTCAATCCTACCTTTGCCAAATTAAGTAACCATGGGGGTGCCAGAGAGTTGGGGAAAAGGGGAAAGGAGGTGGTTCGAAGAGAAGTAGAGAAGGAAAAGGTGCAACGGAGAGAGATAACCAAGACCAGGAGGATCAAACCAGGTCTGACAGAGCCAGGAGCTGCCAAGCCAACATGATGGATTTCATCATGCGCTGATGGAGCATTCTCATTGCTGGGGTGGGATGAAGGTGCCCCAGGGAGGGACCCCTCAGGGATGCAGGGAGGTTTCTCTCCAGTGTGGGCATCTGTGGGTTGCAGGGTGTGCTCAAAGCTGGAGCACCCATCTCTCCCAAGGTGGGACGAGTGAGCATGGAATGCCAGAGGAAGAGGGGGTTGTAACCCCATGGGGGGTGTGCACACAGCTGTGGGGTGAGGGGACTAAGAACATTTCTATCCTTATTCTAGAAGGGAATTCAGAAATTCTCAGCTGTTCTTTAATGCTTGCAAGTGCTCGGTGGTGTGCATCTGTTGCATCGACATTCTGGAATTCCCTGACTGCTGGTTAATGATGTCACTAACTAATCAATGCCCCACTTCGATCCCGAATGGATCAGGGTGAGCTGAGGGGGTTTCCCAGGCAGTGGACTCACACTGACGGAGAGATTGGCATTCCTGATGGCCTCCTCAGCGCAGAGGATGTCCGTCTCCACCTCCCTGCCCGTGCAGGTGCTGAGGATGTCGACGTGCTTCTGCACACTCAGGCAGATCTCATTCACCATCTGGAGCACACAGAGGCTGCGTCATGTGCCGACGCCAGGGCAGCACTGCCAGTTCCCCTCCTTGCCGTGCCTTTCCCGGAGAGGAGTGTGCTCGGTGGGGGCACAGGCAGGGCACAGCCTCCCAGAGCATCTCTGCCTAATAACCAGGAATCCCACAAGGCAGGGATTTGCTGGCAAGAGTGCACAGGGGGCTGGGAACACACTGTGCAGGTGAGGGCAGCAGCAAGTTATCTCAGCAGTCAGTGCCTATGTGTGAAATGCATGGATGTAACCAGCAGGATTCCAGGAGATCTGCTTTCCACCCGGCCCCACCCTCATCACAGAACCATGGAATGGCTTGGATTGGAAGGGACCTTAAAGACCATCTCACTCCAACCCCCCTGCCATGGTCAGGGAAACCTTCCACTAGCCCAGGTTGCTCCAAGCTCCATCCAACCTGGGCTTGAACACTTCCAGGGATGTGGCAGCCACAATTTCTCTGAGCAACCTGCTCCATCCCTCCAATCTGCTCTGCCCTCCACTCAGGAAAGGTTAAGAGGGGCTTTTGCTGCTTGCAAGAGCTCACATGAGCAAGCCAGGGTTGCTTAGGGCAGGGGAGAGCAGCCCCATGCAGCAGCTTGGCCATCAAACCTGCTCAGAAGAGGTGGTGAGGATGCCCTGCTGCAGCCGGAAGGTCTGTGCCGGCAGCGTTTGCCGCAGCTGGTTCCTCGTCAGGCAGGACTGGAGCTGCAAAGGCAAGAGGCTGTGAGCAGTGCTGGGGGCACCTGGCCCTGCATCCCCCAGCCCACATGGCCCCACCTTGTGCACAGCCTCCTCCGTCCTCTCGGGGTTGCTGCGATAGGCCTGCGCCACGTCGCTCATGGGCAGCGGCATCGACTTGAGCGTGAAATTCCTGCGAGGCACAGTGGGGTGGGCGGGAGCTGCTGCACCAAGGGCTCATCCCCACCGTCTGGGGACAGTGTGATGCTGGTGACAGAGGGTTTTTGCATGGTGGTAGCAAGCCAGGAGAACCAAGAGGCTCCTTCCTTACCTCTCCAAAGCCTGAGCCACTTCCAGGAGCCCGTGGGCAGTTGTGTTGTTCCTGTCCCAAATCACAGTCCTGGAAAAAGAAGGACCTAGGTGAGCCCTGCCCACACAGCTCTGAGATGAGTGCCAGCAAGAGCTGGCAAGACTGACCCCAGGCACCAGAGAGCCTAAAAATGGGGTTAAAAATCCAAACTTCAATGTTCAAAACCTGAACTTAGACTTTGCAAGGAGCTATAAATTAGGTGGGTGCCTGGAGGGAGTGAAGGGCTGGGAGGACACATTCAGGCACCATCCTGCTGGCCTGGACAGACCTCTCCCAGAGAAACAGCCCTGGCTGAACACCATTCCCTGTCCTCTGCAGACACCCCTGCTTTGGCTTTGTGTACACAATGTGGCCAAAAATTGGCGTTTTAGGAACCGATGGCAGAGCACAAGGCAAGGGCAGTGACTGCAAGGGTCTGTCTGCAGCATGCCAGGCTGTGCACGAGCATGGAAAAGGGCTGGCAAGCACCAGGGCATGGATTGAGGTGCTCTCTTGCCCTTCACATGTTCCCTGTCAGCATGGCCATGAGCTCAAGACACAGTCACAGCATCCAACCATGTACCAAGAGTGGTCCAGGACCTCATCCATGGCCACCAGGAGCCATGACAAACCTCCTCTGATGGCATCAGCATCACAGCCATCATATCAGGGCCACTCAGCACAGGGTCAGCCACAGGCTGTTACAGAGCTTCTGCTACCTGAGCTTGGTGTTGATCTGCAGGGCCTTGGCAAGCATCTTGGCCCCCGTGTCCCCCATGGCGTTGCCGCTGATGTCCAGGGAGATGAGGCTGGTGTTGCTGCCCAGGGCACTCAGCAGGACGTTGGTTCCCAGTTTGAGGCGTGATTCAGCCACAGACAGTGACTGGAGAGGCTGGAGAGGAGACAAGGAGGGGGACAGGTGGCCAGGACTGTTGCCACCCTTCAGACACAGCCTCCATCCCTGCCCAGCAGCCTCTGGGCTGGTGCTGGTGAGACCAAGTGATGCTGAACCCCAAGAAACAGGAGAGCAATGAGTGCTTAGTCAATGGGCTGGATTTAACTCAGATGCCTGGCAGGCAACAAGTAGAAAAGAGGTTTTTTGGAAAGCTGTGCTGAATCCAGGTTACACCAAGTGTCTCCTCCATGCCTTTAGCCAGACACAGGCTCCTGTTTTCCCAGATGAACAGGAACAGCTCCCACTGCTCTGTCTGAGCATCTGCTTCAGACTGAGGAAAATAAAAGCGGAAGGACTTGAACGGCAGTGTGAGAGAGGGAGGATTGCTCCCAGCCTGTGTGGGAGGGATCTGGATGGCCCCCCGGCATGGAGACCATGCAGTGGTGGCTGAGGGTGACCAGGAGCATGGATGGGATGGTTGGGGGGGCTGAGGGCAAGCTGGACTTACACAATCCTCCTCCTGGGTGAGCTGGACAATGCGGTGCAGGACATCCAACAGACCTTCCCTGTGGGAGAGATGGTGCGTGTGAGGGGTTACTTGTGCACGCCCTGGGGACGCAGAGACAGCTGGCACAGCCCTGTCCTCCCTCCCATTCTTGCCTGGGCTCTGACCCATCTCTGACACTGCACCGGGTGCTGGCAGTGGTGTCCCTCCCCATTGCACTGGAGCAGCCAGGATGGGCAGGCAGCTCCTCCTAGCCCATGGGCTTTAGATGGGGAGAGAGAATCGAGGTGGGTGTGCAGTTCCACGATGGCTCCCGGCCTGGGTGCTGCCGCTTTGCACTCACCTGGATTTGACGTTGAAGTTCTTCCCCAGGGACAAGTGCCTGATGGACTTGCTTCTGCCGATGGAGAGCACCAGCGTCACCATGTCAGGGTCAAAGCCTGCAAGAGACGGGAGACACCCACCAGGATGCTCCAACAAGTCCACGGAGGTGGCACCTCACAGGAGACCTGTAGAGCCACCAAGCTGCCACCGTGGGATGGTGGAGAGATGCCCAGGGAAGCTCCTGAGCATCTTCCTTCCTTCCCAGCTCCCCCAAGGAGACCAAAGATCTGTGTAGAGCCGGGGTCCCTGAGAAGTGACCTTAGGGAAGGAACAGCCACTCTGGCACTCCTGATTTTGGGGTGCCAAGGCTGTGCTGAGCCATGGGGGCACTTAGGGAGCTGGAGATGGCACCTGCTCTCTGTCATCCCTCAGGGATGTGTCCTCCATCACCCACTCACCGCCCTGGACAGCATGGGGGAGTTCTCGCAGCTTTCAGGCAGCTGCCTGCACTCCCATGCTCACAGCTGCACCATCCCCAGGGAAACTGGGCAGACATGGGCAGGGATCTGCTCACGCAGCTGCTCAACCAGCCAAGGGCACGAGGCACCAACACACACCTAGGGACTGTCCCTCCTGCACAGAGATGCTCTACTGGGAAAGCCAAAAATAGAAGCACATTTTGGCAAAGGTTGACCAGAGATTTTGGGCTTTTGGAGCATTGGTGTCCCCACACCAGCTTTCCCAGAGCCATTTGGCAGCTAAAGAACTGCACCGTCTGCTGTGAGATTGTGTGTTTGAAAGTTTGGGGACTTTGAGGTGAAATTAAGAACTGGCAGAGGTGATGTTTGTGATAATTAGGATCACTTGCCCCTGGCTTTGGAGGCCACAGCAGGACAAGGTTGGCAGCAGAGGCTGCAAACACCTGCAGAGAGGTGGGAAGAGTTTCTGCCCAGGGAAACTCTTCAGTGCTTCAAACCCTGAGCTGGCAACACGAGACCACCTCAGATTCAGTGAACTGAAGAGGACTGTACCAAGAAAGATGTGAAATGAGAAATTTTGGCAATTCCTGAGGCAGGAGGGGAGTAAAGAAATCATCCCACTCCCTGTGCTGGAGATTCAGTGAAAGCATCCTGCTGCCCACACAGGATGCAGTGCTGAAAGGTAATGGAAGAGGCCTGTCATGCTGGGAAGGACATCAGAGGGAGAAGAGCACATGGAAGGACTGCCTGCCATGGGGAAGGCAGAGGAGAGGTTGGTTGTGGGGGGAAAAAGCCATAACAAGCTGGTGAGGTGGTAATTTCCTGAGCTCTCGAGGTGCTGGGGAGAAGCAACCTACCATTGTCAGACAAGTCCAGGTCACTGATGGAGCTGGCATCAGGAATGAGATCCTGGATGACTTGGGCCCCCGCTGACCTCAGCTTGGAAGAAACAGCAAGACATCAATACAAGGGGAGGCAGTGAGCCCTGCAAATGAGATCCTGCTGTCGGGGAGGTCAGACAGGGCACGGACCTTCCCACACTGCCATGGTGGGACTCCCTGGCTGGAGGGGTGGTGCCCTTGGATGCTGGGCCCTCACCTCACAGCTGCTGAGATCCAGGTGCAGGTCACTGATGTGACTGTTGTCTGCCAGCCCTTGCAGCAATGCCCTGGAAAAGTCACCAAAGCCTCACATTGGTGTGAGAAATGGGGGCACCCCCAAGGGTCCAGACAGTGGGAGTGGGATGCTGCAGAAGGCATCCTTCCCAGAGATCTGCCTCTCACAGCCCCATCCATCCATGCATCCATCCATGCATCCATCATCCATTCCACCATCCATCCATCCATGCATCTATCCATGCATCCATCCATCCATGCATCCATCCATGCATCTATCCATGCATCCATGCATCCATCCATCCATCATCCATCCATCCATGCATCTATCCATGCATCCATGCATCCATCCATGCATCTATCCATGCATCCATCCATCCATCATCCATCATCCATCCATCCATCATCCACCCATCCATCCATCCATCCATCCCTCCATGCATCTATCCCTCCATCCCTCCATCCATTCATCATCCACCATCCATCCATCCATCATCCATCCCCCCACCAGCCCTGAGCAAGGCCCCACACAAACCATGCTCACCCCAAATTCATTCCCCTTGGTGGACTCAGCCAACCTCACCTTACGACATCAGCTGGCAGCTTGGTACCTGCCAGGGAGACATGTCTGAGGGAGCAGGCCTGGCTGAAAAACTCCTTGATGTCAGGGGAGATGGTTTTCACCCTCCTGAAAACAATGGGCACAACATGGCATCATCTGCCACCCAGCACCAGTCTCCCCCCTGGGTACCACACCCTCCTCGTGCCATCCCAGACCTTACTTGTGGGAGTACACGTTTTTGGAGAGATCCAGGTGGATGAGGCTGGTGTGACATCCGTGGACCAGGGCTCCAAAGAGCTGCCAGGGTGGGGATGTGAGCCGTGTGGAGGAGGACCCAGAGGTGCTGCAGCCCCTCATACAGCCCGGGGGTGGAGGGGGCTGAGGGCAGGGCTCACTGCCAGGATCCCTGCATGGTACTCACAGCATCCAAAGGACAGTCTGTGCCAGCCAGGCTGAGGTGGGAGAGCGAGTGGCAGTGGCGGAGGAGGCTCTGCAGGTTCTGTGGGCAGAGGGGGCTCAGCAGCTTTGCCCCTGAGTCCCTTCCCCCACACAGCACCCTGCAGCCCTGGAATGCAGCCTGTCTCCCCCCTGCTGAGCGCAGGGGTGAATCCTGCACAGAGGAACCCACCCTCCCATGGGACACATCCTTGCTCCAGATGGCATCTCCCACACTCCCACAAGCAGAGACAGGGGGATGTCCCCAGGGTGTCCCCAGCTGCTCCCAGGCAGGCAGGGGAGTGTTGCAGCCCTGACATCAGCATCCCTGGGTGCTGCAGGGCAGGGCACACACCTGAGGAGACCAAAGCCACCCAAACCACACTGGGGACAGAGTCTGAGTGATGTCACCCCATCCCAGTGTGGGTACTCACACTGATGTCATCCCCAGCCAGGCTGCCAGGGTTCCCAGAGAGGTCCAAGTGCCGGAGGGAGAATCCAATGGCTTTGTTATCTGTGAGGGCCT
Source organism: Origma solitaria (assembly GCA_013397895.1). NCBI lineage: Eukaryota > Metazoa > Chordata > Aves > Passeriformes > Acanthizidae > Origma > Origma solitaria. The sequence continues at coordinate 62,892 of VZRL01000749.1, forward strand.
TGCATAATGTGCTCATCCCTGCCCAAAGACAGTGGGAGAGATGGTTGGCCAGAGGTCCTCTGCACTGGGGAGAGCTGTGGAGCAGAGGAAGGAACTTCCCTCCAGCATCCATGAAAATGACCTTTCCAGGGTGTCCCTGCAGCCCCTCCTGTCACTCCTTTGGTGCCAGCTTGGCACCCCCCCAAGGGCACCTGGGCTGTACCTTTCGCCGTGAGCATTGTCCTGGCCAAGCTGAGGCTCTGCAGACCCTTGGGACTCTTCTCCACGTGCCGGCTGAAGGCAGTGACCCCTGATGAAAGAGCAGAGAGCACTGAATGGTTGTGCCAGCTCAGCTGTGTGTCCATCCCACCCTGAGCCGCAGCCTCCAGGACAGGATGCAGCTGCTGGTGGATCTGAACATCTGTTTTTGTGTGTGTAAACTCAACCCAGCCCAGAATTTGGGTACCTCTGTCTTCCAGCTGGTTGCCAGTGAGGTTGATGGTGTGCAGGACAGAGTCGGGATGGCTGCTGAGTGCCTGGGCCATCCTCTGCACAAAGTCACTGTGGGGAGAAGGGTCACAATGCCACCTCCAGGAGACACAGCCACCAACCCTGTAGCCTTACAGGGACATGCCACCAGCTCCTGCCTGTGTGGCAGACCTGGCTCCATCTGAGGAGCTGGCAGGAGAAAACAGAGCATCTCCGGGGTGGGAGGTGTTCACTGAGCTTCCAGGCTATGGGGGTCTCTGCTCCCAGTGAGCTTCACGCTGTGGAGGGGATGGAGCCACCAACATCCCTGGCACAAGGGTCCATGCATGGACCTCCATGCCCTGAGGGAAGCACCCCCAGGCTGCCGAGACCCTGCTCGTCACTGCCCTGTGATGCCTTCACTTACGCTTTCAACCCACAGTTCTCCAGCACCAGCTCCTCCAATGTCACCGATTTGCTGAGCATGTAGAGCAGCTGCTCCGAAATCTCCTGGTTCTGCCCGGGGAGAAGAGGAGAGCCTTTCTGGGAACCTGGCCACCTCTGGTGCACCCAGAGCCACAGCAGTGGCACTCACCAGCCTGAAGTCCTTGCAGGAGAGCTTGGTGAACCACAGGTTGAAGGACAAGGCAGCGACACTCAGCGCCACATCCCTGCAGGGTGACAGGGATGAGGGTGTCAAGGGCCAAGATGAGCCACAGCTGGTCCCAAATGGGTGACCCAAAACACCCAACTGCAGGGTGTCTCAAGACATCGAACCCCAGGGTACACCAGGACACCTGGAGCGCCCCAAGACACCCAGGGTGGCAGAGCACACCCATCCCATGGTGCCCCAGCACATCCAAACCTGAGGTGCTCCACCTGACCCAACCCTGCGATGCTCCAGAGCACCCAACCTCAATGTGCCCCAACACAGGGAGCAGAACAACACAACGGGACTGGGAGATGTGGGTTTAAAGCAACCCACAGACACAATTCATCTTCCCCAAATTATTCCCTTGGGGAAAAAAAATTAATTAAAATATTTGCATGTTTTTAGCTAAACCTCAGGGGTTTAAATTCTTTTAAACTTTGAGCTCTCATGTGAGCAACACCACAGGTTTTGCTTGAATGGAAACAAGTTTCTTTTTTACTTCCTCATCCAAAGAAATTTCTAAAACCATCTCCTTTCTGGCCAGCTGAACACAGATCCTCTGTTCCCCAAAACAGTCAACCCAGACCTTTGACACGCTGCAGCCCAGCCTGGCAGCTGCCTCCCCTGAGAGCTGAGCCCTTGCTCCATCTTTCTTGGCATGGAGACACGGCTGAGCCCCCCAGGGAGAACCTCAGGCACAGCTGGAGCTCACGGCCCCACTGTCAGGTTATAATAAGGTGATAGCAAGGCTTTAACAGATATCTGGGGGGGCTGGTAGGGAGCAGTGCAAGTTTCGGAGCGGTGAGCGGCACTGCTTTGCATAGGGAAACACCTGACAGCCACGAGCTGCGAGAAGCCGCCGTGACATTGGGTTTTCAGCCCCAAAAACAGCTCCCAGGCTGATTTAAGAGTTAAAAACGAACCGAGAGGCTGCCTGGACTCTCAGCTGTTGCCCCATGAGACAGGGCTCAGTGTGTTTGGTGCGGGGGAGTGCAAGGCTGCAGATGTGGCAACCCTGGAGCGTGAAAGCTATAAAAGCTTCTAGCAAGGGCAGAAGAAGGTGTTGGGCCCCTCAATACAGACAGGAAGGATGAGGATGAGTGCTGGTGTGGCATGGGGCACTGCAGGCAGCACAGCTGGGGGACTCACCGGCTCTCCAGGTGGCTGAAGTCCAGCAGGTTGAACTCCCGGCAGTCCTGGCTGTGGTAAATGTTGTCCACGTCCTTCCCAGAAGGATGGACACATGGATCAGCACCTGGTCCTGGGGAGGGCTCAGGTGCCTGGTGCTGCTGGAGGGAGCTGAGCCCTGGGGGAGCCTCTTCTGGGGAGTCATTTGCCTAAACCCCAAGTGTAAAACCTTCCCTAGTGCTCTGGCTGGCAGGGGACATGTCCCAGCTTGGGGGGACAGATTGGAGGGTCTTGAACCACTTTCTGCAGGGAATGGTCAGAAGGCAATGCACTCCAGGCTGGTGGGAGCAAGGATGTGCGGAGAGGTGGGCTGGGATCAGTCTCCAGAGGAAGGGGGGACAGCAGTTCCTGCCATGGCTGGGTCCCAGCAGGATTCTCCTCTCCTAGGATACCCAGCAATGGCCCAGATTTCCAGGGGCTCCCCTTAGGTCACAGTCTGGGAAACAACCTGGCCCAAGGCACCCCACTCCCACCTGCACTTGGATTCCAGCCCACCAAGGAGCAGGGGGCACTCAAGCCAGGCAAAGCTGCAGTTCCCAGCTCTGTCCCAGCCCCAGCAGCTCCATGAGGCACCCAGGAGCTGCTGCCTCCACCCACGGGAGGGACCAGCTTACCCACTGGATCTCCTCGCGGAAGGCAAAGCCGTTGTAATCACACAGAGCAGCGTAGGTCTCCGAAAATCCACCTGCAAGGAGAAGGCAGTCTTGGGGCAGACCTTCCCATGGGAGCACAGAGGAGAACTTTGGGAGGAATGGGAAATGGGAGAGGGATGACAGGGACTTAGAATGGGTCCTGAGGGCTCCCCCTCCCCTCCTCAAAGGGGAGAGAGATCTACTGCCAGCCCCAAAATGATTGCCCAACTCTGGGCTGTGGCTGGCTTTGCTTGATCCGTGTGGATACCAGGCAAGGCGCATTGCTGTGGTGATAATGGAGGTATCCTGCCCCAGACCAGGGTACAGGAAAAGCTCCTGGCTCTGCAGTGGTGCCATATGAGGTGTGTAGAAGCATCCACAGCTACAGGTCCTTGCAGGTAGATAGTGAGCATCATTGCCCGCTGTCCTGCTCCTTCCTGGGGAGCTACATCCCCTCAAACCTGCTCCTGCCCCTTGGGATGGGGTGGGCTGGTGGACAGCAGACCCCCCTAGCAGGGCTCCATTTGACCCAAGCCACGATGGGTGCCCTGCCAGCAGAGGTGGGAGCTGTCAGCAGAGCTGCTGTTGATGGATGCAGGGCTGGAATTTTCCCCAGGATGCTCCAACCCTCCTGGTCCTGCCGGAGGGAGGTTATGGCAGGACTTACCGCAGGGCCCAGGGTTGCTCTGCAGCATTTCCTCCAGTGAGTCTGTGATCTGCTGGATCCTCTCGTACAGGCTGGGGGGACAGTTCTTGAGCAGTGTCCTGGGAAAGGACCAGAGGGGTGTGTCAGGGTGGGCCAGGAGAAGAGCATCCCCACCCCTTTATGCTCAGCTACAGCCCTTGTGGGTAGGGTGGCCAGAAATATTCAATCAGGGAGCAGGGTCTCACCTTCATCCATGCATTTTTCTCCTGCTAAAAGCACCATTGTGCACCCATCCTATATTTGGGATTTTCTAGCTGCAGGTTCATGGCAAGGTGGGTTGGAACTAGATGATCTTTAAGTCTCCTTCCAACCCAAACCATTCCAGGATCCTATGATTTGAGGCTTTTCAGGGCAAAGAAGTTGCTCTGGTACCTACACAACCTCCCCTGAGGAGCAGAAGACCCTTACCCAAGGGATGAGTCTGGAAAGACCTTCTTAAGTGACATGGTGACATGGATAACAACTTGCTCCAAATCATCCAAGGACATGAACCGGAAGGCGTAAGACGCTGCATCTGTTTCTATGACAACCTGCAGGGTCCAAAGGACGAGAGATGCCTGAGCGAGCTGGCAGCACACAGCGTCCCCAAGCCCCCAGACACGACAGTGACAACCATCAGCTCCTCACTGCCAACACAGTCAGAGCACCGTGAGTGGAGGGAATGCTGCGAGCACCAGGAATTTAGGATAAAATATATAAGTGTGCCAGAATAAGGCATAAAGCTCCTGAAAATTCAACTTAAGCTGATGCAGAGACAGCCTGATGCAGTGGGTTGAGAACAGCCTTTTCTCTGCCTGCAGCAGCCACAGCTGGAGGATGGAGGTTTCCTCCCTGAATTTATTTAATAGGGGTTTGGGGCTTTTTTAGCTTATGGCTCCTACTGGGGAAAAAAAAAAAAATCCCATGGCAACATGCTCCCTGATTTAATTACACGCTGATTGAGGCGTGGGAGCAAGATGACAATTATCTGCTGGCATCGTGCGAGGACAGAGCTTCTGCCAGTGCCCGGGGCTGTGGAGGCAGGAGAGCGTGGGACTGCCTGCACATTAACAGACCCTGGGCTTTCCATATCCCAGTCAAATGTCTCGCCCCCTCCACCCTGAGGTTTCAACCCCCTGCACCGCTCTGTCTCTGCCCAGCTCCTTCAGCTCTCTCCCGCAGCTCAGCCACACAGCCTGCTGAGCAGCAGAACCCCTTGTGGAGGCTGAGGCCGTGGCTGCTGCTGCTGCTTTAACAAGAAAATCCAGACAGGATGCTAGCAAGGACCAGACAGGAGGTTAACAAGGACCACAGCCTTGTTTCGGCCAATGCATCCAAGCCTTGAAATCCAATTCCTCTCTCCCACTGCTCCCACTGCCACATCTGTCCTATGTGCCCGCCCCTCTCTAAGAGGATTAACAGGGTTTAAAACACCCTCCTGCTAAATTTGTCTTCACCTTGGGAAGTCAGCGGCCATTTGTCACCTTGTCCCTGCCAAGAGGGAGGTGCCATGGCCAGGTGCTGTCCCTGGATGCCAGAGGGCAAGAAGTGCAGGCACCCACCCAGCACCCCTGGGTGCATCCCTGCACCTCCAGCTCCAGGCAATACCCTTGAGAGGCCGTAAGAGGATTTCTTTAGAGGTGGAACGGGAATAAATACCCTATAGAGCTCTCAGGGATCATCACTGGTGACCCCCAAAGGGCAATAGGGGACCAGAACACCCCCAGACCCTGTGGTAGGCTCTGGACCAGGGTTTGCCATAGGGGAGTGAGCCAAAGGTGGGGGAGTGCCCTGGTTTGTTTGTCCCAGTTGTTGGTGCCACTCACCACACTGGGCTCTTGGACCATCATCTCCCTCACCTCCAGGAAGCTGAAGCTGATGTGAACCTGTGGGTGAGAGGAGCAGGATCACCCCCAGCACTGACAGAGAAAGAAAACCCAAGGTCCCCCCAGCTCCCACACTTCCCCATGCCTCAACTAGTGCTTGGCTTTGGCCCCACCCTTCACCAGCCCCCAAACAAGACCCCCTCCGCTTCCCCCATCCCTCTCCTCATCCTGCTCCTGAGGGCTTCCCAGACCCAGTGGCCCTGGTGACCCGTGGGTCACTCATCCCAGTGTCCCAAGCTCCCCCAGAAGCCACGGGGCTGTACCATGACACAGGTCCCACACTTACCCTCACTGGCAGCATCACCGGCAGCACAAAGGCTCGCCAGGGCGTCAGGACCTAGGCAAGATGTGACAAGGGACCATGGTGACATGGGAGCCACCCCTGTCCCTCACTGCAGCCATGAAACAGCTTCCTGGGGAAACCAGGACAGCAGGAAACAAGCCGGACCCTGCACGTACCAAGATAAAGTTGTCATACTTGGATTTCACCTGCAGCTGGATGCTCAGCACCAAGAGCACCTTCTTTGTCCCCAGGAAGGTGGTGATGCCCTCTGAAAAGACCAATGTCCACATAAAATGAGGTGTCTGAAGTCACCGTGGTCCTCTCCCCCATGCCCTGCTTCCCCTGGGGATGCTGTCCCCACCTGAATCATCTCCTCTCCCTCCACACCTGACTGTCAGAGCCTAGTTGCTCTCAGACGAGCCACACACTTCACCAGCTGTGGGTCTTTGGTGCTTGGGTGATGCACCCAACTCCCCATCTTCTGCCACAGCCTCAGCCAAGCACAGGGCTTTGGGGTCGCTGGTTCACACTGCCGGTCCTGCCCCACTCACTGGGAGCTGGCACTGAGTGACAAGAGGGTCCTGATTTCTCTTCCTTCCTTCCTTCCCAAATTTACCATGGGGGAGCACCTGGTCACCCAAGTTCTTCCTCTCCACAGAGCAGCGAGGGTGGGCACGTGTGCCAACCTCCCCACGTTCACAGACAGGTCACTCCCACGGTCACCGGGCCAGCGAGAGCATCACTCCTGCCTTGAGCACCACCTCCCTGCCTCTCCCAATTCAGGCCTCTCGCTGGGACAAGCAGCACCACAACCACGGCTGTCCATCGTTGTGCAGAGCAAACCAGGCTTGCACAATGACACCAAGCCCCACGGGTCTGGTGCCTTAAGCCGCATGTCCCCAGAGACCCACCCTGCTAGAGCCAGGACCTGGGGCTGTGGGGACACAGTGACGCAGCTCCTTCCCACCTCACTGCAAGGTTCAGTGGGGCTGATGAGGCTGAAGAACCCCGAGACCTCTGTGGCCTTTTGCTTTTTCAATCAACCAAGAGAAGGCTGTGAGCAGTGGTACTTCACACCCCTCCCCCATGCTGAGCCACAGGCTGTGCTTTCCTGGGGAGCTGCTGGGGACACCCAGCCGGCCAGAGGACCCCAAGGCCATGGGACTGAGCAGCATCAAGCTGCACCCACAACCCAGGCAGCTTGAGCTGTGCAGAATCCTATCACTGAGGAGCCAGGTTATCTGGGGATGCTCTTGGTCCAAGCTCCATCCTCAGGCAAATGAGTTTTGTGGACAAGACGAACCCCCCAGACACTGCTTGGACCCTCCTGAACCTCAGCTGCTGCTGCTGAGGGACCCGAAAGTGGCCCTGCCAACCCCAGGGAGGCAAATTTGGGCCAAGCAGGCCCCGTACGGGCGCTTTCCATGTGGCAGCGATGCCCCGGCAGCGCGGCAGCAGGCGATGCTTACCTTGCAGCTCCGCAGGGATCCCTCCCGGGGACGCAGCCATGGTTGGGACCGCGGGGTCACCTGCCTGGGGATGCGGGTGTCAGGGCAGCATCCTCGGGCGCCGCGGGAAAGGCACCCTGCCGGGAGGAAGCGCTGAGGTTACCAACCGGCAGCGCCGCCGCCTCGGTGCCTCCTCCCCCTCCCGGTGCCTCTTCCTGCCCCGTCAGGCGAGATTTACCGCCTGAGCAAGAGCAGCGAAATGAAAGCGACGGTGCCCACGGCCCACCGGCCCCGCCGGGAGGAGAGGGCGTCACTACCGAGCACCCGTCTTCTCCCATGTGGCTTCCCTGGGTGAGCAGGACACCCCTCCGGTGCCTCCCGGCACGAAGCTGGAGCATCTCCGCATAGTTCCAGCCTTCCAGGGTTGAGGAGCAATGACCTCTCCCTGTCCTGCAGCCTCCCGAGGTGTTTCACGGGGAGATATTTCTGCCTGAAGATGGCTGGTGAGTGGGGTAAGGGCAAGTCTACCTTTCCCAGCGTTGGGCAGTCAGCCAGCCCAGCCCCATCACCCTGCACTGGGAGTCTGCAGGGGGAGTTAATGGAGATGGGTGATGGTGCCCACTGCAGGCTGCTCTTCACAGGATGGATGCTGGTGCCCACGGTGAGATGTTGAAGGAAGGGCTTTTCCAGACCAGAAGTGCCCCAGGAGTCCTGCCGAAGTGACAAAACTCTGCTGTCCCAAAGCAAGGACAAGAGGCAGAAGCCAGATGACCTCCTTGAAGCAGCAGGACTAAGCCCATCAACCACTCTACTCATTTAGGAAAGTTCCGGACCAGGAAGCTCTCCTGTGCCCCACGAAGTGCTGCAGAGCTTGCCTGGACTCAGTATTTCGCACTGTTGGCTCATCTTGGCCCCATGGAGATGCAGGAAAGGTGCTGAGGGAGAGACAGAGCTGCTCTGAGCCAGCAGCCTGCATCCCTGTGACCAGCATCCACTGGGATGGAGGGTGCCAGCTGCCTTCTCCCCCTAAATTACTCTTTATGACAAATTTCCAAGCTCCAGGCTGCAATCTGCCAGCCAGGAGCTCACAGAGCTTTCCCAGGGGTAGAATGACTCAGGGAAAGATGGTCCCTGGAAGGGGTGGGTGACAATGCCCTCCTGCCACATGCACCTGGGGCTGCAGCGCTTCCGAAACCGCCTTCCATGTGAAGGCGAAGGCAGGAAGTATCTCCCTGCAGGGATGGCGTCTTCACAGAGCCCAACCACAGCACACAGCAGCTCTTTTCAAAGACGTGACTGGGGAGAACACGGCTCAGGGCAAGGACCAACCTCTGTGGAGGCACCTCGTCGAGCTGCATCGGCGGATGGATGAGCACCAGGAAAAGGAAGGGCACAGGGTGTTCACCACCCAGTGGAGTCAGCGGCCACCAGCAACAGAACGGGCTGGATCCATGTTTTTTCCAGGATGAAAGGAGGCCAGGCTGTGGATGTCCAGAGCAACCCCTCTTCCCTGTGTCCAGCAGAGGACAGCAGCCAGGGATGGCAGCCAGGCCAAGCCACTGGCAGAGGCAGTGATGTTCCTTGGATCCATCCCAGCCCGGGCTTTTCACTCACAGCCCAAGGCCCAGCTTTTCCAGCACTGATAACAGCTCTTGGGGTGAGCAGAAATGTTCTGTCCATATTCAGGCTTTGGACACTGGCCTGGATGCATGTCCCCAGGAGCAGGCTGGGATATTGCTCTGCATCTCTGCAGAACAGCTCCTCCAAGTGCAAACCGGAAGCCTGCAAGAGGCACACGAGCAGAGATTCCTGCCCAAGGCAGGAGCCCGAGCTCAAATCAAATAAAACCCAGTCTGCGTAACAGGACCATTGACTGAGCAAGCACAGAGAAACCAGGTCAACTGAGCAGATCGCAAGGTAACATGCCAGGCTGGGGAAATAAGGAGGATGGCCACAGGGTGACAGCTCCCATCCCCACTAAAGCTTTTCTGGGCTCTGTGAAGAAAATTCTAGAATCACTTCACAATAAAAAAATTGCTCAGAAATAGTTCCTCAGATGAGCACTACAGAGGCCACTCAGGAGCAACCACACCTGTGGTCCTTGTACAAATACACGTCTCGCTCTCTTCCTTTCAGCCTCCCATTGAACTGCTCACACACAGCCATCTCCTCCAGCTCTTGTGAACTCCAGCAGAGCTGCAGCACCTGCTTTGGTGTCACCCAGGCCTGGGTATGACAGCACGAGCTGCTGCACGTGGAACACTCACAAAGACTCACGTGCTCTGCTGGAGCAGGTGTGGCACCTCCTTGGGCCACCACCTAAAACAAAGCCACTGCACCATCCTTCACACCCTACTGGTCAGCACTGGGTTGAGCCACAGGGTTTCAGAGATGATGGTGGCTCTCCTCCCAGATCTCAAGGACACCTTTGGTTTTCCAGCTCACCACAAAGCCTCCCTAGCTTCCGGCTTATACAAAACCACCTCAGCACTGCCTCAGACTGAAACATCTTTGGTTTGTAAGCACACAAGCTCCTTTCTCAGCTGGGAAAGCACTTGAGGGTTCACCCATTTCCCAGCCAGACCTGACTCCTCCTCACAGCAGCAGCCCTTACACAACCTCTCCCACCTGCTGCAACAAACCTCCATCCTACTCAGGACTCCAGGCTTACACCTCCAGTCAGCTTTTCTTGGCAAGTCAGAGAAGGACCATCTCTCAGGACCAGGGATAACAAGTCACCAAACATCTAGTGAAAACTAGTAACTCTTGTGTGACTGCCACAGCTGGCTCCCTAAGCTGCTGTCATAGGTAACTAAAAAAACACACCACAGAAACTCCCCAAGTACCAGTCCCCTTTTCTAGAATGAAATGGGAACAATATTCCTGTTAACAAAACCATCGGCTACAATCATTTAAAACCACAGCCAAAACAAACAGAAGTAACAACTACTCCCATGTTACTCCAAGCTCAAGCTGTGAACACCAACATTTGCATTTTACATCCTCTCCTCTACACACAGGGCAGCACACCCTGACTTAAGGTCATGGACAGGTACCTTGCATTTGGCACGAGGCAGAGGGAACACCTGCAGTGAGAGAGGAGCTAGTCCCTGTTGACAGCATCCTTCTGGGAAGAGCAGCTTTTCCATCTGGAGATGGCTGCCAGGTCGCACCATTGATATACACAAAGAAAGCAGGCAGTGAGCACACGTGTTAATCCGTTATTATTTATTAGCTGTACAGCAGTATATTCTCCTTCCCAGCTTTCAAACCCCATTACATATTTTATAACAGTATTTTTTCCCCATGTTGGCTTCCTAAAATAATGAAAAATATCACACAGTACAGCTAAGTACAAAAATGCATCAACCTAGAGTCTGATAGCTAAACTGATAGCTCTCTTAAAAGCGATACATAGAAGAAAAATTTGTTTGAAATCAGCAAGACTGAGGCTCTATAAAAAGCTTACATATTTTAACATGTGACATTTTCATATACAGGCATCATTTGTATTTCACATTATTCCTTTTTTTGTCTTTATCAGAGATTCAGAAATTGTAGAATTACTGACCTATTAATAAAATTTCCTGGCCCAGGTTGAGGGCTGCAGTGACCCACTTATAAATCACCACTTTTGTCTTAACATAGGATTCATAAACACAAAATACAACTACAAGATAGAGCAAAGAAAATGTACTTGTGAAATTATAACTCAAAAAGAAGGTTAATTATATGTTTCAAATTGGTTGGATGGTCACATCCAGAGGGCAGTGGTCAATGGCTCAGAGTCCCAAGGACAGCAGTGACAACTGGTCTCCCTCAGGGGTCCATACTGGGACCAGTGTTATTTAGTATCTCCATTAATGGCATAGATGCAGGGATCAAGTGCACCCTCAGCAAGTTTGATGACACCAACCTGAGGGTGCAGTGACACACCTGAAGGATGGGGCCATCCAGTGGGACCTGGACAAGCTCAAGAAGTGGCCCATGGGAATCTCATGATGCTTACCAAGACCCAGTGCAAAGTGGTGCACCTGGGTTGGGCAACCCTTGGGATCAACCCAGGCTGGGAATGAAGAGATCAAGAGCAGCCCTGGGGAGAAGGACTTGGGGGAGTTGGTGGGTGAGACTGGACATGCCCCAGCCACGTGTGCTGGCTGCATGCAAAGCCCCGTGGGCAGCAGGAAAGGGGGAATTCTGTCTCTCTGCTCCACTCAGGTGAGACCCCACCTGTAGTGCCGCATCCAGCTCTGCGATCCCTAGGGACAAGGAGGACATCGACCTGTAGGAGCGAGTCCAGAGGAGGCCACAAACATGATTCGAGAGATGGAGCACCATTCCTGTGAGGAAAGACTGAAAGAGCTGGAGTTATTCAGCTTGGAGAAGGTTTGGGGGTGACCTAACTGTGGCCTTCCAGAACCTGCAGGGTGCCTACAAGAGCGCTGGAGAGGGACTTTGGATAAGGGAAGGGAGAGACAGGACAGCAGAGAATGGCTTTAAACTGACAGAGGGCAGGGTTAGATGAGCTATTAGGAAGAAATTCTTCCTTGTGAGGATCGTGGGGCCCTGGCACAGGGTGCCCAGAGAAACTGTGGCTGCCCCATCCCTGGAAGTGTTCAAGGCCAGGCTGGACAGAGCTTGGAGGAACCTGGTCTAGTGAAACGTGTCCCTGCCCATGGCAGCAGGGTAGAACTAGATGGTCAGTGCCTTCTAACCCAAGCCAGTCTAAGATTCTATAAAATACCTCTTTTTTGTGCTTCAAAACCAGATTTCGTATGTGGGTTTCTGTTGTTCTGCAAGCAATAGTCTGCGTACATCTTTTCTCTACCTTATCAACAGTTTTTCCAACATTTACACTCTATCAATTCTCTTGTCACTTAGTTTGAAAGGAATTAGAATACTGGGGTTTATTTAAACTGCATTTTTGCATACCTCTTAATTAATGGAAAAAGATTAAAATGTAAAAAAAAAAAAGAAGTTATTTACAAGCTTGACCATTACAGAAATGCTTTGCAGAAAGCAAAGCATATTAAGGACAGAAACCAGTTGGAGCATGCCAAAACTACCGTGTGCAGCTGACTTGGAGAACCAGAGCTACTCAGTGGGAAAAAGCAAAAAAAAAAAAAATAGAAAAACAAAACAAAACAAAAGAAAACATTTCAAAAGTCTAGAACCCTCCCAAGTCTGCATTTACAGTTAAAAACACTACTGAGAGAAGAGGCTCAAGGACTCTGGGAACTGGAAGGGCAAGTCCGGAGTGGTTTTCCACATACTCTAGTCAAGGCTTCCGCTTGTGTATATCAAAACTTGGCGCATGTAAACACGGCCCTTGGACCAGCTTTACAATGCAGTTCAGAGCAAAACTAAATCAAGCATCTCACAGGAAACCCTCAAGGACTCCAAAATATTTCCTAATGTTCCATGATCCTGTAATGCTAACATAAAACAGCAAGTTCTAGTTAAATCACATTCTAACATCGTTTTATTTCCCAGTATGTTTGGTAAAATGGTCTAAAATGATGCATTTCCCAAAGCCAAGAAAAAAGATTAAAGGAAAAAAATAGATTTGAGCCGCTTAAACACAGCCCAGGCCAGTTCAGTCAGCCAGCGTGGTCTTCCTCCATCACCGGTCCATCATGCTGAGAATCATCTCAGGGGTGAGGTCTCCATTGGGAGCTTCCACTACAGCAGGCTGAGCTTCCTCCTCTTCCTCTACTGTTTCTGCATCAGGTTCTTTCTTCACTTCAACTATAATATTTTCAATTTCACCAGTGTTCTGGTCTTCAACCTGAATGATTGCTGCAGCTAGAAGGGCAAAAACAAAGGAGGAGGAGGGGAGAAACAGATTATTTTACTCCTTCCAGAGCTGGCCTGCATGCCTCAGGCAGGTTTTCGGTAGGTTCTTAAGACTCTTTCATGGAAAGGGAAGGTGAGGCCCACAACAAGCATTGCCACGTGAGTGGGGAGTAATTCAACACACCTCACTCATCAAAGCATCAAGCATCTATTTTCTTGCCACTGCATGAAGATGGGCTCCCAATACCACAGTTCCAGTGTGCATTTTCATATTAAAACATTTTTCAAACAATGGATTTTGTAGACTAATGAACAAAACCAAACCCCATATCAATATATGGGCCTAAGGCAAAACTTCAGGGGAATTTAGTAATGCTAGTGACAAATTCAGCATGAAGTGTTTTCACAGACTAATTCCAGAACGAACACAGGCCACACTTCGTAGCACTGAGCAGACAGCCAAGTCACTGAGGAAGCCACTACCTCATTGAAGGAGCTAATTTACCTCTCCTACTTTGAGACTAGAATTTATTTATGAGACTTTGCACAGTTACAATGCCTATTCTTAAGAACATCTCTGTAGAGCTGAAACAACACCTGCACCGATCCTTGCTCAGAACTAAAGGCCTGAAGCAATTTTGTTTGTGGCAAAACCTGCAAAAGCTGCCCAGGTAAGAACACCATGGTATTTTTACTGACAGCTGCTTTCCCAGGGACTGTACATCAGTAGAGACACCACAACTGGTACAAAAAGAAGTAAGCAGTTTGTACAACTATGAAATGAAATAATACTAAAGAAAAAATAACATCCTTTCTTTTTAGCATGGCCTGAAGTGGCCATGTTCCCGCAGGACCAGGAAACCCTTGCAACAAATTTCACAGTGAGTCCTCGGCAATGTAGAGACAAGTACAGTTATCTACTTTTCAAGTTATCTCACTTGAAGAAATCACATCTACAAGAACAGCCAAATCCAAGGAAAAACACGCTCAAGCAAGCAGTGTAAAGTAAGCTTCAATTCGTGACTTACGCTGGGATTGTTTTGGTTGGGCGGCAGCTTTGCCTGGTGGTCTTCCTCTTCTTTTCTTACTGGGAGGTGGTGCAGGAGCCTCTTGCTCAACTTCTGGTTCAGCCTCAATTTCAACAGCCGTCTCCTCCTCATCTTCATTATCATCCAAATCTGGTTCAGCATTTTCCTCTGTAAGAAAGGATCTCAGATAAACCTTCAGTTTCAACAAGAATAAAACACCATCCATCTACAGAGAAGCACCATCAAACCCCATCCAAAAGGAATCAAAACTCTGCTAAAAAGAAGGCAAACAAGGCCCTGGTTCAGAAGTTGTTGCCACAGATTGTTAATCTGTTACCCTTGCTTAGAGGGAACAAGCCATCCTTCAGAAAGCAAAAGGAAATTTAATTATGTAATATTATGTGATAAAAGCTACTCTGCACATTCACAAAGGAGCTCAGAGACAAAAACAGGAGGGAGACCAAATAATACATGGCTGACCAAATAATACACAATACTCCCAAGCCCATCACAGGGTCCAACAGCCCTCCCAAGTCCCACCTCCACAACCCAGAGGAGCACAGGATTGCACAGTGGAAGGTGGGAACCCAAATTAACAACTTCTGAGGAACAAGCTTTTTGTTCAGGCTGCTCCCAGGAGAGCCACCAGGTGTGAAACCCATCCCAATGAATCACAGGAAGCAGCTCTTGAGATCACCTTTGATACTATGGGGTGTTGGGGAATTCCTGGCTGGGAATAGGACATACAATGGGGATGCAGGGGGAAGGCCATTTTGGATTATGCAAGACTACTTATGGGATGCTTTAGGGGAGGGGATGAGGTGATTTCAAGAAGTGTGGGGGAAATAGAGGGGTAAGAGGATAAAAGAGGCACATCCCATGTAAACAGCTGTAGCAGCCACTCCAGGATCTCTATGAAACACAAGTCCAAGAGGTATCCAAGAGCCAGTCACCTAGCCCTCAAGCTCTACACTATATTCTTCGGAATACTCCTTAAATTTAATAGGTGATGATCATCGACACATTCAGAATGCTCTGGGCAAAACCAGAGCAGACAAGAAGTGGTGAGAGATGTCAAATAGGATAATATTGTTTGGACAGCATAATTTGTAAGGGGGTTCACTAGAGGAGTGGCTTCACTCATGAACACACGGGCCATAAGGATGCTTCTTTTTATCTGACTAAAGAGAAAAACCCCAATGCACACTGAGATATGTAAATGCTGCAGGATTTTACAGTCACTCAAGGGATACTTCCCATGAGAAATCTATTTACTGGATTTCTCAGGTCCCACCTTTTCAGAGGTTCTTTACCTTTTCCCCTCCCAATGTCGATCAATTAACATTCTGTCTAATGTTGGGCAGCCAGGAGACAAAACTATCATTCATTATTTGATCTTTCCCCCTCCATTAGCACAAGCGGCTCTGTTTCATCCCATCTTTGCCCATAATTTTTAGGTATTCAGTAGTTGTCAAACATCATGACACTGCAGATCTCCAAATAAACACAACAGTGAACAATGCAATTCCTCAAGCAGGTGGTTAGGACATCTTTCTTAAATCTACTCAGCTCACACTGGTCAATTCTTCATACCTATCAAATGACTCCTGAGGTCAAACCCAGACTTGCCACCTCAGCTGAGGCTGAAGGGGTTCCCTCAGCCACAGATCCTGAGCATCATTCACTGCATATCATCAGCTCATTAACAAGCCTGACTTTTGACCAGCTTCCCCAACAAAAAACTGTTTTAAACGAGACCAAATCAACTAAACAAAATGTGAGTTTTCAGAACAGATGTCGTGGGTTTGACCCTGGCTAAATGCCAGGCACCTACGACGTTTGCTTTCTATGCTCTCTCCTGCTGCAGCTATGCAGAGGAGAGGAAAAACTAACACAAAACACTGGACTTATGAGTTGAGATAAGATCACTGATAAGGGNATCAACTAAACAAAACGTGAGTTTTCAGAACAGGTTAAACACCCAGGAAGATTTCAAATAAGGTATTAAGAATACAATACTCCAGAATCCCACATTTTGAATTACGTTCCATCAGTTATTTTATCTTGCCGCCATTATCTTTTACTATTTTAAACGCAAAATTAGTTACGTGTGCTTAATTCACCCAACTAACACATCTTTCCAAATAACTATAAAAACATTAAGCACAAATTTCTGTAGTTTTTGAATCAAGGTTTGCAAATTGTTTGATCGCACTCATCCTAAAACTTGTTTGCTATGTGAGCATTTCAGATATGCATTCTCTAGACAGAAATATCCCCATTCTCCCAACCTACATCCCTTGATTAAATACATAAAGCACTCCAGATAAAAGACTAATTAGCAACACTCCTTTTGCAAAACCATCTTTGAACTGGTTGGTCCTGAGACTCTACTTGGCTTTTCTTGCTGAAGACACGATGAAGTTTTTCCTCTACCAGGAGACAGGACTGAGACTGAATTTTTCCTTCACAAATAATACTCATCTCCACCATTCCCCTGGATGCTGCCAGACTTCCTTCACAGAAGTAGCCAAGCTATTCAGAGTTGTCTGGAAGTGCCACCCAGTAATGGTGTAGCAGGATCAGGTAACATTTTGTAGCAATGCACCCAAGAACCACAGAGTCCCTTTTGGGACTCTGAAAAAGATTACCAGTTTCCCACACAGGCAGGACAGGAATGGCACAGCTGACAAAAGGGGTGTCAGACACTGTTTTTTCAACTACTCTGTCTTGGAACAGGCCAGGGACAGCACAATCTGTATTATCCCTCACAGGCAGTACATCCCTCTGTACTTGGCCAGGTACCATCATATTCTCTGTTTGCCAACCAGACAAGACTCTTTCAAGTGCCACAAGAAACCTGCAGAACTGGCAAACCAGCAGCTAATACACGCAGTGAATCACAGGCCTGTAATTCTAAGAAGCTACTGAGTTGTTCTTACCACTATCAGAAGAATCTTCTTTCTTAGAACGCATCTTTCTCTTTCGGCCACGTTTGCCTTTCTTTGTCTCTCCTCCATTCTCTCCTTCTCCACCATCCAGGCCAGAGCAGTTATCAGCATGTCTGGCCATTGTGTTCTACTCAGTGAAAGATTAAAAAACACAAGAACAGTTAAAACATGCATTGAATTCAAGATCAGACATTCTGGCTCTGTATTTTCAAACATTTCTGGTAACTATGTCTTTTTGATTCTTTAGGGGAAATGGGTACATTCATTAACTTTATTCATAAAGTTGCATTTCCACATTACTCATGATGTCAATGCTAATGTGTGTTGGTACCAATTCTCACTTCACTCTCTTTTCCTCTCAGAGAAAAGGGCTCTATTTTAAAAGAGTCACATTTTACCCTGTACCTCACCCATCTTTCCTTTTGTGTAAATATTTCCCTCGCCTTGGCTAAAAAAAGCCTCGTTCCACCCCAACCCTCCCCAATTCAAAGCATATTCCCTTACCCTGCGAGTGAATGTTTTACCACACTTGGAGCAGACAAAGGCAGCAGGGACAAAGTTGGGATCGTGGTATCTCTTGAAGTGCATGTCGAGGAGCTGCTTCTGGCGGAAGGTTTTATCACAATGGCTACAGGCATAAGGCTTTTCTCCAGTATGGGTCCGTTTGTGCATGACCATGTGCCGCTCCTGGCACGGATAGGAAAAATAAATGGATACAGAAGGGTGAATTTTTAGCTAAAATGAGGCCAAAATTTTATGCCTTGAATCAGGAAAAGAATGATTCCACAGCAATGCAAGAGCATCCTGATTGACTGCGTATTCAGTCCTAGCTACTTCCATCCTATATGGACTCTTATCCCTTGGTCAATAGGTACATCAAGGCTGTGAATTAGAAGGTTCTTCTCTACAGGACAGCAACACACCAACAGACCACTTGTACTTTCCTTCACGCCCTTCAAAAGATTTAGACAGCTAATTTGATCTTGACAGCTGGTCAAACTTAACAGCTAAGATTTCCACCCTGTACTTTCAGCTTCTGTCCTAACGACCCTAAGGGATGCCAGTCCCCCCAGCTTACCTGTCTGCAGGCATAATCACACTGGTCACACTTGAAGCGCTTCTCATTCTTGTGGGACTTTTGATGCTGGATGAGAGCATACCTCTCATGGAACACAGCGTCACAGTAGCGACACTTCTTGCCCTGCTCGATGTAGGAATGCTGCTTCCTCAAGTGGACACCTTCAGGAAAAAGAAATCAGAAGCTTTTACCACCATGGCTTTCCAAGAATGAAAGATGAGTCCACAGTCCTTCAGTGATCCTCCCTCCCAAGCTCAGGCAAATCAGTGAGATGGTAAATTCAACTAAAAACATGAAAGACTCACAATAAAACCAACTAGAACAATTTCCAGACAGAAATAGCTTGCAGAAAAACTCCATTGAACTTTTCCACAGGATTCCAAATTTGGTTATTAGTTGCAATCTGTGCTGATTCAGGACACTTGCATTTGATGACACATGATTATTAAACTAAAGTGTCTTGTGGCTGTTATGTTTAAGACTAACTTGAATTGCCTGGATACAGCCAGAAGCCAGGTAATTCACTGGGGGAAACAGGATTTTCTTCAGGATTAGAAGTCAGAGTGACAGGGCTAGAAGGCAACAGGGATACCAGCAGATAATCCCCGACAGAGGTTTTAGTCACTTCTTTAAAATCCTCCAACTAAGAGCATACCACAGCTGCACGAGGTAGCTTAGGGTAGATTAAAGCATTATTAGAAGAAAAATTCTTCATAGCGAACATCAGTTTTCCTCTGTTGTAAATCAGCTTGTTTGCTCCTGACATCAAGTGACTGCCTTCCTCTCAAACTGCCTCTCACTGTAGCACTTGTCTTTACTGGAAGGAAGCCTGCCTTCCCATTACTTGGGTGATAATTCTGTTCAAAGACAGAAAGTTCTGCCAAATCGTGGCTCCTTCCTTCCCCTCAACTGCTCTGGGCACAATATTGTTTGTCACCTTCTAGAAACATAAGAGCTTGCCTGCTGCTCTGGGTACTGCTCATAGATCAGGAATGTCCTACTGCAAGGACTCAGTGCTTTTGTAAGCACACAGCTCCAAATCCTGGAAAGTTAAATACTTGGTCTAATTCAAACGTTTTAACTTGATGAAAATATCTCTGCATGAAACTTAATGGGCTCCAATGTGCAGGAGGTTAAGCCAAGTGATCTTGCTTTCAAGATCCCAATCCTTATGCTATCTCAGTCCAAGTTCAGTAAATGCCCCAGACTTACCTTACCTTAACAATAATTTACGTTGTATGCTTGGAAAAAAAAGAAATCAAATAATGAGGAGAAACTGAAACAGTTGGGTTATGTGAGGTCTAATGCTGGAAGTTTTGTATCATCTTTAGCAAATAGCCACATTGGGAGACACATACCCAGGTCACTCTTTCTCGCTATAACAGTATCACAGTGAGGACAGTGGAATTTGGCCACATTCTCCGTGTGCTTCTGCAAAATGTGCATCTTCATGGTACCACTCTGAGTAAAGCGAGCATGGCAGATGTAACATTCATATGGCTTCTCTCCTTCAGGAGCAAAAGGAAAAAATAGAACAAGTACTTCAATTAAAAAGAAATCTCACCAAGAAGCCCCTAACAACCTCCCAGAAACTTGCAACACACAGCTAGACAATAGAAATAGTAATCCTACAAAGCACTCAATAACGTCTTTCTCTATAAGTTTTAGCTCCACTAAGCATCTTTCCACAAAGAAACTAAAGTTCGATCCTTAAGGAAGTTAATTATTCTTACTCTGAGAAATGCAGGCAAGACCTACATGCAGGCTGCCAGAAAAGAGCAAGTGATATCAGACTTTTTTGGGGTGGAGGCTCTGAATGTTCATGTATACATAAAAGGGCATCTTTCCCCCCTTCAATTTTAGCAATATGATTAATTTGGCACTGCAGTAAGATTCTGTGCTAAAATCATCCCTATTTATATTGAAGAAAAAATTAGCATCTTTATAAACTAACATGCATGGGATGCTTTTAAAACGACACTGAAGCATGAAACTGCAAATGGCTCTACTCTTCAACTGGAACACTAAAAACAGAAAAAGTCTCTTCTGTTCATACTACAGGTGACTGCATTTTATCACCTCATTGTCAAATTGGAAATCTGAATCCTTCAAGCTCATTTCTCAGCGTAGTAATTTTACCAGGTTATGAGTTTACAAGCGCTTACAAATCATGTTGTGCTCTCTTCAGCTACACACTTTATAAAGGCTTTATATTAAACTACACAATAGTATTTGTTTTGTTGCATGTCAGCACACACTACACACAGCCACAGCACTCTGACACTAAGAGGACATGGCCTCAGTACCGGAGTGAGTCCTCATGTGCCTCTTCAGTTTGTAGGTGTCCCTGCTGGCATAGCTGCACAGGCTGCACTGGAACGGGCGCTCTCCGGTGTGCGAACGGATGTGGCGTTTCAATTTGCTAACCTGCAAGTCAAGAGCAAGACTGAAGTTAGCACAGATGAGCAGGCCAGATTGCCAGAAGTACAAGAAATCAGTCAGGAGTTTAAGGTAGTCTATATTTATTTTGGCAAAAAACCAAACAAGCACATTTCAATGCCAATCTCCCATTGCACACAGTCACTCACTTCTGCCCACTCTACCTCACCTCCCAACCTCACTCCCAGTCCTGCCTCATGCTTGTTCCCACACTCACTGAGGCCTGATTTAGACTCTGTGTTCACCTTATTGTTATCAGCCATCTTAGCACCTGAAGACACCCTAAAATTTTAAAATATCCTGGAGAGACCCAGGGAAGTGTTGTGGGGAAGTTAAATTCCTTTCTTCTCCTGCTTTTATTTAGAAGGTACAAACCCAGCTCAAAGCAAGAATACCAATGGTATGGCATTTTCTACTCCAGCCTGATCACACTGCTTAATCACCAACTTATGCCTACAAAAAGCAGCATGACCTCATAAGGACCAACTTGGTTATTCTTTCCTAATTTATACTGTGAAAACCTCTGCAACATAACTTATTCAGCACTCAAACCACAGGGCCTGAAGTGACAGCACTGCAGGCACAGCGTGGGTAGGAAAAAAAGCCTGAAGCCCCTACTCAAGCTCTTCCACTGTAGCCTTTTTCCACTGCAGACATCCCTATTTTTTTTTAAATTATGTTGCTCATCAGCTGGCTCAAATTTCCTTTCACACTATAAAAGCTGTCCTATAAAATATCTAACAATACTGCATGGAGGGAAGGCATTCAAGAATGTCTAATCTGCTCAGGCAAATAAAGCTATCATCTAACATTAGCAAAGCGGCTTTTCACCAATATTGAGACAAAGGCTCATCAGTTTTAGCTACAGACACCTTCATGGCATAAACAGATGATGGGCAGAATGCATGTTTCTAAAATGGGAGGGCACTGTGGACTGAAAGGACATCCCACTGCAGCAGGAAATGTCTGTCTCCTTCAACATGGAGCATGCTACAATTCCTGCAGTCAGCTTAAAGGACAAATCATTTAAGAAACAATGACAATTATTGTTTCCAAAGAGGAAATGGATATCACCTAGGATTTAAGCAGTCTCAAACTGCTTTCTGATTCACTGAGGAAAACCCACCATTTGCTCCCAAGAACAGCCCTGATTTTTAACTTCTTTTGCCTAGAGCCTTTCAACCAAATGGCCAAAGAGGAAATGCCTAAGAACAGAGTTTTTAACAGATGGTGAGCAAGCTCTGAAGCACACAAAGCACTCAGCACTGTAACAAGTCCCATACCTCCACACTCGCATAGTCACACATGGAACATTTGAATGGTTTCTCGTGGGTGTGTTTGTAGCGGCGATGCCGAACCAACTCTCCACTGGTCACAAAGGCCATGTCGCAGTCTGGGCACTTGTGAGGGCGAGTACCTAAAGGTGTGCAACAAGACAGGAAGACAGTGACACAGATTTAGTGACAAAAGAAAATATGGCATAGTGCTGGTTGTGGATTTTTTATTTGTTGCTTATAAAGTGAATTAGCAACACTGTTTTCATGTTCTGAAAGATTAAATTAGAGCAACAGATAACGCACAAAAAATCAGAGGTTTTATATAAATAACTAATAGATTTAAGATCTTAGAGAATTAATATCCTTTCAGTGAGGAAACAGACCCCTTTATTTTTGTATCACTTGTTTACACATTTGAAACCAGCTAGTTAGACATAACTTCAGTAAGCAGAGAAAATGAGGGATATGAATTACACTCTTGTTTTGGTAGTACAGCACAACAAGCTTAAGTATATTCACAATTCAATTCCCTGTAGTTTTATACCCAGAACTTTGGTAAGGAGCAATAGCAATGTGCTACAACTCCCTAGCTATAGGTTTTATTAATCCATTTTATAATCGATTCATTGGGGTTAGGGGTTTTTTTTTGTTTTTAATTTCCTCCTATTTAACTTCAGCCTCATTCTCATACTTTTCTCCAACCAGCAGTGACCATACAAAGATGAAGATATGAGTGCTAATGCCCAAGGCAAAAGGACATTTCTGTAACATCAGGTGATTTGAGATCAAGCCCAGAATCAATTTTATACCTGTGAACAGGATAAGCTCTGCACCTGACCTGGCCAGGCAGAAAACAACTGCACCTTTTCCTCTTTTTTAGTTTGTTCCATAAGAGGAATTAGAAAAAACAGGAGGGGTCTATCTTCAATCGGTTTGTTCTGATGGCAGAGCACGTCATACAAAAAGAATGTATGCAAACCCAAGAGTACCTGTGTGAGTGTTGAGGTGGTTCCTCAGCAATGTGACTGTCCGGAAAGCCCTGCCACAGAGATGGCACTTGTGTGGTCTTTCATCGGTGTGGCTTTTCATGTGGCGGTCCAAGTTGGAACGACGCGGACAAGTGTAACTGCACAGTTCGCACTGGAATGTCTTCTTTACACCTGGTCATGAAGGAATTCATCTTTAGTCTTTGACAGTACTGTGGTCTACTGTGTAACATAAGAGGAAAGATTCTTGGGGGTGTAACTACTGCAAGGAACCACCACGCACCACTAAATCCAACTGCATTGCCTGTGGCTGGTTTGGATTCAATTTTCACTAGCATGCCAGCACTCAATGTTCCTTCTCCATCTGAAAAGGGTTCCTTAACTTACAGTTTTAACAAAAATCAAACGTACTTATTACTGTATTTTGCACCATCTACCTTATCCAGCAATTGGTTACGAAAAAGCTCACTCAAGAGAATTAATTGTACCATTAGCTCCTGATGTAAAACATGCACACAGACTGTTATATATGTATTACAGCAAAGAGAACGATCTTTTCAATCATAGGTCCATGAGAATACTAATGCCACAGTATCATACTTGGGGAAAATTATCTCCCTGGCAGCCTATAGAGAGAAGAAGGGAGGTGTGCCCAAGAAATACTGCAATCAAACACCATTACACAGTGAACAAGCAGCACTGGGCATTTCTGCTTTCCTCCCACTTGCATGTATTCATTTGCCTCAGTCACATTGCAAGGTCCCACCACAACAAAGGCATTTTCAAAATCCACTTGCAGGTGGGGAACTTACCTTTCTTTTTAATTTTTGTTGGTTTTGGTGGCTTCATATTGCCCACCACCTTTTCTGCATTAACCTCGGACAACAAACCCTCCTGCTGCTCCTCTTCAAAGTCATAGACAGAGACATCCACATCTTTGCCTTCCTCAGTGTAGCGAAGCTTGCTCTTTTTGTTTTTCTTTGTTTTTTTGGCTGGTGGCTGATAGTCTGGATCTTTTTGCCAATTGGGATCTTCCTGTGGCTGAAGTTCACCTTGCTCCAGTGTCTCCACCTCACCATTTGCACCCACTTTCACTACTTGGAAGCCTTCTGGTAAAGGGAGGGTGTGACAGATCATGGGCTCCCCCTCCTGCAGGCCTCCTTTGGAAACCTCATTTTCATAAGCTCCCTGCAGTTCTTCCACAGATGTGGTGGCAACAGGTACAGTCACTGGTACAGGTACCTGGACCAGCTGAAGCTCACCAAGGTTTATAGGCTGCTCTTCCATATTAACGACCTGAAGCGTTATGATCTGTGTGTCATCCACAGTAGCCTCAGTTTCTTGAGGCACTGCACCTTCCATTACTTCGGTCTTCATCTGAAGAAGAGTTGGATCCAGCTGATCCATCATCACCATCTGCACCCCACTGCCGACATCCTGCACCACTTCACTTCCATCTGCTTGGTTTGGTGGTATATGACAAGCATCATCCTCTTGCCCACCTTCACGGCGTCTTTGATAGGTTTTCCTCTCTTTTCCCTTAATGAAAGTTTCTGATTCCTCCACAATAGCGTCGACTGCTTCACCTTCCATTTCACCTTCCTGCTGTAAAACAAGAGAATGAAAGTTGCACACCACCTAGTGTGTTTAACAATAGCACAAACCCCACAGAAGAACAAGTCACCCAACAGGAAACACCCAACTCATCCCGATCACATTCAGAAAAGAGGAGCTGAGAGCCGTAGGTCTCCATGAGCCCATCATCACTGCAAACCGAGGCAATCACAGAACGCTGCCCACAGTGAGACAACTGTATCAGCTTCTTGGAAAGGAAGGAAAGCAAGGAAGAGAGATTAAGTGATATGCGTGTTCCCATTTCTCAAACACCACAAATCCCACCAGCAAGATGCACAGCAGTATTATTCCTCACTGAGCTTTCAAAATAATTTCACAGAGCTTAGCAGCACCAGAGGCAGTCTTTGGCTATAAATTTTAAAGGTACAAAATTACCACACTGTTTAAATCAGAAAGCCAACCTTAAAGAAAGTATTACATTTGAGAACTGCAGAACTTTTCCAGGCAGAAAAGGCACTAAGAATTAAGTGCAAAAATGTAAGTTGCACTTATTTCATATCAAACTACTCTTACTTCCTGTAAGTTTAAACTCCTCTGAACAACATAAGGACATAAAGGAGTTAGGCAAGTATGTCTCTTGTCAGCAGCCTGGAGTTAAATTCCTGCTCCTACCTCTGGCACTGCTGGGCCCTGGGTGGAGCAGGAAGATGCACTTTGCACTCCCTTGGCTGAATGAGCCATAGCAAGAGATACAGCTCAGGTAAAATTTTACTTCAGTGTAAATGATGTAGACTCTGAGCTGGTGGATTCTAATGATATCTTATGATACCTGGGTTAAATCCATCCATACAGTCACAAATAAACAACAATACAGAAGCTCAGCATTTTGGTGGGCCTTAACTGTAACTCTGACAATAGATGCATGCAAGCATAACACTGAGATTTTCTGCCTCCTGAGGTCCTCCAGTGTTCTCTGCTGCAGTTGGGGAAAAATATGAAATTCCTGTATTCTCATTCTGCAGGAAGGCTGTTTCAAGAGTAATAAGAGCTAAAAGAAATTAGCATTTTGCAACTGTCTTTTTCCCAAATGAAAGGAGTAAGATTACAGCACAGAAACATTTTGTTAAGACCATCTCTGCTCCAGGTGGTTTACTTCATAAAAATAAAAGGAGGTTCCCTAACCATGCCAAACCCTTTCCCTGAATCAGGATGCCATTTCTTATATCCCTCATTAGGCATTAAAAGGTGCCAAGATCAATTTTACTGAAGAAAGTAACTAAAAAGCCAGCTTCCTTACTAAGCCTGTGAAAAACTCTTGAATCCAGTTACAGATTTGGTAGGAGACATCTGTATTTTCCCATTAGATTGACTGGCCTCTCAGACCAGCCAAGTGAATTAATATAAATATTTAATCCCCCTTGCTAACTCAACACTTTAAAATCCCCATACTATTTGCAAATATCTACACTTAATTTTGCGTACTCAATTTTGATTTTACACAAGCTTATAGACATAAACATGAAGCACAGCCATCAAGTCTCCATTAGCTTTAAAATTTATAAGACATGTAATTGCTATTATTTTTAGACAGTTCTTACTTTCGCTCTACTGTCTTTTCTAGTATCCTCCACTTCTGCTGTGAGAACAATAAAGCTCATCTTGTTCTTCAGCCTGCTCAGACTAGGGACATAAATTAACGTGCTGCCTTGACATTTCTGATGTCGTGGGCAGCCACAGTCTCCAGAGGGCACCAGATACCCAGGAATGCCGACATATGGCTTCCTGCATGCTCCCGGCAGGGATCCCGCCTCTCCTTTCCTTCACCACCCATCAGCTTTTCAAGTCAGAGCAAATCCATATGGAAAAACAGCTGAAGTACACGAGATGATGTAAGTACTTAACACCAGACAGCAGGCAATCAGAACAGAGCTGGTCTTTGGCCTACAGCAACTGTGAAAGTGTTTCACAATTATCTTAAGTATTTGCAGAGAGAGAAGAGACTTTCCAGGTGACCAAAAGTGTCTGAACAAAGAAAAGAACGGCACAACTGAACAACACATAAGAATTTAAATGGGCAAGGAATGGAGGGGAAAAAATGGCAAAAGCCCATCTGCAAAACTAATGCAATTTCGGTGCTGAGCAGAGGTCTGCAACCTCGATACAAGCACAGGCAGCTCTGCACAGAGGTGGGGCTCTCACAAAGACCTTCACCTTCACTGTCAATATCAGCTGGCTGCTAAGTCACCTGAAAGCAAGCCAACAGCCAAAATTTGCCAGTGGCCTCTATAATCCTACAGTGGAGTAGCAGGAAGGCACTATTTCAGACTTGTACAGCAGAAAATCCTAATGTTCGTCAAGGAACAGGTCACTCACATACATGAAGATTTTGGCATAGGGCTGATGTTGTTAGGAAGTTTGCCAAGCTAGGAATGCAGGTGTACAGGGTGCCCAAGGAAATGCCTACAGCAAGACTCAGGTTAAAGACACTCGCAGTGAGGGCTGTACATGTGTGAAAGAAATGGATGGATTCTTACAGCCGTCTAGTAAAGAAACTCAGACCCCGCTACTGGCTCGTTGTCCCTCTGTCACCTCTCACCCCATTTCCTGTCGCACGGCTCATCGGGACTTACACGGCGGGGGACGGCTGCCCCCGAGCGGCGACACCCCGCACTGCACCGGGGCTGGGGCTGCCACCTGCATCCCTGCCCGCCACTGTGTCCTGACCCTGTCACCTCCGT
>VZRL01000749.1:90626-108095 GCA_013397895.1 Origma solitaria
TCACCTCCATCCCTGCCCGCCACTGTGTCCTGACCCTGTCAGCCCAGCAGTCACCTCCATCCCAGCCTGCCACCGTGTCCTGACCCTGCCACCTCCGCATCACCTCCATCCCTGCCCGCCACTGTGTCCCGACCCTGCCACCTCCGTGTCACCTCCATCCCTGCCCGCCACTGTGTCCTGACCCTGTCAGCTTAGCAGTCACCTCCATCCTTGCCTACCATTTCCACTGTCCCTGCCTTGCACTGGATCCCGACCCTGCCACCTCTCTATCCCTGCCTGCCCCTTCCACTACCCCTGTACATCCTGCATCCTGATCCTGCCACTTCCACTGTCCCTGTCCACTGCCGCATCCTGATCCAGATCCCCTGGCCTCCAACACTCAGCACACAGATCAACATTTGCTCCTGCCTATTCCAAGGCATCCACTAGAGTCTGTACCTTTCAGTCAAAGTAAATGGATCTGAAAATACTTGTTTTTAAACCAAACTCTTACCAAAGGGGAAATGGTACAATATTCTAGATGCCATATTAACAACCTATTATAAAATTACAGAAATATACAGGAGTTGTCTCACTTGATGCCTCGGACAGCTCAAAAATCTTGCGAAACTGCCAAGATTTCTTCTGAAAAAGTGTGGATTTACAAATTTCAAACTTGTCCAACTGGAGGGCAGGGACACAGGATGGACCCTAAATTTGGGAGGAAAATGTATGGGTGCTTTCCTACTAAATGAGCTCTCTGGAAAGACTTCATCTCTGCTGCAGGGAGCTTTGCACTGCCTGTCCATGACACTTCTCAATCATTCTGTCTTGAACAATTTGCTACTTTTTTTACTTATTTTTTTTCTTTAACCTAATTCTCTTTTTTCACAAAGTGAGTCTCACAGGCAAGTTTTGCACTTATTGGAAAATTTATGTCATTTGCTAGAACTAAGACCATTATAGCATAACCCTAGGAATAAAAACTGCAGAGCTTCTCTCAACTTTTTATTTCTGGCTTTTGTCTCCAGCTCTCTTCCTACCAGTTACTGCTACCTTACACCAACAGCTCAGTTCCACAATGACTGAATCTAAGAAGGGAAACTACGCAGCAGGTTAAAAGACACAGTAAGTCAAGATTGAAAAAAAAGCAAAAGGGGAGATCTTCCACAATAAGGAGAATTAAAAAAAAGACTGAAGAAGATCTGAAAACAATTCCCACTAATAGCTCAAGCCAGCCCTTACACACAGGCTCACTCAGTGGGCTCGACCAAGAGACACCGAGTCACTGAACAGCTCAGTGCTCTGTCACAATCCAATTAGCCAGGTAAGGAGCTGTGACATGCAAACAACAGACCTAAGCTTGCTCAGACTGATGGACAGCCCGTCTAAAAAGCTGGAACAAGCAGAAATAACAAGTGCTGTGTACGTCATACAACTGACACCTCATTCCAATGAAAATAATCAAAAGGTTGCTTGAGAGAAAGTAATTTAGTGCCAACTGTCTTACTGATTGCAGCACAGGAGAGTGTCAGCCTAGAGACACTCACTTTCTCCCCAGTATTCAATCTAACCATGCCCTGTGTCAGAGGGAAGCCATTCCTGCCTGTTCTGCCACTCCAGGCCCTAGTCCAAAGTCCCTCTCCAGCTCTCTTGAAGTCCCTTTAGGTACTTGAAGGGAATTGTAAAAGCATTAAAAATAACTTGCTGTAGTTGTCAATGCAGAAAGTACAAACCCAGAGACGGGGATGGTTAGTGCCAGTGCCTGTTTTTTTTAGCAGTGTTTTTTATAATAAAGCTACTATCAAAAAGGTATTTGTCTGCCTCTCAGCCATGTTAAAATTAACAAACCCTGAACTGCATCAAGTTTCATGTACCAAATGATACAAAAATATTTTTGTCAAACAAGGCACAGTCTCAATAAAAACTATTGGGACACTAACGAAATTGAAAAGTACATTTAGTCCTGTAATATGTACTTCACTTGAGAAAAAAAAAATTAAAAACTCCAATAGAAACAATGAAGCCAAATGCTGTCAGTAAATTTCTGACATTCATAAAATAATGAAAAGTACAAGCAGCTACATTAGTGCAAACACCACTATGACCTGGCAACATATTCAGGCCTTGAAGACAAGTCAATCTACGTACAGATCCCACTCAAAAACTGACATGGCTTTGACACTAATAGATTAGCCATTTACTAAAATTACATGGGAGTGGAAATAAAGCCTTACGTTAGAACATGGGAGACTGATGTCTCTCCTGCATTCCCTGTGAACCTTTGAAAGCTGAAAAGAGGAATAAACAAAAACTTCAACTAAGAGTCTGCAGTTATCTACTATATATGCCACTTAGAGCAAGAGAAAGATTTTTAAAAACAAAATACATCCAAGAGGGTTTATAGACAATGGGCATTTTTTTTCTATTTTTTTTCTGCTTCATGTCTGTGTAAGTATTTAAGTGCATGAGCAGATGCACAGTAACTGCAGAAGTGCTTGGCCATTCTCCTTCCCATCATGGAACAGCCGTATCTTTTCTCTGAAAAGTCTCCCAGCTAAGCACAGCCAAAGATAAGGCAGTCTAACAGGTAGGCAGCCTTTCCATTTCCTCCAGCAGAGCTTCCTTAATAAGAGATGAACATGGCATGAGTGTAACTTATTCTAAAGCAGACAGACATACATCAGATCCAAACAGGCCAGCTGTGCCTTTCACATGCAAAACATCAAAGATTTTCTAACAAGAGAAGACACTAAAATGTTGGGATAAGTTTCTTTTACGAAGTAATTTTCTCACAGTAAAAACTTAAGGCTTTCATTTGCCTACTGAATTCAACTCCATATCCACTGGTTATGACTGCTATGCTCCTCTCCAGCTGCTTTCTCATTTCCTCCTTGCCACTTACAACACTGATACTGAAAGCAAACGAGAGTAAAATGGACAAACATTTACTGCAGCTTTAAATTTAAAGAAGTCTCATTAACCTACTATTAAGCAATTATTCTGAGAAGTATTTCAGCATCTCAGAGGACATAAGGAAAGAAGAAAAGCAAACTTCACCACAGGTTAATAAATGTTTCTGCTCTTTCTCTGCATGAAAAGAGGCCTGTCAAGATTAAGCCCCAAGAAATACACAAATCAGCTATGGGAATGACAGCTGCAATTGGAAAATGCAGAGTTCTAGAAGGATGGTCTCCCTGAGTGCTGACCCTGTGAAAGGATCAGAGAAGACAGTCAGTGTTGGTGGTGATTACCTAACCAAGATGTCTGTGCTGGGAGGTTGGTGTAAATAGGGCAGTAAGAGCACATTCTTCCAGGCAGGGATTCAAAGCTTCTAAGTGGATCCCTACACTAAACTGACATCTAGAGGAATCCCCTCTTTCCTCACTAACAAGACAGGAGACCACACTTTGAACTTGTGTACGAGTTTCATGGTCCCTGTAAGATAGTTAACACAGCACTCGCTGTCCAAAGAGCTGCTCTCAGATTCTTCCTTCCTCCACAGTGACAGAATAATTCATCATAATGAACTTGATTGACAACTAATTCCAGCTGAAAACTAATGCAGAGAAAAACAATTAATTCTGTCAGAACATGTTCAGCTCCTGACCTAATTCCTCACATGAATGCTTGGGCAGAGGAAAGAGAGCAGGTTGAGAGAGCCAGGGCCACCTTAAGCTGTAGTACCAGCTTAAAGCTGCCAGCAAAGCACAGCATCAGGAACCTTGTATTCCGTGAGCTAGGAGGCTACACTGAGTCCCTCCACTCTGTGCCATCCACCCAGGACACACTACAGTGAAACTGCTTTCTCTGAAGCCTACTGCAACCCTCTGGGTCACAGTAAGTTTGTGGGCAAGCAGACTGAGTTCCATAGTATTTATCTGTGATCATAGCCCCCGCCCTATTTTATTCAGTAAGTTGTTACCTGTGAACCAAAGTTACCTTTTACTTACACTCATGTGAAGGCAGGACTTTGGCCCAGATGTTATCAAAGGTGATCTTTACCTTCAACCCCTACAAACTCCCAAGGGCACAGCCATGCCTGTCTGTGGCTACAGGACATTCCCTACCCACAGCCAGCTTGGTGCAGTGTTAGAATCAAAATCCCATAACATTTCTCTATTTCCCCCTTTTCTTTTTTCCCCACTCCTCCTATAACCTAATAGAAGCAATCTTCCTGATTGTTGCTCCTGCCCAGGGATCCTAGCAGGGATCCTTCCAATTCCATCATGTCTCACGAAATGATGTAAAGCAATGAGAAGCTTCATTCAGCACTGACCCCTATTTTTCAGTCAGCGAGTAGCACACACCTGTGATCTCCTGCAATTACTCGAATAAAGCTGACCTTTCACTTTGGATCAAGAACTCTGAGTGTTCATGCAAGACATGGAAACAGAGTATATACCCAGGGGCCCCCAGCCAGCCAGAAGGAAACCCAATTCCACCTCTTTCCTCAGCTGTTTGCTGAACAAGCTCCCTCTTAATCCTTGCACCTGACAGTGGCAGAAAGCCGAGATCATGGCTCTTCCAGAACTAATACTGCTAATTCTGCTGTAATAAGCTGCAGCCTACAATGGAGAGAAAAGCAAATACAATAATGTCAACTGCTTGAAACTTGCATTGTGGAACAAAAAATAAAAAATCACTGCAGTTACTGACAACAAATCACACACATATTCAAGTCACTTAAGACATACTGTAACTTGACAAGGAAAGCCTTGATGAAGAAAGCAGACTGGT
The DNA here is from genome assembly GCA_013397895.1 of Origma solitaria. NCBI lineage: Eukaryota > Metazoa > Chordata > Aves > Passeriformes > Acanthizidae > Origma > Origma solitaria. The sequence goes on from VZRL01000749.1 coordinate 95,346, forward strand.
GAAAGCATTTCAGTTTTACTTCTGAAGAATAATTTTTTCCTTGTTTTTACTTTAGATTTGGAGAATTATATATCTATTGATATTTAGGTACAAAATTAGTTAATATTCCTGTTTTTAATATTTGTTCCATTTTGCCTTACTTTCTCCTTCCACTCCTAACATTCTTTCAAATCTTAGTTTTAATTTTTCACTATTTCTTCCAAAAACTGCTAATGCATCTCACTTTATTCATTCAGAGGATTCTCTATTGAAAGCTGGGAAATAAGAGAGAAATATATTCTTATCAACCATTTTTTAAAGAAGCTTCCCTTTTTAATTTAACAAGGAAGTCATCGTGTTTTGCTAACCTGACAGTCCACTTCAGAAGGACAAACATGCAATTTAATAATGTGTAAAATACAGAATGATTTACACTTTAAAGAAGCAGTCACAGAGGAATTTCTTTTTAGCTGACATTAGATCATAAAACTAATCAGTCCCTCCCTTTTACAGCTCTTCATAATATAAAAGTGATGAAGGAGATCATGAAAGATCACCAGAAAATCTGAAGGTATTAAATTGAGAATAAAAAATTATCTCAGGTTAAACAGCCTGTAAAATCCATTGTCACAAAAAGTCTAATACTGTAGGTAGATACTGGAAAAAAATACTTGTTTTATCAACAAGTATTTGTGGTCATTTCTCCCATCACACATTAATTTAGGCCTTCATTTAGGCTACTGTCAAACTGCTAAAAGCAAAAGATGTTTCTTCAAAATGAGTCTGAGCAGAGCAGGATTCTTTGGCCATCTGATGCCACGTTGCGTGGTATCAAAATGACACCACCAGCCACTCCCACACCTGAAAAAAGACCTGTGCAACAAGTTTCATGGCATTCTGGAGACTTCATAATAAGTATCTCGATTTTGTTTTCCTCTAAGGCTTCATCTAGACTAATGAGTATCCAAGAATAAACTTTTGGGGAACAGCTATTTCTTTTATCTTTGCATGAGTACTCATTAAGTAGTGATACTCTACCAGGACAAGGGAATTCAGGCTTCAAATTGGAGGAGCAGGAAGTGCTTATCCCTGGGATAACATGCGTCCTACCCCATGAACAATAGCTGCCCATGCACTATTAGTCACCTCACAAATCACACCCTGATGCACATAAGGAAAATTAAAGTCATTGCTAGTTAACTTAATGTCAGGCTGTCAAACAGAGGTGCAGTTCACTGTTTTTGCAGCAGGGACAGGAAATTCCAGGAGAGTTTTGAAAGCACCTATGGCAGAAGAGTGGTGGACAAGACAAACTCCCAGAAGCTAAATTATGACATCCTTGCTTTTGAGTCACAGAAAAGTTAGCCTGAATTAATAAGTGTTTGAGCAGACAGGAATAGAATCAAACCCAGTTGAGCCCTTTAAAGTGACCCTCATGCTGAAATTTTAACAAGTTTAATTGTTTTACACACACCCCTAATTAATTTGGACTCATATTCCAAATACTCTCATACACCAAGCCCTAAAAGTGCTACAATCAACCTTCAAAGCAAGATGAAGCAAAACATCCCCCAAATCCCACAAAGGCACTCAACCTTGGAAGAAGAAAAACCCTTTCTACCAGGAAGGAGTAAGGCCTCATTTCCAAACACACCAACTCTGCAAAGAAACCATCCCTGCCTTTAAACTGCCCACTCATTCCCTCCATCCACCCAACTATTCCTCGTGTTAGCACAAGTACTTTCAAGACTGCAGCTACTGGTCAGGAAACAAATCCAGGCCACAACTCACCCAGCCAAAAAGATACTTATTTCCACCCAGACTAGGTCTCTGGTGTGCCCAAACACTCAGGCCAGCCAAAAGAGAAGCATGGCAAGAGGGTTTCTACCAGCACAATGTTAAGCTTTACATTCAGGAAACTACTGCCTCAGCATGGAACACATACCACACTTTAAACCCCCTCAATTTACATTTATGTTCTTGACGCTTCTGCACTTCTGCCTGGACTGATTTGTTCTCTTCATGCTGGCTATTCTTCATGCAGCTCCTGAGGTCAGAATACACTCTGGAACAGAACAGATGAACTAGTGAAACTACATAAAAAAGAAAGGTAAGGGGGAGGGGGGGAGGAATAAAAGCAGTGTTCAATGTTTAATGCTTGTTTAACAAAATGTGTAGTCCCACACCCCTAACAGCAGCAGCATTGATAACTGCTTGAGGAACCCTTCACTTACCAAAAGAGCCATAAGCAAAACCAAAGGAATATTTTAATCAGCTTTAGTCTTTTTCACCATGAACTCATTTTACTAGCTCCTCTACCTACCTGTTCTCAAACTCTTTAGCATTTACAGTTCTGACAGCCCAAAGCTCCAGATGCCTCACGTTGGATTACAAGTGCAATATGACATTTTAGAGCCAGCTCTGCCTACTTCAGATGGCCTTTTTCTCTTGTGCTGTGGAATAGCAAATCACACACTGAAGGAGATTTTACTGCTAAAGAGCTGTAAATGAGAGCAAATATCACTCCTTACACACTGTCAATGCAGCAATGGATACACTGATTATATCAAATAACAAAATCGGCTCTTTGCCACCCTGAGGAAGAGCAGCCTCTGCTCACTGAAGCAACCTTCATTACCCTTATCAATTAAGCACTTAAAATATTCACACATTTGGAGAAATGCAGTATTTACAAGACAGCACACTCTTTCTCTTCTATAATCCTTGTCAGTCCTCAGTGTGCACACACGCTAAAAACCCTGGGAATGGTAAGGAAGTCCAGAGGAGTAATTCTCAAGAGAGGCACGTATTCTTGCTGCACTCAGTGATGAGGGCCAAGCAGTGTTGGATTTCACACTAGTTGGATTTCACACCCTTTGAATTTAAGTGCTTCCCCCCCCAGGTTCTTCTGTCATTTATTTAGTACAAGGCACTCAAGTCTAGGTCCTGGCTGTACTTTTTACTTGGGAAGTCTATTTTTAATTGGTTATCAGCTTCAAAAAGCATAACTGATAAGAGGTTTGTTGGAGCTGTGGGTGCTCAGTGATAGTGAGCTTTTGAAAAACATTTGGGAATTATCTCTTTTTTAGCACTCACTGTGTAAAAATCACAAATGCTATATACAAGCCCTGACCAGGAAAGGGGATGCTCAGAGGATACATGGGGTGAGCTCCACTGCTAAGGGCATGCCAAGACTGCTGATGCAAGCTGCATCCTTGCCAGGTTCTGTGCTGTGCAACCCTGGAAAAGACTACCATTTCCTGAAGTTTAAAAACTTGTCAATTAACACAGAAAAGCCTCAAGAGTGAAGGATTTCTCCATTCAGAAGACACTTGATACAAAATTAACACCTCCCGTGGAATATTATCACCTCATAAGTTTTGTCACACACACAGGACAATGGGGCACACCGAATTGAATGGAAGCATCTTTTTACCTGCTTTGAGTTTCCTGAAATTTTGAATCAAGAAATAGTTTTCTTCCATTTTCAAACCTAATCTTCTGCTTGGCAAATGACTTAACAGTAAAGAAAGCTGTTTTGAAGAAAGATTGTACCCAAACTCTCAGGAGGGAGAAAGAGAAACAAACCAGCAATTGCAGCTCTTTCCTACACTAAAGACAACACAAATAGAGAACATTTCACAGGGATCTCTGCAGATGAGCACTGACGGTGAATTAATGCAAGGCACAGCCACTGCCCCTCTCTCTTTACAAGGTACTGGCTCTGATTAAGGAAGTAAGTTACTGGAGTTTTTTAAGAGATATTTTGAAGTTGCTTGGGCACTGCTCAAGGAGTATCAACCTACTAATATACAGCCCAGGGAGTAAAGGTGCCCAGCACTGCAAACATACGTGCTGCAAAAATGCGAGGCATTCTTGTTCTAATCTAATCCACTCCAAGGAAATGTCCCAAAGGGAAAGAAAGTCACTCCTTTACTGCAAAGATGATAACAAACCTCTGTTAAATACCTGGTTTATTTTCTGGCATAAAATACCTTGCATTCCACCAGATCTTTGACATATAGGTAAAGTTTGATAAGCTTGAAGGTAAACAGGCATAAATTGAACATTTAGAGTGCTCCACACATCCATTGTTGAGTTTAGAACACACAGGAAAAAACAGATCACAAGAGTGCCAGAACAATGAGGTGTCTGAAATACAAGACCTATACAGCAGAAAGAGAGAGTTAGGTGTGAAAAGACCCAAGGGAGGTCCTGTGAAAAGACTCAGGGGAGGCCCTACTGCTACCTTCAATGGGAAACAAAGAGAAGATGGAACCACACCCCTGGAAGCAGAGAGTGAAAAGACAAGTGTAACAGACCAGCTGCAACAATGAGTGGTCAAACATTGCAGTAGGTTGCTCAGAGATGCTGTGGAAACAAAAATATTTGATAATACAACCCTAAATGACCTCATCTAGCATCAATGCTGGCCCTGCACTGAGCCAGAGGTTGAACCAGAGTACCACAAGAAGTCCTTTCCAACACAAATAATTCTACCATTCTTTGGCACGACCTAAAATGAAGCATACGCTTAAATTTCAAACACAAAACATTGAGATTTGTTTCCATCTATGCAGTTATAATTGTGATGCTTTTCGAAATGAGGTTTACCAGTCTCAGCATTCATTCCCACACAAGTCCTAGAGGTCCTGGTACACTTCTGCAACCTTTCAAATAATCATCAGTTCTTTAGCAAATGTGGAGACGTACAGTAACTCTCAGCAATCTACTGGGGACCTCTGCACTTTCAGAGTGGTGAATATCCAAAATCCACCCAGTATTGAAGGGAACAGCATTAGAAGAGCACAGATACTGTGTTGCACTGTTTAGGTGACAGATAATCACAGTGCTATGAAGGACAAAGACCCACATCAGACAAGGCTCCTATAGGAACCTTGTCTTCATTGTAAGAAAAGGGGGAAGTGGTATTGACAAGGGACCTCACTACTTATTTTTAATTTGCAGGAGAAAAGCCAGGATCACAGTGAGTAAATCTAAACTAATAAAAAAGCAAAAATCTGCCTTTGAAGTAGTAAGAGCGACTGTGTGTTCTTTTCTCCAGAATGTTAACAAGAAATTATATCTTGTCAGATAGGCAAGAAGAAAGGTGCCAAAAGGCAGCTGTAAAGTCTCCCTTGGCTGCCAGCACAGGACAGCCTGTTTCAAGAGGCAGCACATCATACTGACCAACAACTGCACTGGATCAAGCACTTCTAACTAGGAACAGGCAGACTGATATAACAGCAGGACAAACATTCAATTTTATCTCCCTCCTTTGAGTCTGGAGGAGATGGAGAAAACATCCCTAAGGATTTGTCTGCACAAGCCACTCAAAGCAGATGTCTCCAAAAACATTACAGATGTCATGTCAGGAAAGTGAGATATCTAAATATTTGATAGTCTGCTCCATCATACTGTCATGGAAGCTAACAAATTGTTCTTCCTGTAGGTAAAAATGTTGGTAGAACAAGGAGAGGATGCAGCTGCTTCAACAGGACAAAACTACTTCTACACACACTACAGGAACAAAGCATAAAGTAGTCTGGGATCACATAATGCTCCAGGTAGCTCAGAGCAGGCAGGAGTCAACAGCAGTCACTCTTCGGCAGGAAGGAGAGAAGAGTATTAATAAATATGGAAGGTAGGCAAGGACCAAGTAATCAATGAGTACCTTTTGAGTATTCAGTATTGCCACAGGAAGCGATAAATCTCTCTTCAAAGATCAGAAGTGGCAGTAAGTTATATACTCAACAGGAATGCTGGATAACACTAACTTCTTCCATCCTCCAAAAAGAAAAGAAAAGAAGAAAGGTTTTAATAATCTGATAAGCTTTGACTGAAACTACTAGCCTTCAAAAATGTCATTTTTTTCCCAACCTGTAATCTGGAAACTCCTGGAGTGCCTCTAAGGGGTTTTCTTGCAGTGCATACTGGGAAAGCAAAACTAAAGTTTAGATTGCAACTCCACTGGAAACAGTTTAGCACACAGGAAAAAGCTATTGGTTAAAATGTAATACTGTTAACTTATGTCATAGAATTACACAACTAAAATCAGGGGGTATTTTTAATTCAGTAGCATTTCCTGCTTTCATTTTAAGTCTCTGGATATTAAAAGTGGTTTCAAGGGAAGAGCTTTGCAAATCAAATACAAGAAGAAGACAGACAATTTCTTTTTCTTGTATAGAAAAACTATACAAGAAGCTGAAGTAACTGGCCAAAAATCACTACTGGTTCTACTGCAATAAAAGGCTCTCCCAGTCCAGAAAAACCATGTCTCTTTCAACATTAAACAATGGGAGAATTCAATTGCCTGGACAACTAATTTAAACATACAGGGAACTTTACAGATCCATTTCAAAAGAGTAAAAAAATGTTTACAAACAGCCAAATGCTGCTATTACTACTTGGGTTCTTGGCTTCCTTTGCAGAAAGCCTCTACATATCCCAAAATATTTTGGGGAATGGTTCCATAAAGGCTCAAATCAAACTTGAGGCTGCATTTTTTCCACATTCACTTACATCCTGTTGCCCTCATGAAGCAAATTCTGCTGACCAGTTCATCCGCTGGGGATGCAATTGCCAACACACAGGTGGATGGAGATAGGGTCACAACAATCCTGATGGAAGCCAACTTAATTTTCCAGGGAAGCCGTGACTTCTACCTCCCTAAATGCTTTGGTGTTATTCCCAACATAGCAAGAGTTGTAAATTTCCTTGTATAGGTTTTAGCAACAGGCTGGGAAAAAAAAGAAAAAATTTCCCTTGTCCAACAGAAGCATAAAACAAAAGCCCTACAAGGACAGATGACTGTCCATTAGTCCAGCAGTCTGTCTCCAAATGCTCTAGCAGGAAACACTGTGAGGAGAGCAGTCAGTCACATCTGTGGTTTACCACCCTTATCCCAACACCAACCCATGCGACTAGGGATCTTTGCCTCTGGACCTGCTGATCCCTTTCTGGACCTACAGTAACTCCACAGTCTCTTACCAAAATAGGTTTCCCATCAATTGTGGTGTATTTACCTAATTTTTCCCTCTTCCAAGCTACAGGCTCACCACAGAACTCACTGCATCTACCCAGGAACCCGGCCTTGTGTGAGCATGGGGAAGCACAGCAGCCAGACTGGGCACAGACTGAGTTCTGTGAAGAACTCAAGGGGCAGCAGCAGAGACGCCATTCATCTTCTTACAAACAGCCAGGAGAAACCAGAATTGCCAAACTCAAGCATCATGTGCTTCTGCTGAAATTACCACCCAGAGGAGCACGTGGATTATATGCAAGTTTGCTCTGTACCTTTGAGTTCTCAAGATTACAAATCCCCTTCCCACCTTTTTAACATAGGTAACACACGGAAAATACCTAAGCTTCCAGCAACCTCCACCTAGTGACGCCTAGTCTGCCATCAAGCTATTCACTGTAACATCCTGGAGAGCTCAGAAAATGTCAAACGCTTGTGTCAAGTCTCCACACGAGGCATTATCATAGCTCAAAATTATTGTGTTGTTTATTCCTTCCACAGCTTTATGCTCCCTAGTTTAATTCCTGATTAAGTCAGTATTTTACTCAGCATCCAGTTTAAAGCTAGGATCACTGAAGATATTACAATTCCACACAATACATACAAACGCAATATATAAAACATGAGTCAATAAATAATTTTATGTAACACAAAATTTTATGGAGCTATGTTTTCTTTAGTGGATTCAATAAAAATCACCTTGCTTCACCGTCTGAGCATTTTCCATGCTTAGAACCAGGAAGAAAGAACTCTTTTGCTGATACATAGACTGTCTGGGCAGCAGTGATCGTGCCAAGGTCCTTGGGCTGCTTAGTAGGCAGTAAGCTGGACATGAGCCAGCAGCTTGTCCTGGCAGCAGAGAAGTAGCATTTATCCTTCCAACAGTTCCCCAATGCCACAGATCCGGATGTGTTAGTCACAAGCTTGGTCCAAGTATACAGGACCCTACCTGACACATCTCCAATATGTATCAATATCTGCTTTCTCCTGTTCAGAAGATTTTACTGGTTTGATCATATTCCGGATTGATAAGGAAAAATCCTAAACCTCTATTTAAAATGAGGGAAGGAGGTTCAAAAGAAGCGGAGGTGCTAGCCATCCTTTTCCTTTAGCACCCATGGTTCATCACCAAGCCTGACCTCTCATGAATGATAGTTCTCTAAATGTATATGAAATAAAAAAGGTCAGCACATTGCAGCTGGCTGCAGCAATTTTCAGATTTTTTCCCACAACCTTGATTCAAAGATATTAAGAAATCAAGAAATACACCACTGCTCTTCATATCATAATCCAATAATTAATCACCCTTCCTGTGAAAAACTTAACCCTTTCAATTTGAACTGACTGGGCTACAAATTCTTATTGTGTTTGTCAGCAAGATTAAAGCAAGCTCACTAAAATCCAGTATTATTTTGTCAGGGACATATCTAAGGACCCTGATCAAGTCACCTCCAGTTTTGATGAGAAGCTGCACAGCACATTCTTAACATTTCACTACATGACAATAGAGCTTAGTTTTACATCAAACTGGAGATGAATCCCCTTGAAGACAGTAATTTCTCTGAGGTTTTTTTTTTTTGACTGCTGAGGCCAAAACCATACACAGTATTTTGGGAATGACTTCATTGCATCCCACACAGGCAAGAACGTACCCCTGCCTATTCTACTAATGCATTTAAGAATGCATCAGGTTCTCTGTCACAGCATCACCTTGGGAACTCATGTGTATGCTGTTTATTCACTATGACTCCAAAACACAGCTCAATCACCACTTTCTAGGATACCATATGCCTTGATTTAAATTCAGCTGGAATACCTTGGTCCCGGGTGCACAGCTTTACAAGCAGCAGCCTTAGCAAACACACAGGACTGGATCTACTTCACCTGACAATTACAATGGCTGCCTCAGTGCTCATTGATTTTCCATGAACCACAAGTTTATTATGCACAAGTTTTTAAAGACGTTTTTCACCAATAAAATCATTAATGAAAACAAATTGTGACAAGCAATTACTAGTTTTTGCTGAATATCCATGGAAACTATTCACTCTTGTACACCCCCAGACTAATCCTGAACTAAATGGCATTTTCTGATACTCAGTACTAATATTAATATTCAGTAAGGTCATCAACATCAAGTCCTTTAAGAAAGTCAAATAAAAATTTTAAAAACTCATGTTTTTTTAGAGTCTTATTTACCAAGATTAAGACTTTTCTCTATTTTAGCTAAATTCTGCACTAAGAATAAATGTGAGAGCTGATAATAATGTGAACTACATGTGTGTTAACATCAAGCAAAGTTAGTCAAACACCCAAGGTGGTCTGGGCACCTGCCACAGCACCACTACCTGCCATGTTTGTCCACTCCATCTCCCTTTACTACTGATACATCAGCACTTCTCTGGCCTCCAGGAATTTCACTACCTTTCCAAAGTGCATTGACCATAAAATATCCCTTCCAATACTGCAGTTAAGGACATTCCAGTGGTGAAAAATATACCAATATGGCAAGGTAAATGTCTCTCTCACCTCCCAATATACTCTGATGGGGGGGGTTAAATGGTTCTTGTGTTAAGTTTTGGCTTGGGTTTGGCTTTTTTATATACTTTACCTGCTGATGCTTGAGGCTTCAGGCTTCTAATTATGATGCATTATTAATTCAGACAGAGGTGCAATTCACACTCTAAACAATCTGTGATTTACTTTCTGTTTTGCTAGAATTTGACAAATTTAATGATGTCAACAGAAATTTTTTTTACGGTATGGGAAAAATAGGCAAAACAAGATTTTCAGTATAAGATGAACTTACTTAACCCCATCTCTACATCTGAGCAAAGCCTTCTGAGTGAAACCCAGGAAGCTTTAGAAATTTCATGAGTTTGTAGCTATGGCAGAAAAATAAGATGCTGCTGATAATTGACTGACACAACAATATGTATTTGGGCATACTATCTGCACTACAGGGAGTAAAAAAAATACCATGTAGTTCAGCTTGCTGCATTGCTCCCATTACAGAAGCCCTCATTGGTGTCACTGGTCAGTACATCCCAACTGATCACTGCCCTCATGATTTTGAATGCTTTCAAGCATTTCTGGTCTCACCTCTTAATATGAGCCCCACACAACACACTGAAATTCTTGGGTAGCTGACAGTAAACTGCGGGAGGGCTTGAACTGAGGGGGTCTGTAAAAACAAACCTTTACATAAGAAATGCAACTCTATCTATGACTCAAAACTTCACCTGTAGGGATAGTTAGAGAATAACGCTTCGGGAATCCATTCTATCTGAGATGTCCCCTAAGTCAGTGCACGTTAACTGCGCCATTCTTGAGAGCTGTCTCTGCACTACTTCTCTTTTCACCTGTTAAGAACCACATTGGAAGGAAATTAAAGATTTTATAGCTTTCAAGATTTTATAAGACTGAGGGAAACTTCATTATAGCTTTCATTTACATTAGACACCCAAACCAAGTAGTTCTGTGTACAGTTACCTGAATGTTAACATAACCTGAAACATAAAACTCCCATCTCACCTTCTGTTCATTCTACTCTTCTTTTCAAGGTTATTTTTGTTAATCAGAAAAGAACAGATCATTCAGCTGAGCAGCAACTGTTTTGTTGTAATATTAAATATTTCTAGGATAAGCATACCTCACTCAATTCCTGAAGAATGATGAATTATTGGAGAGAAGTGGGAGGAGCAGCAGAACAGGGTACTTTAAGTGAAATTCAAATATCCTTCAGCACAAAAAAAGCACAGTATTTTCAGCTACAGTCAGGACAGGACAAAGATTCTTTCTAAGTTTCAGTAAAAAAACTGAAAGAACAAGGGCCATGTGTGATCTGAACTATTTCTATGAACACTAAATATAACAAATAAAAAGGGAATTTCCTGGATCTGTGTGTGTCTCTAAGACCATGTAGGTTACAGAGCAGCAGAGCTTGATACTGTATTGACATTTCAAGGTTTAGTACAACAAAGAGTGAACTGGGAATCTGAACTAAAGCCAAATGGATGAACAGGGGTTTACAGTTAAGCAAACAAATCAGTACAGTTCAGTAGGTTTACACAAACAAAACAAGCAGTCAAAGCTTTGGTTTCTTTCAGCTCTGGTCAGCGTGTGTCCCCATGTGCAGGTAAAGCAGTGGCTGCCCCTTATTACACATATTTCTAGAGCACATACAAGCCCAGGAGGAAGCATTCCCTCTCTGGTAAAGAGGTAAGAGAAGCTAAAGTTGCCAGGATAGGGAATTAGGGACTTCTTATGCAAATATAATCAATAATACATCCAAAAGAGCTAATGTACAAAAAACTGTTCGGACAGAGCAGGGAGATCTAACCAGAGGTCAGTGGAACCTGTTTAAGTAGGAGAGATAAGTGGAAGGAATAGGCTGGCTCTGCTCCAAGAACAGACAGGCCTAATAATACTCAACATCCAAGCTCCAAAAATCTTCATTAGAAAAGCAGGAGTTCTTGGACATGAAGTCCTAATGGGAAGAGAAGAAATTCTGTAGTAGGCTCTGCACAAAAATTCCTTAAAAAGTTAGTAATCCCATATAATTAGATTTTTTCAGGTAAATGCTGAATAAAGACAGGAATAACATGGGTCAGCTTCTGGCATTCTCAAGACACAGCACTGGGAGCACAGCAGGCGGGTATCAACCTGCAGCCCCAAGAGCTGGTGAGGATGCACACAAATTAGCTACGGATCGTAGTCAAGATCCAGCCTGCTCACACAAAAACAGCTCTTGAAATAGCTCTTGAAATAGCTCCTTCCCTCAGTAATGCTGCAGGCACGAGTCACCAGCAAACTTAACGCTGTAGTGACAGTTCTCCAAGCTCTGTCCGAAACGGACGAGACTTCCTGTATTATTTCATTTGCAGGGCCACTGGAGGCTACAGGAACTCAAGTTTTGCACCTTTGCTCAGATATTACTCCTCAAAAACACCCCACAAAGTTTCTTGAGCCTTTCTGTGCATCCTAGTAACTACTCATGCACAGCAGATAACATTCAAACTGAGCTAGCCCTATACATCCAGAAGAAAAACAAAATGGAAGTAAAGATCCATCAACCTAGTGAAAAAAAAAAAAAAAAAGCAGCAAGCCTTACTTTGCCCTTACGCTAAAATTGCTCCTTCCTTCAGTTCTGCCAGCGTCTTCCACACTAAAGGAAAGTGTTAGGGGGACTGTTTAAGTAAGCACAGCTTGAATACAGCACAGAATAATTTCTTATACCCAAAGGGCTCCTGCAAATTCAACAGGCTCTGCAGAAGGTGAATAAGCTGGAGAATTCAAGACGATATTTACACACTTCCTGCACTAAAACAAAAATACATACACTGGAAGTGGTAAACAGCTTTTTAGATGCTTCTAATGACACCTCTGGAGTTTATTACCAGATTTCAGTAACTGGCCAGAGATGAGGAACAGCCATGCACATATTTAAGGGGAGAAAGGCTCGGCAAAAAAAAAATAGGAAGTCACAAACAGGAAAGCGAGCTCATTCTCACCAACAGGCAAGTCCTAAGGATTACACTGAACGGAGAAGGAACCACACAACACGACAAAACCCTTCTATCGAAGTCATTTCACAAGGTTAACACAAGGCCAAATCTGATACTATATAAACATATATTCTAAAGAAATCTAAACTTGATGTAGAGAACAAAAAGCAAAGCGTTTGGACACAGAGCATGTGCGGTTTCCTCCTCTGCATCACAAAAAGAATCGGGTTTTGTGCTTCCCCC
>VZRL01000749.1:109584-139502 GCA_013397895.1 Origma solitaria
TGCACGCCGCTGCTTAGCTGGAATTGCCCCCTTCATCTCAGTCAAAACCGCCCTTTTCACCTCGTCTAAAATTGCCCCCCTCGCCTCATCTAAAACTACCTCTTCACCTATCAAAAACTGCCCCCTTCACCTCATCTAAAACTACCTCTTCATCTATCAAAAACTGCCCCCTTCACCTCAGCCAAAACTTCTAGAGCAGGAGACTGTGCCTCAGCTCTGTGGGAAGGAGCTCCTCAGGAGAATAAGGCCACAGAGAAAGTCCATCCTTTGTGCTGAGGAGCGATTTGCCCTTGTTGAAAGACCAAGACTTTCCTTTAAACTGGAAGATGAGTCAATATAATCATGAGTTAATCACCAGGAAAGCCATAGGGCAGTTTTGTAAATACCAACAAGTGACTGGAATTAGGGTCTAGAGGGGAAGCCTGCAAGGAGAGGTTGAGGGTTCTTGGCTTGCTCAGCCTGGAGAAGAGGATACTGAGGATAGAGCTCCTTGTGGGCTTCAGCTTGCTCAGGAGAGGCAGCGGAGGCACAGCACTGTGTGCTGCTCTCTGTGACCAGAGACAGGACCTGAGGGAACAGCATGGAACCACGTGATGGGGAGTTAGGCTGGGTGTTAGGGAAAGGTTCTTCACCCAGAGGGTGGCCAGGTACTGGAACAGGCTTCCCAGGGAAGTGGTCACAGCACCAGGCCTGACAGAGTTCAAAAAGCTTTTGGATAACATCAGGTGCATGGTGTGATTCTTGGGGATGTCCTGTGCGGGACCAAGATTTGGACTTGATGATCCTTGTGGATTGCTTCCAACTCAGGAGATCCTCAGATTCTACAATTCTGTGATTTCAGATGGTGTTTGCCTGGTGGTTTTAAAGGACCTTGGGCTTGTGAAGCTCATAATCGAGTAGGACAAAACCAGCTCCAGTCAGGTTCAGCACAACAGGAATGGTAGATTTAGTGCCAGGTGTGTAGTAGGAAGCTTCTGGGGAAGTCAGTGAGGTTGATTCCATCAGAAGTTAAACACCATGGTGTTTTCTATCCCCAACTTTTCCCAAAAAGGTGAAAAGAGCCATGGCACCCTTGGTTAGATGCATGAATTTATGTGAGAATGAACAGGGGCTTGCCTGTCTTTCATTTTCTGCAGTTCCCTGGGTTGCTGAGTCTTCTGGATTTAACATATTTTCTCATCTCCAGCAGTGTTGTAGCAGACCCAGGGCTGATTGACAGGCAAGCTGAGGAGAGGAGAATTCTATGAGCTCATGCTGCATCCTCTTGGTATTTTCTTACCATAAACCCATGTGAAATGGAGCAAGAGTAATGGGTTAAAATATTAATAGTTTAAAAATCAGATGCATTGGAAGGAAGCTGCATTTTTTGTTCCTTTTACTCCCCTATCAATCCCTGGAGGACAATAAGATCAGGAATTCAGGCAGAAATCTAAATGTAAAGAAACCTCAACACAAACCTGTGCGGGTAGAACTAAAGAGTTTTAAGGCTGTTACAGTTGAAACCCATGTTAAAAATCTTGCCTCAAATTTGTGCCTCTTGAGATGCCACTGCAGGTTGGGGTAAAAGCTGTTCAACAGCTTAGGCTTTACCACAACCTGCTTAACAAGTGACAAACCCATCAGAAAAACATTAGCATACATTAGCATGTGTAAACTGTGCCCTCAAATCCTGGTGTGAATAATACTGATGGCTTGCTGTGCTGTGCTGTGGAGAGAAGGGTCTCTGCCAGGGGAGTTGGGCTGAGGGTGAGATCAGGCTCTGACCTGGCTTTGCGGGTTTCTCCCGCCTAAGCCTAAGCTCTCTGAAGTCCTTGCAAAGCAGCAGAGCGCCATGGGCCACATTCTGAGCACCGATACTCCTTTGGGGGTTGTTGACCACCCAGAACAAGTTTCCTTCTCAGGATCATGACACCAAGGTAGTCCATTAACCCCTTCCAGTGGGGCATTGTCAGCTTAGCGAGGGGCCAGAGGGGATGAGCTGTGTGGATGCAGCCTTGGCTGAAGGAGAAAAAAATTATCTACAAAGTAATGGCAAAAAGTGGCCATTAATTATGAGAGGTGATGGTGTAGCCCACAACCATGAGCTCCACAGTCTTCATTGCATGACAATTTGAATCATCAAAACAGAATATCCTAAGTTTGAAGGAAGCTCACAAAGATCTTTGAGTCCAATGTTGGACAATCAAAAGCTTTGCTAAAATGAAAAAAAGCCCACATCCATCGCCTTCCCTTTGGCCACTAGATGAGTTGGTGTAGAAGGAAATTAAGTCAGCACAGCATGAAGAATCTGCTAAGAACATTTCTGTAGTGTGAATTTTTAAAAAATCATTTACATTCTAAGCTGTCAAGCCATCAATTCTCATGCTGTAATTTTTGGGAGAATGGCGTATCTTTCCCCTGTAGCCATGAATCCTGCTTTAAGCTCAAAATTTAGCTCAGACACGAATCAAAATGGAGAGAAGCAGTGGCTGTGTGTAAAACTGCCTCTTGTGCTGCTTTAAATACTCACCCAGGGCAGGGTGTAAATGGATGCTAATGATCCCCCTGCCTTTTGTTTAGCCATCCTATGGCAGACGGTCGCATCTTTTGTAGTAGGAATGTCGCTGCTTAGGAAGCAGAAGTTTTTTTTCCTGGCAAACACCTTTTCCTGGACTTTTCCTGCCAGAAGTGTCTCGGACCTTCCACCAGCGAGTGCTGGGGGTCTGCCGTACTGATCCTGGGTTTCCTCACTTGGAGGCGCTTTTGAGCTGATTTGCACGGAATTCAAATGCCCAGCTTCAGCCCTAACTCTGAGTACTCATGAGTATCAGCCCCTGAGCCTGTCCAAATTAGACACCCAGACACAGATGCTCCTTCTAGAAAAGTTACCTGAGCGAGGCCATTCCCAGAGACGCCTTGCCCTTGAGCAGAATGGAAAGAACTGAAGCCAAGGAGCTTCTGACCACCTTGCTGAGACCCTGGGTGGGCTCATCCTCCTCATCCCAACTCTGCGTTTCAGTCACCTTCACAATCCCTCAGGAGTCACCACTCCTCTCTCAGCTCTAAGGAAGACAGTAGTCGAGCTTGAGAGCATTAAATTAAGTTTTGAAGGCTGCCTGGAACACCATTTGGTCTCTGTATGAAACGAGGCCCCAGCTGTCCCCCCAGGAGTGGTCCTTGGAGAACAAGCCCATACAGATGTGCCTGACAGCCCTGCAAGGAACACGTCAGTGCTCATGAGGAGGTTGTTGCTTTGCCGTGATTCAGCTCAGGCTGCTTAGCTGTTCCAATCATCTCTAAGTGCCCCAGTGAATGCCTTGGAAACATCATTTCACACAAGCCTGGGATAAGGTGGGAGGTCCAATTTTAAGACTGCTCATAAACTACATATTGTAAACTACAACCCCCCAAAAATGACTTGGCATCAAGATTTAAATTATTTCCAACGCCAGGGCTGATTGGAGCTTGTGGTGCCACAGAGTGGCAATGTCTGCTTGGGGTCATTCTGGCTGGTGGCTGCTCTTGATGTCAAACCCGGGCAGCTGCACCAGCCCAGATGCTGTGCAAGAGGAGGGAACGTTGTGCTGATGGTCTTCAGGGGCTCCTCAGGACACTTTCCTGAGATTGGCAGGTAAAGTGATACCGCAGAGTGCTCCAGAATCCATATGCACCCTTCCAATTAAAAGACAAAAAAAAGCAAAACCAGCAGTAAACAGGGAAAAGGAACATTTTCCCCAAGCCGGAGCACATGGATAATGTAACTGTGACACAGACACCCTCCCACGGGCTGCAGCTCCTACAAGAAAAGCAAGTAGCTGCTGAGCACAAGCATGTCCGTACGGGAGGGGGGTGTTTTAAGTGCTGACACAGATTTGGCTGACAAACGCGGTGCTGGCACACTGTCTCCTTTGAAATAACAAATGCTGCCGCAAAACGTGCTCTGTGCTGCTGTGTCTGTCCCTGTGTGCTGTGAAAGTGGCTCCTGGGGAGTTCACCCATGAAGCGAAGTGGTCCAAAAATCAAGACGTTTTGTTTGAAGTTCAGTCCTGTTAAAATGGCAGTCCTGCAATTCCAGGTGACCTGCTGGTGTCTGTAGGGCAGAGGTCTTTAGCAGTGCTGGCATAGACCTATTCAGAGCAAGGGGCTGGGCAATAGATTGCTAAGTTAATCTGTTGGAGGCTTTTTCCCACATGTTCTTACAGCCACATAAATAATGGGATTATTCCTTGCAATTCCAGGAGCAGTCATTTTGTCCTGGCCTGCAGCTCCCTGCCTACCCTGACAGAAGTCTGTTTTCCTGCTCTGATCTCTGCAGTCAAGGTGTAGCTTATCTCGGAAAGTGGAATTGTGCTGCAGGGAGGGAACAAGGCTTTTGCAGGGCAAGGAGAACACCCAGGTAGGTGAGTGAATTAAATTCATGGCTTTGGCCACTGGGGCACTGGGCTGGTTTTATTTCCAGCAGTTATTGAAAGGGGAAAAGAAACCAAACCGAACCAAACATGTCAGAGGGCGGGGCAACTTTCCACCTCTCTGTGCTCTTGTCTGCAGTTGCATGTGCCAACTGGGACCCACATCCCTCATCTCTTGCTGCCTAAAGCTGACAGTGTGATGCAGTGCTTTGGGAAAAGCCCTGTGCTTCCCTCCTGGGGCTTTTTCAGCCCCCAAAGCAGGTGGAAGAAGGCTAAGGGATGAGTGATGCAGCAGTGTCCCCTGGTTACCCCCTTCCCGCAATCCCATCTGCAGATAAAACTGCATCCAAAAGTGGTTACACTGAGGGGGTGTCCCAGATGGGATCACATGCACCACGACATGCTGCATTTTGCCTAAGCCAGCCCGAAAAAGCTCTGCTACAGTGAGGAAGAAGGAAGTGAAGGCTGTAACCTCCTAGGATGCACTTAGAAACCCTGGGAAGCACCAATGGATAGGTGCTGCTTATCCTGGGGAATAAAAATCCCCAGCTCCACTGGTGCTGGGAGTGCCCCTGCTCTGGCACCGGTGGCTGGCAGCACTGGGGGGATGTCTCTGCCTCTGCTGCCTTTTGGGAGCATCTTTGCTGCTTTAAATTACTCCACTGCCAGGACCATACGGGACACTAAGATGATTAAGGGATTGGAGCAGCTGTCATGAGAACTGGGACTGTTTAGCTTGGAAAAATGAAGGCTTGGGAGGGGGGTTCTTGTCCATGTCTATTAATACCTGGCAGGAGTTAAAGAATCACAGAACAGTAAGGTTGGAAGGGACAACTGTGGGTCATCTGGTCCAACCTCTCTGCTCAAGTAGGGTCATCCTAGAGGGCATTGGACAGGATTGTGTCCAGATAGTCTTTTAATACTTCCAGTGAGGCAGACTCCATACCCTCTCTGGGTAACCTGTTCCTTTGTGTGGTCACCCGCACAATGAAGAAGTTCTTCCTCATTTTCATGTGGAACTTCCTGTGCATCAGTTTCTGCCCGTTGCCTCATGTCCCTGTTGCTGGGCACCACTGAGCAGAACCTGATCCATCCTCTGGCACCCTCACTGCAGATACTGCCAGACATGGATGAGGTCCCCTCTCTGGCATAACTTCTCAAGACTAAACAGCTCCAACTCCCTCAGTCTTTCCTTGTAAGAGAGATGCTCTGGTTCCTTAATCATCTTTGTACCCCTCTGTTGGATCTGCTCCAGGAGCTCCATATTTCTCTTGTACTAAGGAGCCCAGAACTGGACACAGCATTCCAGATGTAGTCTCACTAGGGCTGGAGGGGCAGGATCAGCTCCCTTGACCTGCTGCCAATGGTCTTCCTAATGCATCCCAGGATACCATTTGTCTTCTTGGCCTCCAGGACACACGGCTAGCTCAGCTTGTTGTCCACCAGGGCTCCCTGGTCCTTCTCTGCAGAGCTGCCTCCCAGCAGGTTGGCCCCCAGCAGGTACTGCTGCATGGAAATATTCTTCCCCAGGTACATCGTCATGGTAGATGCTCAGTGATTTAAACCAGCAGAAGGTGATGGACGGGCTTTGGAGAAGAGGAAGGCAAATGATATAAGCTTAAAAAAAATCACCAGTGAAACCAGAGACACATCACAGGGAGAGGGAGAGAAGTTCTGGGGGCCCCAGCCCCATGGTGACACCATGCAGGATGTAGGAGCAAGGGCCCCAGCAGCCTCACTCCATGATGCACGCAGAAATCTCCAGCATCCCCCCTTTCTGCCCAGTCCATTGAGAGGTGGCACAAGACCCAACACTCTGCCATGCACTTTGTAGCCTGATGCCTCCTCAGCGGGGCAGAAGGCTCTGTGTCACCAGCCACATGCTGCCAAGGCCACTGAACTCAGGAAATTTTATCAAAGCAGCGAGAACCAATCGTGTTGTGAGTGTCAGGGAGGTGGCCCCCATGTGCTGCTGCCCCTGTCACAGCCACCAAGAGGGCAAAGTTCCTGGGAGAGCCAGAGGAAACAGTGCTTCCTTCCCAGCAAGCTTCCAACAATCCAGCAGCTCGTCGGTGCGGAGGAGCTGCACAGGAGGGGCATAAAAACCTCCAGAAAACTTCCAGCCTCAGGGAAGGTGGTGAGGGATGAGCAGCAAGAAGGGTCACAGAGAACAGTCTCCCTCCCAGCCCAGTAGTATGTCCCCCAAACAGCAAGGCGGGGACAGCGGATATCCTGGGACAAGGCACAGCCGGTGAGGCAGAGCAGCTCACAGGGTGGTTCAGCATTCGCTGTCACTCCCATCCGGTGTGGGGACATTTGGGAACATGGCTTGGCCACCACAGCTGCTGCAATCTGCTTCCAGTGCTGGACATGGGTCCTTACTGGACCAAACTGGAAGTCAGGGCCTAGATAACCAACAGCAGCTGGAGATGGGAAACGTGTGGATTTACACGCATACACACAGGGCTGTTTCCATTCCCGGGACAGCCCAGGTTTCAGTGGTCCCCATCCTGTGTGACCACCTTGGGTGATACATCCCATGCCCAGCAGCCAAATTTTGGCAACATTTGGCTGAGTTGCAGGACAGGGAAATGCCAAAAATCACATTTCCCATGACATCTCCTGTCACCCTCCAGGCAGCTATGCTGACCCCCAGCTTGCACTGGGGCCAAAGAAACACCCTCACAGCGAGACCGACACTCTTTAAAGGTTTGTTTTTATTTCTGGTTTAAAATCAAAATTAGTCATTCTCTGTAATAACATTATATATAGATTTATAGAGACATTATAGAAAAGAATTTTTTGCTTTTGTTTTTCTGCAAAAATCTGTAAATAAAAAATAAAATAAAACAAAACCAACAAAAAAAAAAGGTGGCAGCTTCTGTCCATTCATCTGTCCGTCCCTCTATCGCTCCTCCTGCCCCTGCCCTCCACAGCACTTCCCAACAGGCCAGGAAAGGCTCTGGGCTGAGGCCACATCTCACTACACTCCCTACAGCCACAAGCCGGGGAGGGACAGGAGCACGTGGAGCTGGAAAGAAGAAACGCCAGCAGAATATATTAATATCTCATATTTCATTTTATTTAAGTCCTGGGGACTCCAGGTGGCAGAGGGCAGCAGTCCCTATGGCCCTGGCAGCTCCTGGAAAGAAACAGCGAGGTTTCCAAAGTGCAGGTCCTTCTGGGACAGGGCACATGCCCTCGAGCAAGAGGAAGGCAAGAGGAGGCAGAGAAATCCGGTACCTCTCCCCGCCACCCCGGTCCCGAGGGGGGCAGGAAGGGTGGGCTCCCCGGGTATTTTAAATAGCGATCAGAGGGTGGGATGTGCAGCGAGCCCCCTGCCCAGTGGTGCAGAGGTGGCACCCATGGGGCCGGTGGCTGGGGACAGGGAAGCGGTGCTCCGTAAGGCAGTGTGCAGCCGTGGCGAGCTGCCGGCAGGCAGGGTAATACTGTGGTGTGGTGCCGAGAGCGGGAGCTGCTGGGTCCCCAGTCCGTGCAAGCCCGGGCGGCCCAGCGGTGCCTTTGCCCTCAGGGATGGCAGGTGGGTGTGCGTGGGTCTCAGAAAGCTGTACTGGCCATGCTGGCTGGTGCAAAGATCCGCGGGAGGCTGTCCAGGGTCTCCTCCAGTCGCCGGTGAGCTGATTTACCATCTTCCCCTGCAAGTACACACCACGGTCAGGTATCCAGACTGCAGAAGTTCTGCCCCCTGCCCATTCCTGGCCATCTACGCCAGCCTTTCCAGGGAAACATGCCCAACACCTGGCAGAGCTGAGCCTGTGTGCTATGGCCACAGCACAGAAACCTCATGTTCTCCTTAGCACGCCCCTGGGCAGGGCCCAGCTGGGATCGGGATCAAAAAGTCCCCAGAGCTCCTGATTCAGAGGCTGCAAATCCTGTTCTCAGCTGCCCACACGGGCAGGGATAACCCATGTTTGGGCTGCAGGAGTGTTGGCTTGTGGAGAGCCTCACCTGGGGCCAAGGGACCAGTGCTCAGGGCTGTGCCAGCTCCGGTGGCTCCAACAGCTGTGCACATCTGCATGCACTGGCATGGGGGTCCTGAGGGCTCCACCAGGAACCCCAGGCGCACACAGGGATGCATACATCCATGCTACAGGCTCACTCTGTGCTCTTAGCCCACAAATCTGCCCACAGTGGCCATCCCTAGCAAGAGGTGGTGACATGGACAATCTGCTGGGACATAGGACACAAGGCATCTACATGTGTCAGGGTGCCAGGGGGATGTGCACTATCAACAACCAAGACACACAGACTCCAAAACGTGACATGGCTGACAGGCTCTAAGACGGAGACATTCGTGAGCAAAGCGGCCAGAGCAGGGACAAGGGGGACAAGGACAGCTCATGTGTCCCAACCTGTGCAGCAGCTGCCGCGATCTGGAGGCCTAGAAACTCACTCAGATGGTTCTCTCAGGGCCATCTAGCAAATAATAAATAACAACCAGGCTTAGTGCTGTGGCCACAGGATGCCTGGCCCTCGCTGCCAGCTTTCTCTTGCCTGGCAGAGCTTGGAGCATGATGAATCAGAGTGCGTGGGGTAGTCAGGGACCAGCCACAGAGCCCCGTCTCTTGTGGGCACTGCTGGCACCAGGAGATGCCACTTGGGATGATGTGGGTGGGGAGCAAGCAGAGAAGCGGCAGGACACTCACCACACAGCATCAAGCTCTGCTTGGCTGCCTCCCGCACAGGCTCCTTGTCAGTTTGGCACAGGTAAACCAGCTGTTCGATGCTCTCCTTGGCCTGCAGGAGAAGGGACAAGGAGGTGAGTTTTGGCTGTCAGGGCTGGAGCAGGGACACACTCAGATAGGGAAGGCAGCACAGGGCACTGCAGCCCCATGGTGCGGAAAAGCCCCTCATCCTCTTTCTTCCCTCTTCATTTTCCTTCCTGCTCTGCCCCTGCCTGCTGCTATAGCACATTTGGGGCATCCCCAGCTCTTCTCTCCCAGGAGCAGGAGGCTGTGCAGGTGTGTCCGGAGTTACCAGCCACATGTGTTTCCTCTTCCTCTGGAACATGCAGCCATGCTGCCTCCTCCCTGTGTCCCTCACCTTCAAGCAGCCCAGCGCCGCACACCCTGCCACACGCGTCTGCACCTCCTCGTCCTCCAGCTGCTCCAGGAAGCACACGAGGGCCTGGGGGAGATGGAGGAGTCAGTGCCACCATCTGCTGCAGAGCCCTGGGGGCTGTAGCACCAGCCCACCTCGTCCCTGCCTTGCCCGGCACGTACCCGTTGGCGGAAGCGGGGATTTTCCGCCAGGCTGCGGAGCTGGGCCGACACGGCGCTCACCACCTTGCTGTTGCCCTCCACGAGGAGCAAGCTCAGCGCCTTCAGTCCCTCCTTCTTCAGGCGGCCCTCGGGCATGCGCTTCAAGGCACGCAGCACCACATCCTGGTCATCCGAGTTGAGGTTCTGTGCCAGCAGCGCTGCGGGAAGCCATCAGCTCAGCCAGGGTGTGGGGAGTCACACAGCACTGCCCCCACACCCCTGCCACCCGCCCCCAGGCACCCGGGATTCATGCCAGGCAGAGGTGGCCCCACACAGGGTGCCAATGCCAGTGGAGCTGCCCCCCAAGATGCTGGGGACTTACAGTAAGGACATGGGAAGGCAGCATGGGAGTGGGCTGTGCTCTGGACCAGACTGACTTGTCCACCCCCAGGATGGCTCAGCCTCTAGGTGATGCTGCAGAATGGTCGTGGCAGTGCTGCAGAGTGATCAGTCACTATGGTGATACTCTGGCACCCCAACCCAGGGCTTAAGGGTGGGAGGACACCCACCTTCCTCTGCCAGCTCCATCATGTAGGTGTCAAGCTCCAGGGCGCCGAGTGACTCAAAGTGGCTCCAGTACTGGAAGATGGTGACCTGCTCGTTCTGGGTGCTGCCCGGCCGCCGGGGCAGCCGCCGATTCAGTACATCCTCCACCAGTTTCACACACACTGTGGGAAAGAACCAGGATCAGGGCATGCAGCAGCCATGGTCACCCCTCTGCAGAACTCCTGGCACCCATATCCCCCACTCATGGTCACTGAGCGAGGCTGGCAACTGCCTGAGCATCCCGGGTACCCACTCACCTGCATCAGCCAAACCAGGGTGTTGCTCGCTGATGGGAGCTGCATACTGGGCACTGAGCACCTGCAGGAACCGCTCCACAGGGCAGGTGTAGACGTTGGGCACTTCCACGCAGAGGTCCCAAAGGGGCAGCACGCCCTCCTTCCGCGTCGAGAACTGCACCACTGCAGGGACAGGCGCCATCAGACCTCCCCGAGGCCATGGCAGCAGGCAGGTGACTCCTGCCCTCTGTCTGGCATAGTCCCTCACTGCCCAGCCATGCCCACGAGGGGACACAGGCTTCACACAGCCTCTGGGTTGGTACAGAGGGTCTCCTCAGCTGTGTCTCTTTACCGTCAGCGGCTGAGCTGGCTGCTCCTGCACGCTCCTCCGTAAGCTGGCACACGATCTCCAGCACCTGCGACTCCCGCAGCAGCCTGTCCAGGGCATACATCTCCTGGCACCGCAGGGGACCAAAGGTGCCCAACTTCTGTAAGGCACAGCCAAACCAAGAACTTCAGTCACAGAGCCCACTGCCCACATCACAGCCTCCAGGCTGCAGCAAGACCCCCCTCAAGGGGTTACATACAGCCCACCCTGGGGTGTCTCCTGCCCTATCCCATCCTGGTTCTCACCAGCAGCAGGCGGTTGCAGTTGTTAAGGTGAAGCACCAAAGCCTTATCCAGGAACTCGTTGCCGGTGCTCATGGGGTCGGTGCTAGCGTCAGAGCCACTGCACATTCCGGTGTCATCTGCCCCCATCTCGCCAGCGCTGGGGGCCCTGGCACTGCGCAGAGGTCTGCCAGCTCTCCTGCAAGCCAGGGTGAGATCAGGGCAGTGGATCAGCACAGGAAACCTGGACCTGGCCCTTCCCCCCACACAGAGCAGAGGACAGGTCCCGGGGCACAGGGGCTGCCTCCAGCCCACCTCTCATGGAGAGCTGCAGGGTGACATTGTGGAACCAGAAGGACCAGGTACTGCTGCTTCTTGTCCTGGACCTTCCTTAAGCTGTGATGAACAGGTCTAAATATGTTTGGACACCCTGGCAGAGCCGAACATCCCCCATTCCAACTGCCCCAAGGCCATCTCCTGCCCTATGCCCCATCCCATGAGTCCTGCCATGCACCTCTCATCTTGGAGGGGCTCCTCCTCAGAGCCCTCTGAGTCCTCCATGTCGGAGGTGTTGAGGAAGCTGAAGCTCTCCAGCGCGTGCTCCACTGTCAGGCTGATGCTGGAGGCCCGGCTGAGGAAGACACCTTGCTTCTGCTGTGGAGGAAGGCATGGTGGAGTTAAATCCTGGCTCACCAGCCAAGACAGCCCTGCCACCCACATTACTGGGCTATGCCATAAGGGATGGCCCCGTCCCCATCACCCCTGGGCACTGCCAGCCGAGATGGCCCCATCCCCATTAACTCTGGGCGCTGCCAGCAGGGACTGTGCACTGCCACCACAGCTGGCCCTGTCCCCATCATCCCCAGGCATTGCCAGCGAGGATGACCCTGTCACCCTCACCCCCGACACCCCTAGGAGCCTCACCAGCAGCATCTCCTCCAGATGTTTGAGCTCCCGTTCAAGGGGCTGCAGCTCTGGAAACTGTCCCCGATAGTCATCTAGAGCCGAGCCCAGGAGGCCAATTGCCTCCTCCAGACCTGACTCCACCATCTTCCCCCGCGGCACCTCGGGGATGCTGGTGGGCAGTGGTGGGGTTGGGACAGGCCTCTCTTCTGCAGAGGCTTGTGCCAGTGCCGCGGGGACCCCAGTGCCACAGTCACCCTGTGCTGGTGCCTGGCTCTGCACTGGTTTGGCCCTGCCAGCCTCCTCCTCGCAGGAGGTAGCCCATGCCACAGTGGCACGGGGCTTGGCCTCGGTGGCCCTGTCCTGCCCTGCCACAGCAACTGCCACTGCAGCGCTGGCAAGGGCATCTGCGTCTTGCTTGCCCATCCCTGTGTCCTCCAGGCTGGGCGTGGGCTCCCAAGAGCTCTCCGCAGTCTTGACCTCCATCATGGCATCCACACTGGCCTCGCTGATGTGGCTCAGAGTCCGGGAGTAGGGCACATGCCCATTGGCCACTGTCTCCTTCTTATGGCTGCCTGCCTCCTCTGGCTGGCTCCCGCTGGAGGGGACACTGCTGCCACTGGCCCCAAGTGCAGCATCGGCCTCCTCTGGTTGCTGGGAGAAGGAGATCTCGATGGCAGGGGCGGAGGCCTGCACCTCGGGCTGCACGATGGGCTTGTGTGTGGCATGGCGGGCGCTGCCAGAAAGCTGGGGGCTAGAGGAGTCGTCCGAGGACTCAGAGGAGATGGACCAGGCTGTGCCGTTCTCCAGCTCCTCCTGGCGCCGCAGCATGTTCTGCAGAGGAGGAGAATGGTGTCAGCTGAGACCCTGCTCCTGCTGCCCCTGCCCCTCCAGCTGTCTGCATGGCAAGCAGGGGCAGGATCGATCTGAGCTGGAGGGCACCAAGGCTGCTATGGCTCTGATGGACCAGCAGGATGGTCAGCAAGGATCTGGCAGATTCCAGCTCTGGATCCCATCGCTACCAGCAGGCAATCCAGCTCCCCATGACCAGCCCTGTATGTCCTGGAGCCAGCAGCCAAGGACACCACCCACCACGGCTGCAAGACATCAACAGTTCCAGCACCAGCTTGTGGGAACAGCACCAGCCACCACACCAACTTCATGTTTCACCATCACTGAACTGGTGCCACGCCAATTCCACATTAGTCACACCAGCACTATGAGAGCATCACACCAGTGCCACACCAGCACTGTCACAGCAGCACCATCTCACCAGCACCGTCACCAGCACTGCACCAATGCCACCAGCACGGGGACACGGAGAAGCTATCTACTCACTAGTGCCCAGCTCTTGCACGGGAGTGAACCCAGGCTCCCCTAGCTTGGGGACTAGCTCTGCAGGACCAGCCAGACCCAGCCTGGCAAGATCAGGTCTTTGGGCATCAGCGAGGGATAGTGAGTAGGAGACAAGGAGCGGCTACAGCTACTGCGGGATGGCCACAGCGCTGGGCTAAGCTACTGGCCTGCTCCAGCCCTGCACTTACGCGGCCCTGCTGCGGCCATCTCCCGAGCTCGGCCGAGGAGACATCACCGCAGGAGCAGCTCTGAGACAGCTTCTCGAAGAGTGTCTCCCGAAAGATGTCCAGCAAGGACCAACCACACTTGTCAGCTGCCCGCTCCGGGCTCTTGGGCAGAGAGAAGAGGAGCTGTGAACGTGGGAGGGAGGAGCAGGTGCCGGTACTGGGGAGTCCTGGTGGGATGGCTGGAGAGGAAGGAGCTGCCTACCCGTCCCTGAGCTGTGCCACCCTCTGAGACGTTGCCTAGGCACATCCCTGTGTGGACCCCTCCACTGGCCATGTCTCCTGAGCAGCCCTGCCTGGTGCACACTTACATAGAATGCCTGTTCCCGCAGGGACGGCGTGTCAGGCGGACTCTGGTTGTAGGTAGAGAACCTCTTGTTCACCGTGGAGGCCTTGTTGACGGTGCTGGCAGCTGAGGGCTGGTCGTCCTTGTCAAAGGGGCTGGGGAGGACAGCAGAGAGATGAGGGGTGTGCACCAGCCCAGGGGATCACAAGACACCAGGACCCCCTGCAGTCCAGCTCTGGTTTTCCATAATTAGAGCCCAGTTTTGGGATGGGAGAGAGCCTGGGGCAGGTCATCTCTTGCCATGGCATGCTGGGCATTCCCAGCACTGCCATGTGCCACCAGAAATGCCTGCTGAGGTACTCACTTCCAGGTCACCTCCAGGCTGAGTTTTAGGGTGCCCAGGTCATTGATATCCACAGCCACTACCTGGGGCAGAGCTGCAAAGAGGTCCTTGGTCTCGCAGGACACATTGCCCACCACAACATGGTTGGCCAGGCTCTTTAGCTCCGTCACCTGGAGAAGGAGGAGAGGAAGGAGAGGAGGAGATGAAGCCATGGGTCAGTGAAGGTGAGGTGTAAGTGAGGTGCTGGAGGGAAGCCCAGGGAAGTGGTGGAATCACCATCCCTGAAAGGGGTCAAAAACAATGTGGATGTGGCATTTGGGGACATGGTTTAATGGTGGCATTGGCAGTGCTGGGTTAACAGTTGGCCTTGATGATCACAGAGGTCTTTTCCTACCTACATGACTTTATGATGCAGGAGGATAACTCCTGTGGTGAGGCCCACCCCATCCCGCCGTACCTATGCACTGTACCTTGATGGAGAGGAACTCGGTGACGAGGGGCAAGAAAACCATTTCCTCGCTGTCCCACACCTGCTTGCTGTTCACCTCGATGCGCCCTCGCAGCTTCCACCGCTGCCGTCCATACTTCATGAAGATCTGGTGATACGGAGGTGTGAGTATGGGGGAGACATGACCCCAGGGTGATGGGTGCTCTCTGTGTGTCCCCAGGCATGGCCATAGACCCACGCCACCCACCACCACCCTGCAACGTGCCCTCCACACCAGCACCCACCTACACCCCTGAGACACCCCAAGGACAACAGGGCAGAGGAAGAGCAGAACCCAACCCATATGATCCCACCAACCTCATACTGGTCACCAGCACAAAGCCGGGCAAAGCCTGCCAGTCCTGCAAGAGAAGGCAGAGGGGCGTCAGCAGGCAGCAGACAGGCAGGCAGGCAGCGGGAGAGGGATGGAGCAGGACATGGTACCTTTCATCCGGACGTGGAACTCGCCCAGCTGGCTCTCCAGCTCATTCTCCAACAGACACATGTTCTGGGAACAGACAGACGGAAGGACAGGGCCCATCAGCAGCCATCCATGGACTCAGCACCCTGCCAGCCCACCCCAGCTGGTTGCCTCACCTCCGTGTACTCCTTGTAGCCCTTGCTGGCCTCGGCCAGGCTCTCGCGTGCCTCCCGGCTGCCTGGCGAGCCCGTGCTGTAAGCCTTGACCATGTTGTGGGCCCCATCTCGGAGCCGCCGCTGGATGCAGTAAGCTTCATACAGCTCATCTATCTGCAAGGACAGGCCCACGCTGCAGTGAGGGACAGGGCTGGGGACAGCACAGCCACCCCAGCACTACCCCAGCTCTCACCTTGCTGGCATGAAACTCCAGGCGACGCAGGAAGCGCTCGATTGACTTCACTTGCTGGAAAAGCAGAGAAGATGGTGTGAGCAGCAGCGCAGCCACTCCATGGAGGAGCCGCGGGTCAGGATATGCCCTCTGTGTCGCCTCTGTTGAGGTTGGGGCATGTCCTGGTCACCAGCCCTGCCTGGGAGCTGCAGGGTGGCAGCCAGTGGGAAGGACCCATGTGCTGCAGGCTCCTCCAACTTCCCCTGCTGCAGAAGGTCCTCCAGGAGCCAAGCCAGGCTCCAGGGTGCTTTTTTTCCCAGCCTCTGAGCTAAGACAAGCCCTGCGCTCACTAACAACGGCTTTTGTTTGCCAGATAGGGGTTATAAGACCATCTCTGCTTCATCCCCTGCCCAGGGCCACCCTGCCTGCACAGCCCCAGTCCCTCTCCTTCCCAGGGGAAAAGGCAGTGGGCAGTGCTAGCAGAGCAGGGCTGGCGGTAGCACATCCCAGACACAAGGAAGGGGAATACAAGGGGGATGAGACACTGATCCCGCTTACCTTATCCAGATCGTAGAGAAAGCCCTGGGGGAGAGATGAGAGGGATAAGACGTAGCACAAAGCCAGCTCTGCCCACCCAAAGAAGACCCAGCACATGACACCCACCACCCATAGCATGGCAGTGGGACATGCAGCACCCAGCCGGGGCTGGAGAGTGCACGACAGAGGGACAGGAACCCCAACACCAGAATCTGAGCTGGCCCCTACAATTCCACAGAAACAGGCTCTGCACCAGGCACAGATGGACCACAAGTTGCCCCAGCTGTGCCCACAACCCCAGCTGTCCATCCAAAGCATCGCTCCCCGTAAGGCTCTTCCCGAGCGGTACTCACCAGGCGCGAATTCCTCTTGGACTCACGGATCTGTGTGCTGAGCTTCTCCAGTTCCAGCTGGTGCACCTCCAGGTAGGCTCTGGGGGCAACCACACCATGCGGATAAGGTTGGGATGCCATGTCCAGGGCTCCTGCTCCCCACAGCCCACACTAACCCAGCACATGTGGCAACACATTCCCATTCCTTTTTCCAACACCCAGGTGTGAGAACCCATATGTGCCTCTGCATGGGATGTGGTGGGATGTGGGACTGCAAGGCAATGTGCCCAGGAGACCTGGCATGTCCCTGCCTGGTGAGAGCAGAGAGCTGCCACCCCCAACCCATGTCACAAGCTGTCCCCATGCCCCTCAGGGGCTCCCTACCTCCACCCACCCAGCACTTACGTCAGGCCCTTCTTGAGAGCTTCGTACACCTCGTCCAGACGGTTGGGCTGAGGCACCTTGGGTGGTGGGGATTTGTGGGACATTGAGAACATCCTACTGACCCTGGAGCCAGTCTTGCGGGAGACAGTGGGGGTGAAAGGCGAGAGATTCCTGGGGAGAGAGGCTGGGATCAGCACACAGCACCAGGGTCCTTCTGGCTGCCCCAGTCAGCCAGGCACCTTGTGTCAAGACATGGGCGATCTCCGGGATGGAAGCCAGGTCCACTGGGACCTGCCTGCCCCTCCCAGGGCTCCCTGGCAGCCATCCTAAGCATCCAGAGGGGATGGAAGACATGGAGCCACGAGACTGGGCAGTGCTGCCTGCACTACATGCCTGCAGCTCCCTGGCAATGCATTTGGCTGCCCCAAAGCCACGGGAAAGACAAGGAGAAACCCACAAATGTGGAGGTGGAGAAGGGCAGGGAGGCAATGCCATGCCAGTGGGGTCCAATAGCCTGGCTGTGGTGTAGCCTCTACAGAGGTGAAGGGATCCCTGGTGCTGTTCAGGGGGAGCAAAGGTAAATGAAGATGGCACTCAGCTGGAGTCAAGCTGAGTTTCTGGAGTGCCTGTGGGGACATCTCCAGCCCTGGTGGCCCTCTAAAGGGGCCATGCTCTGCTCCATCCCAGCATCCCAGGTTGCCAGGAGCATAGAGGTGCTCTCTGGGGCACAGTGGCAGGGTGATATATGTCACCTTGTGCTTTCATGATCAGGCAGGGATCCCAATCCAGCATGGGAGCATCCTGGGGACTGGCAGCCCTGTCACCTCATCACACAGCACAGTGACACGGGGCAGGGACATCCTCACTGATGCTATGCCCCTCCAGATGTCACCAAACCTGCTGGATGGAGCTGCCTCCCCCGGCCAACCCGCGGGATGCCGAACAGTGGCAGGACCCGAACACCACCCTTCCTGCCTTGTGCAATGGAGTCACTCCCCAGCGCAGCGAGCAACGCCTCACTCAGACCGGCTCTTCCCTTCCTCCTTCCAAAGCATCGTCGCGCCATCAGTGCCCAGGAGACACCACAGGCTCCTCGTTTCCCGGCCTCAGGCTGTACCTCCCATCCTGTGCCGCTCCTCACAGAAGTGACCAAAAACTTCCCCGAATCATCAGTGGGGAAATGAATGTCTTGGCCTCCTCCCAAGTGATGGGTAAGCACCTAATTTCCACCATTCCTCCTCATTCCCATCCTCCATGGTCCCTGGAGGCATCTC
The DNA here is from genome assembly GCA_013397895.1 of Origma solitaria. Lineage (NCBI taxonomy): Eukaryota > Metazoa > Chordata > Aves > Passeriformes > Acanthizidae > Origma > Origma solitaria. Next base: position 127,580 of record VZRL01000749.1, read on the forward strand.
CCACAAGCATCTCCCCAGCAACCACTTCACTGCAGGCATCTAAAAGTCCTCTCTCTTCTCTGTCTCTAAGGTGCCCCTCTGGTACGCACAAACCCAGCGATGTGCTGGTGACCTGGAAAGTGTCACTTGGCTCAGAGGCTGGCCAGGACTTGGGGACAAAGTCGAACAGGGCTGGAGATCAGAGCACAGGGAGACTCTGCCTGGGACCCAAGAACTACCTAAAAGAAGGTAGCCAGGAGCTAGGGATGGTGCAGAGGGGGTTGGTGGGGAAGTGCAGCATGTGGGGAGGATTAGCAGAAGGGAAGAAGGGTGTGAAGGGACCATAACATCACCAGTGGCTAGAGAGAATGGAGCAGGGCATTCCTCACACTGCAGCTGGCAGGCAGCCAGTAAAACCTTCCAGTGACAGGTTTGAGGTGACCCTGAGGAAACCCTGATTCACACCACTCAACCCCAAAACTGGCTGCCGCAGGATGTCAAGGCCATCACAACACTTCAAAGCCACCCCAGCTCTACCGCACCCATTAAACATTATGAGATGGTCACAGGGAAGCTCTTAAGAGCTGGCTGAAGAATGAGGTGAGCTACACCTGCCCCCTCTGTTCTCCAGTGGCAGTAGTCACAGGGCTGCAGGGTCCTCACCCCACTTGAGGCACAGCATGACAGAAAGTTGGGACGATGGGCTCTGTCTCCCACACGGCCTCAGTGTTTCCTGCAACAGCCCCTGGCTAACAAAAACATCCCTGAGGGACATGCTAGGACAGCTGGATGGGAAAGAGCCTCAGGATGCACAGCAGGTCCCAGCACAAAGCCCAAGCCTGTCCCCGTCCCTCGTGGCAGGCAGCGTGAGCACCCATCTCCTACCTGAAGGGCCGGTCGGCCGATGAGTTCACTCCGGCGAAGGACTGGCTCCTATTGATCTTGGTGACGAGGACTCGGCGCTGCGGGCGCACAGACAGTGACATCGTTGAGTGTGACCTGGAGGGCCGCCCTGGGGACAATGACACAGCAGGGTCACCAGCAGCAGGGTGAGGACACACATGCAGGCAGGACTGCCACCAGGACCGAGAATGGCACCCACGGACCATGGGTTGGGAGACTTCCCACTCTCTCAGTCCAAGAACATTCCTGCTGGCACCAGGACGCAGATCCCATGCTGTCCTGAGTGACACTGCCCTCGGTGAAATCAGGCTCTGGACACTGAGTGTCACCAACACAGACGTGGCCCGGCTTGGCCCGATCAGAGCCAGAAAGGGGGTGATGCCCGGTGCCTACCATGACCTTTTCCAGACATGTCCATGGCAAACTCTACATGGTGCCCAAGCCCAGACACCTCCTCCTGAACCCCACCTTGTCCCATGTCCTGCTGTCACCCATGCCACCCTGCTGTAGGGGTAGGAAAGGCACAGGGCTGGACCTGGCTGCCCAGCCCTTTGCTGTCTCCTGCTTCCACTTGCTCCAGCAACCAAAAGGGAAACCCAAGGGCAACAAAGCACTTTGGAAAGCTCCCAGCTTTGCCAGGAGCTCCGCATCGGGGAAGAAAAGGCTGAGCCATTCCCTGCCAGACCCTAGAAAGTCTGTGCAGGTCACATGTGTCCAGCCCCATGGCTGCTGCACCCCTGCCCTCTGCTCCAGGCAGTGACAGTGTCAGAAGCCCTGAAACCATTGCCAGGACCTGCCTGTCCCCCCCACAGCTGGTGCAGTTGATGCCAGCCAGGGATGAAGGAGATTTCTGAGTCTCAGGACCCGGACCTGGCTGCCACTCCGTGTCACAGGAACCACCCCTGTAGCCCTGGCTGGGGCTGGGGCTTGGGGAGGGCCGCCCAAAGGACAAGGCAAGAGCAGGGGAGAATGGTACTCCTGGCCCCACCACCCCCAGTAGTGCCAGCTGGGTACAGGGAGGAGCCCAACCTGCAAGGCAGCCACAGGATGCAGGATGATGCACTTCATTCTGGCCACCACTGATGGCAGGTCAATCCCTCTGTCCCGGCCAGCCCTGAGCAGAGCTGCAGGAACTGCACGGTGCCCAGCAGTCACACACCCTACCAAGGAAGGCCAGGCAGGACCCTAGGGATGCACAGCTTCTCTGGCTGGCAGACTGAGCCAGAGCCACCTCCCCACATCCTAAAGGGCTCACTTTGCCTTTCCTCCTGTCTCCAGCATGGCCGACAGCTAGTGAACAGGGACACAGGCACTGCTGGGGCTTCTGCTGCCATCCTCACTCCTTTCCCTGGCACACCGTGGCCAGGACCCCGGCTCAGCCTGGTCCCACATGGCTCACACCCACTCAGCCATCAGTGGGCATCCCCCCAGCACTGTGCCCCTCGCCACCCCGCACGCCAGGCTGGAGCCAGGGATTTGCAGCACCCAGGATGTGCCGGAGCCATTTGGAGTCAAAGCTAACCACCAGCACTCACCTCTATCCCAGTGGAACCAGGAGGCAGCAGGTCCATCTGGTTCCCCCTTGGGACTCGTGTCCGAGCCCAGAGCACGGAGCCGTTCAGCGGGTCCCACAGACTCGGTGTTATCTGGGTGCCAGTCCCTCCATTTTCCAGGACAACACTGTCCCAATTAAGCTCATTACAAAGAGCTGTAATCCCTGGCAGCCCGTCTGACCCGCAGGCCTGGGCAGATTACCCTCTGCAGGGCTTTTTTAATCTGCTCCCCACTGAGTGAGGAGGGCCTGTGGCACCCGTGCTTCCTTCCCAGCTGGGTGCTATGGTGGCTCATCCATAGGGAGAACACCACCGCCCCTAGGACAAGGCTCTCCACATGTGGGGCAGGTCACAGCTCAGGGTGAGGATGGTCCTGCCAGCCCATCCTTCTCCAGCCCATGTTGCCATTTGGGGACACAGAGGGAGCTCTAAAGAGCAGAAGCCTGCACTGGGGAAGGACACTGAGCCTGTCAGAAGGGAGAAGGATGCTGAGAGCATCACAGGGGAGGAAGATGCTGGAGACATTGGAGGGGACAAGGATGCTGGGAGTGCCAGAAGGGAGACTGATGCCCCAGCACAACTTTCCAGCAGAATCAGAGCAATCCCAGCCACTTGCCCAGGCACCTCAGAAGCTCCAGCAGCCACTTGGGCTGTGCTGGGTCCTGCTCCAAAGCACCAGAGGCTCCCTCACTGGCACAGGGAGCAGTGGCTGCTGACAGAACCACATCCCTGCGCTCCAGCCCTGGGACCCAGCTCTCCCCCAAACACCCACCATGACACACCATGGCACCCTGCATCCCCAGGCCTGGCACCCTGCAACCGAGATCCTGTCCCAGGACCCCAAGACCCCTCAGAGAAGGGGGACACCACACCCTTGCTCTGCAGGAGTGATGCTCCAGGAGCCCCAAGGATGCTCCAGCCCAGCACCGGCGGGCAGCCAGCCGGGTGCCGAAGGGCAGCGCTGCCTGCATGAGGCAGGGCAGGCAGGGTGTGGGGTCTCTGCTCCTGGCATGCTTGGGCTTGGCTCTCAGAGGAGGAAAAATCCCCAGCATAGTGCATTCCTGACATTACCGAGATAAGAGGTACCTGGTACCAGCAGCACAGCCAGCCCCTGCAGGGAGCAGAGCCCGGGGCACGCTTGGAAGGGACCACTGCGCACTGCATCTCGCCCAGGCTGGTGAGCCCCGTGCCAGGCTTACCATGAGGCTGGCACCAGCAGAGCACCGGCACACTCGTGCCCCTGCCGTGGGCTAAAGCCCCAAGCACATCCTTTCTCTCTCCTGAGCAGGAGAGGTCCTGCCCCAAAGGTTCAGTCCCAGCAAGCCCCACCACCCCCTGCCCTTAATTAGGGCTCAGTGCTAACAAACCTGCCTCCCGACCAAGCTTTTCACGTTTTCTGCGCCACAGACCGCTTCCAGCTCTCCCAGCTTAGGAAATGCAATCCTGGGAGTGTGTCCGTCTGTCCGTCCTCGGCCAGCACTGCCCGTGGCCAGCGGCCGAAAGGGCAGCGAGCAGATGGACAGGCAGCACAGCGCGGGGTGCTGGAGCCCACCCCGGGGCTCTCCAGCCCGGCTGCCAGCTCCTCTCTCGACGCCCGGTGCTCTGGAGACGATTGGGATCCCAAGAATGCTGGTCTGAGCGGCGGAGGGGGCAGTCCGACCGGCTGGGTTGGTCCCAGCTGGTTTCTGTTTCCGACACTCAGACACCAGCCTCAGGTCGCTCCGGCGGGTTTATCAACACTGCCCTGGTCGGAGACGCCCCAAACTGGCTCCCCTCGAATCCCCAGCCCTGCAACCCTGGGAGCTGGGGGTGCTCTGGCCAGCGTCCCCAGGGATGTCACACACTGAAGGCTACCAATGCCAGGATGGCCAATCCAGCACTCTCCTGCACCCCTCACGTCGGGAAAGACACCCATGACCAGCCAGCAGCACTCAGAGTACCCGAGGGGCTTCCCCAGGAGGGGCTGGGCTGTGGTCCCCACATTGATGGCACTGCAGCTGTCCCTGGGGCACAGCAGGGCACCAGAGTCCCCCAGTGGGAGAGGCCACGATGGACACAGGACCATCCATCCTGCCCGTGGTGTCTGGGGCAAGTGGGGGGTCCTGCCACGCCGCACCCCAGCACCTTTGGGTGAAACTTGGGCGCACGGCGGGGGTGACCTCGGGAGCCTGTGAACTCAGCCCGCTGGCTCGGCTCCCTCCAGAGCAGCCGCTGCATCCGTGTTTGCACAGCTGTGGCCCCGCTGCCCCAACCCAGGCACGTACCCCGGCCCCCGCCGGCCCCTTCCGGCCCCGGGACGGCCCTTGGCCGGCTCCCAGAGTGGGCTGGAGCAGCTCTTCCCTCCCATCACTCCTCATCCCTCCCCGGCACAGAGGATGGGAGCATCCGGGGACCAAAGCCATGCCGCCTTGGTCACAAGGAGCCTGGGAGCCGCCTCTTCCCTGACCTCTCCACGCTCTGCCTCTCGTCCAGGAAGGCAGGACACCCCCGGCTCCTCGTCGTGCTGGGCAAGGAGAGGGACTGGGGGCTTTTGGGAGTCAGATGAGTCAGTGAATGGTATCCCGGCTTCTGTGACTCAGCCAGAGAGAAACTCCCTGGCATACGGTCAGAGCCCCACAGCCCCCACCGGAACAGGGAATGGTGGTTTGGGTGTTTGGGTGCTGGCTGCTCTCGGCAGTTTGGGTTGGATGGGTGCTGGGTGCTCTCAGCCCCATAGCAGTAGGGGCATGACGGTGATATCCGCCCCTGTGGCCACGGGAGGCTGCTGGCTCCTTCGGCCAAGTGGGAGGGCGGCAGGAAAGGGAAGGAGCTGCGAATGGGAAGAATTGGAGGAAGTGCTTATTTACCCCGCGGAGTATCCCTGCGGAAGGGCAGGGCACGGCACGGGCAGACACTCACAGCCAGTTCCTCGGGGGGGCTCACAGCCCCCGACCCTGCCACTCATCCCATGGGCTCCCTGTCTCCAGCCAGAGGGAGATGCAAACCCCAAAGTGTAACCCAAGGAAGTGGCCACCACTGAGACAGCGGATTTCCCAGGGCCTGTCAAAGCTCGAGCCCAACATGTTCTCTAGGATGGCTCCTGGGAACCAGCCCAGGACCACCATGGTTCTGCTGAAGTGAGTCCCCCACCACCAAGGGCACAAACCAAAGACCCAGCCAGGATCCCCACGGACACCACTCACCTCCATACCCTGTGAGATGGAGCTGCATCCTGGCCATGGGCACCAAACCCCACCCCTGAGTGGGCTGTGATCCCTCCCAGAGGTGCTGGGATCCTCTAGAAGGATCCTCCTGGGATTGGCATAACCTTCTGGAGGCCCTACATGCTACCTTCCCCCTGACCTGCTCATCTCCAGGGTGCCCTGTTGGGTACCAGTAGCTGCCCCCACAAATCCTGCCCAGACAACTTGGTCCAAGTCCACAAAAACACTCCAAGACCCTCTGTTCTGCCCAGGTTCCCTGGGGCCACCATGCCAGGGATGCTCGACATGGAGATAGGCTCTGTTTTTCCTCATTAAACATGGGGGCACAAGCAGTGAAAAACAGTTTGCCAAGGAAATCTGTGCTGCCATGATATTGGGAGCTGCTGTGGCATCAGGGGTGCATCACCCTAGAGCAGCTGGCAGCTGTGGCCCCCCTCCTGCCTTGAGACACAGAGCCTGGATCTCAGTGTGGAAAAACAACAATGTCAGGAAGCCAGGGGCTCCTATCCTGCACGGACACCCTGTCCTGACACCCCATCACTGCAAGCCATGATGACAACAGTGTCCCTTGCAGGTGGCGGGTGCATATGTCCTTGGTGTCCCTCCCAGAAAGAGCTTTCCTCCCAGGAAAACTCCTCGCCCCAAAAAACCCCGCTTGAGCCCAGCCACATCACCCCGGGAGCCTCAAACAGCTGGGAGTCCCCAGATGAATTATCTCCTTTTGCTGGGGAGCCCTGGTGCTGCCGGTGCTCAGTACCTTTCGGTTTGCCATTCATGGCGTGCTGCGGCAGCACATCCCCCTGGGGCTGGGCTCTGCGTCCCGGGTGGTTGTTGCTGTCTCATGCCGTCCGTCCGTCTGTCTGTCTGTCCGCCCGAGCGCGGGGGCCGTGGCCGGAGCGCTCCCCCCGGGCAGCAGTCTCCTCCCCCGCTTCCCCTGCCCGCGGGCTGACATCACTGCCCAGCGCCGCAGCCCCGGCGTGACTCAAGAGGGACGGAGGATGGGAGGACACGGGAGGATGCCTGACCCCCTTGGAGGGAAGGGGCCCCACCAACTCCGGCTGTTCCCGGAGCACAGCACAGTTCGGTCCCTACCCTCCCCTCCCCACCGCCCCCTTAGCGGAACGGAGGCACAGGTGGAAGGGAGGAGAACACACTGCAAACATCCCTCCCCCGCCTCCAGCCCCTCTCTGGATCGCTTCCCTTGGACACCCCTTCCCGCTGGCACCCAGGGCCGGGCACAAGCCAGGGAGCTCCCACTGCCCTGCCGGACGTATGGCTGACCATGAGCTGCTCCGGTCCCCGGGGTGGGGTGGGGGATTCACAGCCCCTCGCCCCATCCCTGCCAGCTCCACTGCGGGCAGGCACAAAGCCGTGGGCAGCTGACACTCACACCACTGCCGCTTGCTTCTGCATTGCTTGGGTTTAAATATAAGGATATACAAATATAATAAATATATATAGTTATATTTATGTATATATAAAACCACCATGGCTTTGCTGTAGGCTTCCCACAGCATGTAATCCCGTGGCATGCCTGTGGGCACTCTCCAAGATCCAGCAGCCACTGGGAAAAGGCTTTCCTTGCTCAAAAGTCCCTACTTTTTATCCTGAGTCTCCAAAGCCTTGGAGGAGCTCGCTTCAGCCAGGGCTTCCTCACAGGGCTCTCCAAAGATGCTGGGTGCAATTCCCATGTGGGAATGTGCATCCTGCTTCCCATGGGGGTCCAGCTCCCACAGGGCAGTATGACAGACCCACCTGCCCTCCATGCCAATCCCAGCAGCCAGCAGCACCTCTCAGGTCCACAACTCCCTGTTTAGTGCCCTACACAACCAGGAGACTCTGTGGCACAGATGTCACCATGCTCCAGCACTACAGGTCCCTATACAGGTCCTGGTCCTGGGAATACACAAGCCTGGCACCCCCCTCCGGGCTGGACAGAGGCTGGAGCAGCCAGCTCTATCCAGGCTGCGATCAGCTGCCCTCACCACGTCACTGGAGCAGGAAGAAACACCTCCCTCCCAGGCTCCTTTCCTGTTTGCTGCTGATTTTAGAGCAAGGTCAGGACAGGTTCAGGAGGAAAAGCACTGGGACAGAGTCTTGGGGGTCCTTGTAGATATGAGGTCCTCCCGCAAAGTTAACCCCTCCCCCAGAGAGCGAGCCTGTTGTGGGATTGCTTCCCCAGCCCAGAGCAGGTCCCCTCCCTGAAGGTCCCGCAGGGGACAAAAAGCATCTTGGGGCTCCCACACAGGATGGCACGGCTGCCCCACTGTGGGCACCGACATGGCTCTGGAGCCAGCCACAGCCAGGCCTGCAGAGCTGGGGCATGCAGCAGTGTCACCCAGAGAGTGCTGTGACCCCAGAGCACCCTCAGGTCCCAATGCCCAGGTGGGTGCCCGGGTGGGTGCACAACATCAGCCACATTGGGAGAGCACCTGAAAAAAGAGCTAGTGAGACTGGGCTGGCACAGAGAAACATCCAAAAAAAACCAGCCCAGGTGCCCATCGGCCTGCTGCCTCCAAGCCAGTGACACGGGCATGGGGGAGCCAGCAGCCCAGCACGCTGCAAAGCCCATCTCCACTCCAGCCTTCAAGAACCTGCATGAAGACCACGTCTCCTACCTCGCCTGGACGTGATGCATCCCCCCGGCTCTCCCCACCGATGGGCAGAGTCCCATCCTGGCGGCTGCCGTGGGCAGGGGCCACCACCCGGCTTTTCACCCCCTGCTGCTTCTCCCCAGGGAATGGCATCATTGCCGGCACCGCCCCGGCTCTGACCATCCTTGTGTAAAGCCTGCGCCGCGCTGGCAGCCGTGCAGAGCCAGTGCCCGGCACACGGCCAGGCAGCGCGCCCGCAGCGCTGGCCCATGCCAGCTTGTTTGTTCTCATTAAAGGTTAATGAAAAAGCCACGCTAAAGCTGCCCCAGGCGCGGGAGAGGGCGTTCCCCGGCGCCCCGAAGAGTGAGGGGACTTCCAGGCTTCCCTCGCTGAGGGGTGACAGCCAGGCTGTGCTGCTTGCAGACACTCTGCCTCTCCGCAGCCTGCAGTCCCGGGGGGAATCAGTGTGGCAGCTGACATATGGATGAGGTGCCTGGCATGGCACCATCCTGGGCATCACCCATGGGGAGACCACCAGGAGCAGGCAGGAGACAGGGTCAGGCATTCCAAAAGTGGCAGGGGACACCGGAGGAGGACATGTGACATCAGCCATGACCTCTGAGCACCTCACAGCACCCTGCAGGCACTCAGTGGTGGGGGCTTGACAGCTCAGGTCACCTTGCCAAGGGAGGGCAGAGGAAGGGCACAAATCACACCAGCAGCACCAGGGTGGTAATTGAGTTAAATGAATCCCTGTTCCTGGCTTGGCTGGGGATAAGGAGTGGGTGCAAGGAAGGGGACATCTCTGTGTCACTCCCCAGCTCAGGAGGCTTCCCTGGATATTCACCACTCTGGCTCAGCTCAACTAGTCTGGGTGGCTGCCTCCATCCCTCCTCTGCAGCTGGGATGTGTAAGTAATGCCCCAGGTGCTCCCTTTTGGGGGGTGTCCCTTTATGCCCTCCTCTCACCAGGCCTGGGGAGCCACCCTGGGCATCCCCACCCCAGCCACAACAGCTGAACATGCAAACAAAACCATGGTCAGCCATGCTTCGACACACATGTACAGCCATGGCCAGTTTGTGCACAGGCAGAAAAATCCAGGAGGACATTCCCACTTCCCTGCCCTCCATGGGATAGAAGAACCAGCATCCCATAAACCCCCGTGTCCTGCCAGCAGAGTCCTAGGGAAATTCTCCAGCTTCTCCCTGCTGGCCCAGCGACCACCAACACTGAGACTGAGCCCATCCAGCCCCTGGAGGAGCCACCAGCCCCAACATGATGCTGCCTTTTTGGTAGAAGCACCAAAGGCCAAAGTGATGAAGAAGCAATTTCAGGCTGTTCTGGACAAGCACTCCCCAGCCACAGGCATCTTGAGTGGCTGGGAATGTCACCATAGCTGGAAACCTGACAGCAAAGGGCATAGGCCAACCTCAGTCGGTGTCAAAAGTCATGGCTGGCCAAGAAGCTTTGTGGAGATGGAGTCAGCACCAGCCTGGTGAGGGGCCGAAAAGCTCCTGGTCATGGGGGAGACCTGGCAGAGGGCAGGAGATGATGATTTTAGCAAGAAGACACACTGTCATGGCTTGAGGGAGAACCACAGTGAGTGACCAAGTGACTTGTCCTGGGCTGGGACAGCTGGTCCTAAGCTGCAGGTGGTCACCCCCACCACAGTGCGACAGCTGACTTCTCAGACTTTACTTTCTGCTAAAACTGGCAAAGCCAACTCCAAAAAATCCTGGGAGCCCAACACAGAGTTTTTTCCACAAGGTGGATGCCCTGAGGGCTGGAGTAGGACCAGCCCTTGTGCCAAGCCAGGCTCTACCCCCAGCCAGGCTGGCCCCAATGCTGACAGCATCCCTTCCTGGAGGGGCTGGGCACGGGGCGGTGGCAGACTCCAGCCCTCCCCCCTCGCTTCCTCACATCGTCCCCACACAGCAGCAGAAATAGAAGCGATATAAATGGCAGCCCTATAAATAACCCCAAAGCACGCGGCGGGGAGCTCGTCCCAGCCCGGCACTGGCCTCAGCCCACGCAAAGCCAGGGCTTGGGCTGCCTTCACTGTGCCCTGGGGATCTCAAATGCCAGCTGCTCCCTGCCCGCCATGGGTTTCCCAGGGTCCTGTCCTTTAGGTCAGTGTCATGGCAGGAGCTCCAATGCGTCCGCCGAGCCTGAGCCATGGGCACAAGCTGGAGCCCAGCCTGATGGCATTCCTGGGGGACACCCTACGCCCATCCAGCTCCTCCCGTCCAGCCAGCACTGGACAATGTCCATCCCAGGCACCCTGCTGCAACCCAGCCTGTGGATTCCTCAGCAAAGCAGCAGTTCTGGCCATGAGCCTCAGCAAGCCTTGGGAAGAGACACCCGTTCTCACCACGGGCCTCACTGCAGATCAACAGTTATCCCCCAGCTGCACCCCAACACCTCTCAGCTGCCCACCCTGGCACCCCCATCACTGCCATGTCTATTGCTGCCCCCATTCCCATGCTCAACCCCATCATGCCATGTCCTCCATGGGGACTCAGCCACCACCATGCCAGGGATATCACCACTGCTCCTCTCCACCCAGGGGACTGTGGCGATGTACTGGGGACCCCCACGAGCTCAGAGGAGGCAACACTGCTGGTGACAAGCTGGTGACAAGCCCTGCACTGCCGGATTTTGCGTGGCGTCACTGCCTCACGTCCCAGCCCTGCCCGGGGGACGCAGTGAGGCCACCAGCCAGGAGACAGGAGATATAGGGTTTATAGGACGGCCAGGACTACCCAGAGCCCTTGGGAGCCTCCTCTGGGAATGTGGCAAGGGTAAAAACCCGCTGAGGCTGTTTGCACGCTCTGGGATGGCCGGAGGTGCAGCAGGGGAAGGGTTAATGGTGCGAGGCCTTCCCGAGCACTTCTTGGCAGGCTGGGAAGGGCTGGGAGACAGGAGGATCGGGCCAGCAACAAAGCGAGATCTGTCTCATTAATTCCTCCGAGCATTCCTCCCTCCGTCACCCTGGAGGGGAGGAGGAGGCAGCACCCAGCTGACATGGTGTACCCAGGTCCCTCTGGAACCCACCCGGGTGCCGCAGGGGTGCGATGAGGGGAGATGGCTGCAGCCTCTCCCGCGGGATCCAGAGCTCTGGCGTCCCGCAGGCGCTCGGGCACGGCCCTATATGGGCACGGGCAGCTTCCCCTTCGCCCGCCGTACCCCTGCCCCTACCCCTGCCTGGAGTCCCAGGGGATCCGGGGCAGGACACGGTTCATGCCACGGTTCATGCCGCCAGCGTCATCCCAAACGCGGGAGCGAAAGAGCGGCTGGAGAAGCTGATACATCCCAGACAGCGTCTGGGGGGCACAGGGTGACATTGGGGGGTGCTCGCCCTGATACCCCACTGCCAGGCGGCTCCTTCCCCGGGCGTCTCCGGCCACGGTCCCGGCCGGGCCGCGGGGAGCGGGCGATCCCCCGGAGCAGCAGTGGGGCGGCGGAGCGCAGCCCCGTGCCCGTGTCGCCGTCCCCGCCCTCCCGCCGTGCCCGGACACCCCAGCGCGGCGTGGGGCGCCCACCGGGGCTGGCAGCAGAGGGGACGCGGGCGGGCGGTGGCTTGCGGCGACGTGGCCCCTCAAGGGTGTAGCCCTGCTACGGCCACCAACCCCGCTCCCCCCGACCCCCCCGTGACCGCGGGGTGCGGAGGTGCGGGTGGCCCTCACATGTC
>VZRL01000749.1:139668-159934 GCA_013397895.1 Origma solitaria
GTGGCACTCACATGTCCCAGGAGAAGCGGGGGACGAGGCGCGGGGCGAAAGTGGGCCTGGCTCGGTGCATCCCCTTTGTTCCACTCCCATGGACGGGAGCAAGCGGGGAGTTCGTGCAGGCTCTTGGCAGCGCCCACCCCGGCTCTCTCCNTGTGATTTCGGCAGGAAACCACGGCCCAGCCAGCGCCAATGGCAGCTGCATGGACGGGAGCACCTCCCTCCCCGAAGCGACCGACACCGCTGCCGCCACCGCCATCGCCACCACCGCCACCACCGACACCGACACCGCCACCGCCGCCACGGCCCTGCGGGGGTCCCGCACCCGCAGTCCCATCAGCATTCCCCGGGGGTCCACAAGCCCCACCATGAGCCGGAGCAGGATCCCACGTCCCCCGGGGCGAGGGGAGTGGGGGCAGCCCGGCTTGCTTGGCCCCGGGCTGTTTGCCTTCCTGCCGCACACAGCGCCCACAGCCTCCCCTTGCCAGGGAGCAATGGCCGGAGCAACACCTCCTCCCTCTCCACCCCCGTGTCCCCCCACAAGGGCCAGCACAGCCTCCTGGGCGTCAGTGCTCCCTGACAGACCCCAGGCGTGTTTCACATTCCGGCAGTGAAGTGACACGACCAAGGCTGTGCAGGCAGTCGGTGGCAGAGGGAACACCCAAACATCCTTGCTCCCAGCTCTGTGACACCCAGCACCCTACCCTGCCTTCCCCCCACAGCTCCTGCATCCAATGGAGCCATGCTCAGACCTCTGCCGATCGGCAGGTCCACTCTGGGGAAGCAGAGCATTGGCACTGACCCACATTCCCCATCCCACCAGCTTCCATTCTCCATGGGGAAGGAGCAGAGGAGCGCTCCCAGCGTCCCCAGCTAAGGGACAGGCAGCCCCAGGGGAAATGCCGGCTGTCACCCAAGGGATGCTACAGTCACAGGGTGCTGCTTCCACAACTGCCAGTCCACTTCCTAAACCCTGACACCTCAAGCATCCCTGAAGGTGGAGGGGTGAAGAAACCACACACCTGTTCAGGAGAAGCACCCTGCTCCTCTCCTCTTTCCCAAGACCATCTTTCTCCTACCTGTCCTAGATCCTACTGAGTCGACCCAGTTTTAAATGGGACTGGTGCCTTTGCAGCCCTGGTGAGACATCCTCCATGCAAGGACGAGGCAGCGCAGTGCTCGTGCCAGCCCTGTGAGGCAGAAACACTAATTAGACCATCATCAGGTCTTGGAGCCCAGTGGAGCAGGGCAATATCAGTGACAAGGAAATCATTGCACCACTCTCACTCTCCTGGGGCCACACCAAGGAGCAGAGCATTGCTGCCAAGGTTGCTCGGTGAGAACCAGGGCATCCCAGCTCCCAGCCCAGTTCTCCAGGCTGGCCTGGTTACAGGGACAGAGAAGTGATGCAAAGATGGAAGAGGGGACAGCAGGTCCTGAAGCCACCAGGGAAAAGCCAAGCCAAAAGGCCAAAAAGGAGAGGCTGCAAGGGTGGATCCACCAAGCCGTGTGGTTGATAAATCCCAGAACAGCTTGGGTTGGAAGGGACCTTAAAGACCGTGTGTTTCCAACCCCCTACCATGAGCAGGGACTCCTTTCACTAGACCAGGTTACTCCAAGCCTCATCTAACCTGGCCTTGAACACTTCCAGGGATGGGGCACCCACAGCTTCACTGGATAATCTGTGCCAGGGGCCCCCTTCCCTCACAGGGAAGAATTTCTTCCTAATAACCAATCTAACCCTGCCCTCTGTCACTTGGAAGCCACTCCCCCTTGTCCTGTCACTCTGTGCTCCTGTCTAAAGTGCCTCTTCAGGTCTTTTGGAGCCCCTTTAGGTGCAGGAAGGGACTCTAAGGTCTCCCTGGAGCCTTCTCTTCTCCAGGCTGAACAGTCCAACTCTCTCAGCCTGTCTCCACAGCAGAGATGCTCCTGACCTCTGAGCATCTTTGCGGCCTCCTCTGGAACAGCTCCACATCCTTCTTATTTTGGAGTCCCCAGACTGGATGCAGTGCTGCAGATGGGATCTCACCAGAGCAGAGCAGAGCAGAGGGGCAGAATCCCCTCCCTCAACCTGCTGCCAACACTGCTGAGGATGAACCCCAGGATACGTTTGGCTTTCTGGGCTGCCAGCACGCATGGCCAGGTCATGTTGAGCTTCTTGTCAACCAACACCCCCAAGTCCTTCTCCTCAGGGCTGTTCTGAATCCATTCTACAATCCAGGTCCCAGTGCCACACTGTCCCTGTCACCAGGGTGACCCACCATGTGCCTGGCGTGGTCAGCACCACTGTGCCACTCTGTCATCACTTGATCCAGCATCCCACCTGGATCGAGTGGGGGGCTGGATCCCACCCACACCCTGTGCATGGTGTCACCACTGAAAATTTTCAGTTGAAAGTGACCTCCAAGGATTATTGGGGCCAACTGCCTGACCACTTTAGGTCTGACCCAAAGTTAAAGCATGTTGTTAGGGGCACCATCCAAATACCTCTTAAGCACTGACAGGCTTGGGACATCGACCACCTCTCCAGGAAGTCTGCTCCAGGGTTTGACCACCTTCTCAGTAAAAATTGGGGTGCCTGGAGGTGGACTGACCCACACGACCACATTTCGCTTACCTATGCACCACCATCCCAAGGTAAAACCCCATTCCTGGCTGCTGCTGGGGTGCAGCTGTATCCCTGCAGACATTAGGAAAGGGGACTGCACCCTCCCCTCAGCCACACGCCTGCCTGCCCTGCCAGGCTAGGTTGTAGAGCCAAGAACACCCTGTGCCAAGGTCAGGGTTGGCACACTGCACTGGCTGTGCTGGGAGCTTGCTCAGCACGGACTAGCTTGGCAAACAAAAACAAGGACAGGCTCCTGCCCGAGTTCCGGCAGCACCCCTGGCCTGCCTGCCCTCCAAAACTCCCTCCTGCATTTAATGGAGGTATGGCGCCTGCTGGCAGGCAGGAGTTAAACCTCCCAGCATGGATTTGGATATTCCTGGGTTAACTTTCCCAGCATGCACATGGATATCCTGAGTTAACCCTCCCAGCATTGACAGGGATACTCCTGGGTTAACCTTCCCAGCATGGATGCAGATAATCTTGGTTTAACCCTTTCATTATGGATATGGATACTCCTGGGTTAATCTTGCCAGCATGGATATGGATGGATACTCCTGAGTTTAATCCTTTCATTATGGATACAGATACTCCTGGGCTAGCCCTCCCAGCATGGATATGAATACTCCTGGACTCCTGTCACTGAAGGAGGCTTCAACCAAGTCTGCTGTTGGGAAGCTGGGCCTGCCTGGCAATTGGTGCAGGCAGGAGTCCCTGAGCCCAAGGGCACCCTGCCTGAGAACCAGCTGGCATTAGTGAGCTCCTCCCAGCACAGGATCACACCTTTCCAGAGCCTGGTGACCCAGGACCACTCCAAGCACATTCCCCTCCTCCTGGCAGCTCCAGCAACAGCCGTGCCAGCTGCCTGCAGCCGCCTGCTGCGGTGCAGAGAAAGGTCTGAGCCGTCAGCGGAGCCCCGTACTGTGGGTCTCTGGCCAAATTGCTCTTCTCACTGCAGGCTGGGCCTGGAGCCACGTCTTCCTCTGCCCTCTCTCTGGAGGGCTGGAGGCCAGCCCTTGGCTCCAGGCTGGAGCTGCTGCATGCTCAGCATTCCTGCTCAGCGCTGGAGCAAGGCAGCACACACAGGCCAGGGCTCCAAGCCTTGTGCTGGGACAGCCATGCATGCTGAGCAAATTCAGAGCCCAGCCACTACCCCCATGAGCAGCTGAGGTGTCTCCAGAGAGCCTGCCACCATCCCTGCCACCATCCCTGCCGCCATCCCTGCCGCCGCCTCAGAGATGAGCATCTGGCATCCCAGCACCGAGCTCTGC
The DNA here is from genome assembly GCA_013397895.1 of Origma solitaria. Classification (NCBI taxonomy): domain Eukaryota; kingdom Metazoa; phylum Chordata; class Aves; order Passeriformes; family Acanthizidae; genus Origma; species Origma solitaria. Next base: position 143,542 of record VZRL01000749.1, read on the forward strand.
ATCCCTCCAGCTGCGCATTTTTGGGGAACACAACCTGGGGAAAAGCTAAGGGAGCCAGGGCAGCGCTGATGCAGCGTGAGCAATGTGAGCTGCAGCTCCAGCTGACTCACCGGAGCCCTGGCCATGCTTGGGAACTGGCCGGCAGCACAGAAAGGCTGTGCCAGCAGGTCCTCTGAGCACTGCTGGAAAACCTTCCCTGACACACTCGGGGCCAGCGCACAGCGGCAGCGGGCTGGGGCACAGCCCTGACCCAGCCTGTCCTTTTCCATGGGGCAGAATCGCCTGTCCCTGCACTTTGCCTGCCCATGGGGCTGTGAAAAGGGAGGACAGCATAGCCTCAGAGTGGTCACAAACCTACTTAGTGTTGGCCAGCACTGGGTGCTGGTCAGCTCTCCCAGACCCTGGCCAGCAATCCAGAATCCGTGTCAGGGCTTTGCAGCAAAGCCAGGACATCCAGATTGTGACTTCATCAGGTCCAACCCCAGCTTGGGCCAGAAAGGCAAGGAGCTGCAGAACAGCACTGGTCCAAACTCTCCGGGCACCAGCCAGCTGTCCCCCCTCCTAACTCCCTTCTCCACCCAGGAAGGTGGCCAGCAGCACCTCCAACCCCTATGCCAGCTCAGCCTGGGGGGTTGAACATCCCCTGGGACCACTCCAGCTCCTTGCACTGCCATCCCCACCTTGGCTCAGCAGGAACCATCTCACACACACACCCGCAGATTCACTCCAAAAGTATCCATGATTCACAAGATTCCTACAGTCCCTTGGCATTGTCCAACGCTGAGCAGGATGGCTGAGGTTGTGGGCAAGCCCAGAAACCAGCCCAACCCAGCAGACGTAGCCAGTGGCAGGGCAACTGGCACAGCTGGACCCAGGCACAGCTGGACCATGGCAGAGGTGTCAGCAGCCTGAGGATTCAACATCGCACCAGATGAGGCAAAGCTTGGCCCATCAAGTTGGCTGAGGTAGGAATACATTGCCCCAAAGCTGGTGCTGTAAGGATGTGAGAGCAAAAGGCCATTTGGCACACGAGGTGTTATGGCAGGGCTGAATCTGCAAATTTGGCAGAGCTGTATGCAAATGCATGTAAGTACAGTCCTCCCAAGCAGTGCAGGGGATCCCACACACACCCTGATCCACCCCACTGCTGAGGTGGGGTCCCTGTTCCCCCATGAACGGCACCTGCTACACCCAAGAGCAGAGTGAATCCTCTGGGAACAGCCAGTGGGCACCCACGCTGGTCTCCCAGAGCATGAAAGTGCTTCCTGCAGTGAGCACCAGCCTCCAGCAAAGCTCCCTCCCCTCCAAAGAAAACAACAAAGAAAATGCTGGGATGGGGATTAAGGAAATGAAACCGGCTGTGCAGGGTAAGCAAGGATAGGAAGTGGCTCTGATATCTCCTCTCCCGGCTGGCCTGCAGCTCTCCCAGCCCAGAGCCCACAGCACGGCACATCTAAACCCAAGGGAAATCATGTGTTGGAGAGTGTGTTGAATAACCAGGAAGTTTCTGAGCGATCCCTGCTCCCAGGATGGAAACAGGCACTTGGGAGCCTCTGTGCTCTGAGATTGGCACTTCCATGCTCTCTCCATCCCAGCAGAAGATGCAGGGAGACCTCCTGCCACCACAAGCTGCACTCTGCTCCTGGAGCTGGCACTGTGTGCAGTGGCATCTCAGGAGTTTTGCTCTCACAGAATCATGGAATCATTAAGGTTGGAAAAGACCTCTAAGATCACCAAGTGCAATCATTAACCCTGCACTACCAAGCTCATCACTAAACCATGTCCCCAGTGCCATATCCATGCATTTTTTTAAACACTTCCAGAGTTGCTGACAGCACCATTGCCCTGGTCATCCTGCACCTATTTTACCTCCCCCAAGCTGTTAGTCCAAGGGGATTCCTGCTGGGAAGCATGTCCCTGGAGGAAAGCAGTGGCAGTCAAACAGGCAGACCAGGAGTAAAACCAGCTGCTAAAAGCCCCTGGTGGGGTAGGGGCAGCAGAGGGAGGACAGGCCAATAGCAGGGGTCCTGCCACATCCTCCCCAGCAAAGTGATGCTCCTGAGCAGGGCCCATTCCAGCTCTGGGTCATGCCTCTAGAACATGTGTGAATGCCACCAGCCCCAGGCTATGGCTCCAGCCGGTCTCTCCTGTATCTGTCACATGTCCTGGCGTGGGAGGGCCAGCTCTGTTTACATGTGCAAATCTCAGATTCTCCTGCTGGGGATGAGTCAGGCTTCCCTCGACACCCTGCTGAGGTGGCGGTGTCAGGGCCCCAGCTGGCGTTTGCCTCCTGAACGGCACAGAGCCTGTGGATGCCAGGCTGGGGAATGGCTGGGAAGCGCTCGAACAGCCTCTGCCTGCTTTCCATCCCACTCGGAGCCATCTGAGGCAGCACGGAAGGCACTGGAGGCTGGAGCTCACTGCCAGGAAGCTCTCCCTGGCTCGGCTCCACTGGGTCAGCTTCCTTCCCCTCCACCCCACAGGCACGTCATGGCTCAGTGTGGGGCAGTCAAACCCTGACCAAGCCCCCAGCCCCCTCCAGAGGGTCTAGTATGGGTGGGATGGCCAGACCAATGCTCAGAAACCCCCATGTCTGCAAAGCCTTGGGGTGCTGGGCTGCCAGCTCAAGTAGAGGGGGTCCCCTGGATTTGGGACCCCCAGGGACAGAGGCTGGAGATTGAAGGAGAAGCGAGCCCTCTTCTTGTTTGCACATTGCCTGGAAATGCTGAGCTGCCACTGGACTTGTGGGGTGGTGAGATGGGTGCCAGCTGCACGCCACTGCCCAGCCTGTGCACAGTGGGAACCAGCAGTCTGCCCTATCCAGAGGGTCCCCAGCTGGGCTGGAGTCAGGGCAGCATCCCAGGAGACAACAGAAATCCCAGAACACCCTGACCACATCGAGCTCCCCCTTCCTTTTCATTACTCCCACCCCTTGCTCTTTTCCACATATCACAGAGTCAGAAAATCTCTCACTCTCTGGAGAGAGGCCTTTTCCCTTTTCTCCCAACTTTCCCAGGGTGGGAAAAGAGCCTGGAGTCTCCTTTTCGGACCTCCCCCCCCCCACCTGCATCCCCCTCGCTGTGACCGGGGCTGGGCTGGCTCTGTGCAAGCACAATAACCAGAAGTGTGTGGAGCCGCTGGAAGGAGCGATGTTCCCGGATGGTATGCAGCCCTGACAGCACTGGCTCTGCTTTAAAGGGTAACTTTATCCTGTAATAACAAACAAGAGGAGCCAAGTTCCTCCCCAGCGTCACTTCCCTGGCTCTGAGGAGAGGGACATGGGGAGAGAACTCATCAGAATCCTTGTTCTTGCCATCACAGGGTCTAATTCCACTCCCTCGAGACAAGAAGGGGGAAGGATGCTCCAGGGGAACAAGTCTGGGTCTGGAGTGGGCATTCTGGCCACATCACTCTGCATGTCTGGCAAAGGCTGGGATGCAAACCATGTGGCTGGAGGGGATGGAATGGATACCTGCTGGTCTCCAGGACATCCCTGAAGTCCCTGTGCCACTCACCATGTTGGAACAGATACATTTGTGTGCTGACATGCTGGGGACTAAGGAGATGATACCCTAGCAATTCCTGTCCTGCAGACAGCAGCAGGAAGCATGCCCCAGCCCATGGCATGCCCTGGGCAGCTGAACCCCATCGCCACCCCCACAGCCCCCCTGCACACTCACAGCACTGGACAGGCATGCTGGAATCTCGGCACAGTGCCAGCTCCAAGTGCAGCCACCCAGGAACATGTTCTGCAAGAGCTGGAAATTCAGGCCCAGCTGGTGCCATGGGATGGGCAGGGAGAGGCTGACCTGCTCCAAACCCCTGGCAGGACCCTGCAGAGCAAGACGGCGTGCTATGGCCAAGGGATCACTCTGGCAGCATCATCCCTTTTGCAGGCACTGCTGGGGGCAAAGGCAGAGCCCAGCTCTGGGAAGAAGGGCGAGCACCTCTCTGTGACCCATGGCTGCACCCTCCTGTGCTCCCAAACAGGTTTTTTGTTGAAGATCCAAGGCTGTGGCTGTGCCAGGGCCCCAGGCCATGGAGCAGGCAAACCTCTGGTTTATTCCAGGGGTGCACAGGGGACACCAGAGCATGTGATGGACACATCAACATCTGTGGTGTATTCACAGGGGACACGGAGCATCTCTGCATCACCCCATCAGGCACAGCAGTGGGTGACCTACCTCTGCTCCTGCAGGGACACTGACGCTCAGGAAAGGTGTCCTTCGGTGGTCATCACCAGGGAGGGCACAGCCCAGCCTGTGCTGATGGGACACTGATGTGTTGATGAGAAGGGGGGACAATTTGGCAGAGCTCAGTTGTGTGAGAAGGTGACAATCTGGAGAAGGCTGCTGAAATGTTTTGTCTGATTTCCACTTCCCCAAGGAGCGGCTCTGGAGATCCTGGGGTTCGATTAAATCCCAGCCTGTCAAACGAAGATGGTGAAGTGCTGCAGTTTTCTTCCCCAAGATGGATTTCCTCCAAACCCCTTATTAGGTGTTTGGGTTAAGTCTCCGTGAAGCTGGTAAAGCTGCTGCCTCCATGGTTCCCCCCGCAGCAGACCAGGGGGCTTCCAGAGGAAGCACGAGGCAGGATCCGACCAGCTAGAAAGGGGAAGAGAGAGGAAGGAGGGAATCATTGGCATCTAAAGCTTTCAGGGCCTTAGAGGTGGCAATGACAGGGTCTGCCCTCTGCAAAAGGGAGACCTGTGGGAGACAACATGGCTTGGGGGAAAATGAGTCAAGGGGTGCTGCTGGTCGCCAGGGAGGTAAAGCCTGGAGCAAGCTCCTGGTACCAAACCATCCTCCCAGGGCAGATGTGGAGCCTGCCTGGCTCTGGCTGATGGGACTGGAGCATCAGGGCAGGCACCAGTGAGTTAATAAAAGCTTGAGGTGGGACTTGGTGAGCTGCTTCCTCCCGGCAAACAATAACACAGGGGAGGGAGAAGGGATGCACAGGGCTCTGCAGGGGCTGATAGGGATGGAGCAACCCCAGCCCTGCAGCTGCAGCTGTGCCAGAGGAAGCCTCAGCACATTATCTGCTGGTCCCACTCAGCTTCCTCAGCAGCCCTGGTGCTGCAGGGACTGGGTTGTTCCTCCAGAGCCCCATTTCTCACAGTCCCTGCTTTGATGGCAGCCCTGGACCCCAGCACCCCCAAACCCTGCACTCCCACACAATCCAGCCTTCCCTTCAGTGTTTCCTACTGCTTGGTGGCTCTGGGAATGGTCACCCAGGGCTCTGAGCCCCAGGACCATGGTGCCACCCAGCACGTGGTCCCCACTGTGACCATCCTGCTGTCCCATCCCCCCACATCACAGACAGTGCTCACACCTTGGCAGAAGGAAGTTTTGGCTGGAAGACGACTCCTGCAAAGGGGATCTCCGGGTCCTGGCTGAGGTCCCTGCAGTTCTGGTTGCCTCTGCTCCTGGTCCTTCCCAGCGAAGATCTGCTGCACCTGGAGCTGCTGCAGCCTGGCCACGCTGGCTGGTGTCCCAGCACTTCCTCGTGTGCGGCTGTTTGTGACCTGCCTGCTGCTCCACCTCCGCAGCTGCATCGCTGTCACAGGAGCAGCCCTTTTCCGTTCCATTTCCTTTTTTTGACCCTCTCCTCCTGTAGCAGGCTTTGCCTTTCACTGAGGCTCTGCCCGCTGCGATTTGTGCCACTCGGGTGTGGGAAGATGTCTCCCAAAATGGGTCTTGCCCTGAGCCTGGCAAGTCAGGTCAGGACTCCCGATGCCCTCACTGCTCCTATCCCAACCCACAGACCTGCCTCACTCCAGCTCCTGGTACAACAACTCTTTGGCAGTGGCTGCTGGTCTGGAACAAGGCAGCTGCTGGAAGACCTTGGGAAGTGCGGGCTTTTCCCCCCACTGAGGTCAGTCCCTGGAGCCTGGGGAGCTGCTGGGCTCCCTGAAGCAGAGAGATGTTTGCCCCAAGATGTTATTATGGCTCCAAAGGGGCTGGTGGAGGCTGTCTGAGCTGCTCTGGGTGACAACTTCCCCACCCATGGTCCCTGAAGCCCCCAGACATGTTCCCATACCCTTGTGCAGCCTCAGGAAGAGTCCCCAAGGGGTTGTCCAGCTTTCCCCACTGATGGAACCAACACTGGTCCAGTTGGCACCTGTGCCCCAGCTTCAGGATAGCGATGGATCATCTGCCAAAAGCAGATGGATCCTAAATCACCCTTACTCTCTCTCTGAGCCTGCCTGTGCTCCCAAGGAGCAGCTAGCTGGTCAGGTGGAGCTGGGATTTCAAGTGTCTGCTGGGGCACTGCACTGCACCCAGTGAAAGGACACAGGGCTGTGTGTTGCCACCCCAGTGGGCAGGGGGGACACTGAGGTCTGACACTTCCCAGAGCCAGGAAATGAGCCTGACACAAAGGGCAAAGCCAGCAAAAGGGAGGGAGGGAGGCAGGAAACATCAGGCAGGAGAGGAAACAGGGAGATAATCAGCTCCATGAGCACAAACACCCGGAACTTGTGCAAAGGAAAAGCCGACACCACTTGGCAAGCATTTGAGCATGGAGACCTGCCCATCTGGCCTCTCACTGAGGCTTCCTGAAGAACACGTGTCCTGGAGCACCTTAAGGTGCTCAGGAGTCCCTGGCCTCCAAGTTGCCATGGTTGGCACGGTCTCTGGTGGCTCAGCTCCAGCATGTGCTCCTTGGGATGAGCCTTGTCCCAGAGGGTGGAAGGATGGGTTCCTGGAGTGCAGCTGGCTGCACTTGTGAAGGCCAAGCACTCACCAGGGGTGAATCCCAGTTCTAGAGAGGGGTCCAAGTTGGGTTTTCCTGCCCCAGCCTCCTGTTGGCATGAAAAATGGCCTATTTCCACTTGGCTTTGCACAGCAGTTAGTCTGCTATCCCAGCACCCGAAGGGAAGACCACTTCACTGGGATTCCTATGGATGCTTCAGTTGCTTCCATGTCCAGCAGTGCCCTGGGGTTAGTTCTTGTCCCCAGCAGCTGTGTCAGTACTGCCAGACTGGACTCCACCTGCAGAGCTTCCCACTGCTCCTCCTCCCACCTTCACAACACAGTGCTGCCCACGGCCCAGGTGACCTGACCACATCCCAGGAGATGTCCCAGGCTGATGGAGCTTGTCCCAGCTTTCAGCAGTCCTGTCTCTCCCCATGTTCCCAAGGGAGCAGCTACACATATCTCATGGGGTTGGCAATGACCACGAGGGGGATAATGACTATAAGCTGTCAGCAATCTGTGGTGGGATCTCTGGCATTGCTCATCTCTCAGCATCCAGCATGTGGCATGGGACAGAAGGGAGAAACATGGAGAGAGATGGGCACAGAGCCAGCCTGTGGTGACTGGCCGGGCTCCAGCTGGCTTGTGTGGAGTAACTGGGGCAGAGAGCCTCTGCCAAGGGGCAGGGAGGGCACTCGGGGGAGGCTTGGCCATGTCTCTGAGCCAGCACTGGGCTGAGCATGGCAGTACAGTGGCAGGATCAGGCCTTTCACCCACGCTCCCATCCCTCAGCCATTCCTTCCCAGGGATTCTCCTCCTCCTGCTGCCATCACAGCTCTGATAGGGAGGTGTCCAAGTGGGCACTGACTCCTCCAGCCACAGATACGAGCTGGGAAAGAAAAGAGCAAGCATTTACGTGGGAAATCAGGTGGCTGGATCAGGTGGACGAGCCAAGATGGTTCAGAGCTCCCCTGAGGATGAAGCTGAGGCAGTTTCTCCCTGGCAGGAGCAGCCATGCAGCAGTGGGTGGCTCATGTGGGTACAGCTCCCTGCAGCGTGGCTGGCAGTGCTGGCTCCTGATGGCCTTGGAAAGCACAGCACAGGCTTGAAAAAGAGCATGTCAGCCTGGGCACGGGGAACACACCTCCTTTGGCACAGCTAGGTGGGGCATGGCCTCAAGATTCCCAGGAATGCCAGTAGTGGCAGGCAAGCCCTCACTCCAGGAAAAGGTACAACCCCAGAAAAAGCCTGACACAGAGGGACCCAGATGCTTCAGCTGTTCCTCCGGATGAGAAAGAAAAGTGGTGGCCTCTGAGGGAAGGAGCAGGGGGGCTGCCTGTCCTGCAGGCCAGGTTGCTCTGCCCACCTGAGACCAGGAGTCCTGGCTCCTTTTGGCCATGCTCCTTTAAGAGAAGCTCTTTCCATAAGGGGAAAAACCTCCTGAGAAAACACAACACCACCCCAAAATCCATTTCTTTGGGGCTGTTACCACTTCCTGGGCAAATTCATGCAGTCCAGGGCTGCCCAGCCCACCTTATTAAGGTTCTTAGCTTCTCCATCCCACAGAAGTACCATTCCCATGCTGTGATGCCCCACGAGACCAGACTTCCCCCACCCAGGGGTACTATGCCTGGCTGGGGCTCCACTATGGGAAGAGCAGTCTGCCTGGGGTTAGAGAACTGGGCTGTAGTGCCTGGTCTTCCCATTCCAGCCCTGAGGCTGCTCCCAAAGACACCATGGCCAGCACAGTCATTCCAAGAAATCTATAGTAAAGGCACCATGCTTTGGCAGAAGCTTGGCAGAGACCAAGCAGACCTGGGCACATTCTGCAGCCAGGGAGGACAGCAGAGCTTTGGGAGGGTTACCTGTCCCCTGGGACCTCCCTTCAGGTCAGAGCAGATGAAGACAAGGCAGGCAGACTGCTGGGATCACAGGATCATTTAGGTTGGAAAAACACCTCCAAGATCATCGAGTTCCACCATTAATACCAGGCTAGTTTTTGCAGGGGCAAGACAGTCTGAGGGGAGACATTGCAGACAGGAGAAGGCACAGGTACTAATTGACTTTATTTATTAGCAAGGTGAAGGCAGGAATCACACCCTGCCCACCCCCTGGAGTCCCAAGTAGGTCCCTCGCAGACCACAGAGGGCTGAGCACCCTGGTGCTCCTGTGCACTCAGGGAGTCCTGTGGCACCGTGGAGTTCCTCACAGGGACAGAGAGCAGTCACCAGGGGATAGCTTTACCTTCCCAGTTGAGCAGAGTTCCACTGTGTTTCTCAGAGAGGATTGGCAGCACAGACAACAGCCCCCGCACACTTGTGTCCACTGTCAGGTCAGCCTGCAAAGGGCACAACGAGACAGCACCGTCATTCCAGGCCATCCAGCAGCACCTGCTTGGTTCACGGTCAGTGACAGTAAGGCTCCTTCCACCCAGAGTGAGCAGAGAGCCATGGGAGCTGGGACAAGTCCACTGCGTGGGAGGATGGTTGGGTATCTGCACTGCTGGCTTGGATGGAGGTGGCGTGGGCTGGGTTAAACCTGTGGGTTTAACCAAACAGGAAGAGATCCCCACTGCAAAACATGGATCCTGCAGGATGAGTGGAAGCTTCATGGACCTGCAGCTCCTCAAGGAAGAGGGCACAGGATGGGATGGTGCTGTTCCTCTCCTCCCTGCTCTGTCAGATTCAGGTTCTCTGCACACCTCCAGGCTGCCCAAAGTCCCTTTTCCCCCTGAACAAGCAGCCTGCTCACCCTGATAGGTGCTGATGCTACTTCCCAGACAGCATCCACATGTTCTGCAGTGGTCCAACACAGACGTGGGCAACTTGGAGCCCGAGAGACAGCTCATTTTCACATGGATTCCCCCTCCAGAGAGCCATCCTGGCCACCTGAGCTATGTTCTGTGCAGGTTTGTAGGCTTGTGTCCCACCCATGGGTTTGCCCTTTGACCTGCTCGGCCAGAACTCACCTCCTGGCTGCCCATGTCTGTTTTCACCCAGCCAGGGTGCAGTGCCACACAGAGGATCCCGGCTTCCTTGTACGTCAGAGCCTGGCACATGGTCAGCATGTTGAGGGCAGCCTGGGGGAGGGAAAAAGTATCAGCCATGGGCAGCAAAAAGTTCCATGAACCAGGTTCCCTTCCCATTGCTGCCTCTTGGTGAGGGAGAAAAAACAATGCCAGGTCTTCAAGAGACAGTGTGTGTCTCCTGTGGGCAGGCATGGAGATACCTGGGAGCTTGGGAAGTCCCTCCATCTCTCGATCCCAGGTGTTTCCCTGAGATCAGGCCTGGCAAAGGCAGCTCTGACTCCCAAGGAGCTCAGGAGCAGGGGCATATCACCAATCTCCATACCTTGCTGCAGCGGTAGGAGATGACAGGCTTGAAGAAGGAATCGGGTGTTTTCTTGATGGACCCCAAGATGGTGGAGATGTTGATGATGGCTGCTTTGCTGCAACTCAGGCCCTTTTCTTTGCTATCCTGGGCAGCCTTCTTCAGCAGAGGCAGGAAGGCCTGGGGAAAAGCAACCTTGTAGGACACCTGTGCCTCAAGCCAGCCCCACTTATGGCAACTGCAACCCAGGGAGGGTGAAGAAGAATAGCAGGATGTCAGGAGAGCCCAGGTGTTGTTGCAGTGGTCCTGCTTGCTCCCAGTTAGCCTTGCACAATTCAGAAGGGCTACAGAGGGCTTAGACTAGAAAACCTAACCTAACCCTCGCCCTCTGTTGTGCAGCCCTGGGAAACTTGGCAAAGCCCTCCAAGATTTCTGTCATGAACATGGATAGCCTGGGATACCCTAAACTTGGGCAAATTTCATCTCCAGAGCTTCAACCGTACCTGAGCAACCAGCATTGGCCCCACTGCATTGGTCTTGTATGTCCTGACCATGTCCTCAGCATCAACCGTCTCCAGCGAGGCCGTGGGGGTGTAGATGCCAGCATTGTTTATCAGCAGGTTCAGCCCCATCCCATTCAGTTTCCCCTCCACGACCTTTGCCGCCTCGGTGATAGCAGAGGGGTTCTCGACATCTGCAGTGTGAGAGAACAGTCTGAGAGCCACGGGGGTGCTGGGGGGGAGAGGGAGGGGAAGATGCTGAGGAAATCCGAATGGCCTTTCCTTTCATGGGCACCAGATGGTGCTGCGAAACCAGCTCCACACACCTGCACATCCCATCCCAACACTGCCTCCTCCGCCGGCAGCTGAAGGTTCCCACCGGGCAAAGCCCACCGTGGGGGCAAAGCCTCCTGGGGGACAGGTCCCCAAGGGAGCTATACTGGGACCTGCTGTGGCATGGCTCTGCAAGGTCCTTCTGCTTCTGCTCAAGCTCTGGGCTGATCTTACAGCATTTCCACAAGAGTTCCCTTCCTCCTAGAGCCCTCCTGGTCTTGCCTAGGACTTGGGATCAAGGATGTGGCCACTCAGCTGGGGGAGCCAGGGGCTGCCCAGGATGGGTGTCAAGTACATCCTGGTCCTGTGGCCATGGAGCAAGGAGGCTCCAGGGAATGGGGTACTGAGGCTGAAACAAGTTTGGAGAAGCTGGGCTTTTGGCAGCAGGACTTGAAGCAGCTGTGAAGAACTGGATCCCATGTACAGCCTGAAGGGAAGGAGGGAGGGAAGGAGAAACGGGGCAAGCATGGCTGGCAGCCACAAATTTACCAGCTCAGAGGCAGAGCACACCTACCCAGCTTTACAAGAACCAGGTTTGGGTGTTTGGATGCCAGATCTCTCAGCTCCTACAAAAAGAGACACGGAAACAATCAGCATGAAGCAGAGGCGATGCCAAGCATCATCCTGGGGTGCCAGCAATGGCCCACCATGAGGGAAACATCTTCCAGATGTTACTCAGTGCTTGTGAACAGCTGGGCTGGGGACCTGCCTTGGTTCTTGGGCTTCTCCTAAGTTCCACAAAGCAATGTGCACGTGCTCAAAGCACAACACAGCCACGACTGCAAGATGCTGTGGTCACTCTTCCAAAGGGTCATGCACAGCCCAGCCAGAGCCACAGAAAGGATGAGAGCAAACTGTGAAGGATCAGCTTACCAGGGAAATGATGTGAACTGGCTGGGGATACAGCCAGCAGTTTCTCCCGGAGGCTGCTGGAATTGAGGTGGAGGAGTAACAGCTCTGAGTGCCAATGTCAGATTTGACCTTTGGGGAAATCACATCTGGACAGCCCAATACCAGATCCACTCTGCTCTGGACACTGCATCTCACCCACTCAAGTAAAATTAACCACTTTGCACATCTTTATTGGTTGCTTCCACCACATGTGGATATTGGGAGGAATGGGTTAAAAGCTGAAGACTGGTCAGGAGGCCTGTAAATCATTCAAGTGACCTTACAGCTGGGAACAACCCTTGACAAACCATGTAAACAGCAGCCAGTGATCCACTAGCATGGATCTTAACAGTATCTGTGTCTCCTGTACCTCCATACCTGCCTGTACCTCTGCCTGGTGTTGCTTCAGGGATCTCTCGGTTAGCGAAATAACAGAAATAAATTTACTCATTGTGTTTCAGCCATCGATTGTCCTGGCTGCCTGCCTGTGCCAACTCACACAGTGGAGGATTCAGAAGCTCTTTCCAAAAAGGAAACTTTCCATTTCACAGTTCTAGCAGCTCTTTGCTCTGAGCCACCAACTATGGCAGGTTTCACACAAGAGAAATTGAACCACCTTGTTCAATGTGCCCAAAAGGATTGCTTTTAGAACTAAAAACCTTTTCCAAACATGCCCACGGGAGAAACACAAATTGGTGGTTTCTTGTGAGAGGAACATGGAGCAGGAGAGGTGTTGGCACTGACTGTAGTTCACTGTCAGTTATCACTGGGCTCCCACACCAGACCCCGTGTTCCCACACTAGCCCTGGGCACAGGAAATGATGTAAAATGCATTAATTGGTTTGTGGTGGCCAACAGATGTTTCACCTCTCCTGTTTTTCCCAACCGCCTGCCTCAACAGCCTCATATCATCTCAGCCAGAGCTTCCCCACCCCAACACCTCATCTGGGCGCAAAGGGATCACAGGAGGGGCAATGTGGCACCAGCCTGAAGGAACAATACTCTGCCCTCAATGTCCTGTGCTCATGGACTTCAGCAGCACCTTGAAAACACTGCCCTCACCCTACCACAGCCAGGCAAGGCTTAGGGAATTACCCCCCGGTTAGGAGACATGCACATGGACCACCTTGTAGGGAAACTGGCTCCAGTCCAGCCCTGCAAAAAGTCCCTGATCTCATCGCTGCCCAAGTCCTGCAAGCTGTGGGAGAAAACAGGGCAAAAATAAGAGACCTGACCTAGCTTTGACCCAGCACCAACCACAGCAGGAGCTGGACACCACTGCGTTGGTGCCAGGATTCTTCCTGAGATGGAATAATAATACACACATGCAAGAAGATGCAACAAACCAATCAGCTGGAGCCAGGATCTACCAGAGAGGAAGTTTCTCCCCGCTAGTATTTCATTGGGACACAGCAAGCAGAGGAAGACAAGCTGTACCTAAGGAAAGCTGGAAGCACAGGGAGGATTTGTGATTCCCTGCAGAAGCAACATGTGTGAATCTCTCCCATTTTAGCAAAGTGGAAAGCAGGGGGATCCCACAGCTCCACTGACCACCACTTCTGGAGATCCCATGCTCTGAACCTCCAGATTTCGCAGAGAGCAGCATGACGCTGCAGAACGATCCCGAGCAGCACCGCCGCCGCTCGTAGCGCCTCAGCCCCCGAACCCAGCCCGGCCCGGCCCGGCCCGTGCCCGCAGCGCCTGGGCCAAGCCCTGGCACGGGAGGGCGGTTTCGGGCACATCACCGCAGCCCAAAATAGCTCAGTGGCGCTGCCCGAAGGGTGACACGGCCGATTCTTCGCCGGCGGCACTTCAGGTGACTTTCACACGGGGCAGGACACGGTGCGTACAGCAGAGCCCCGCGCCAGCAGCGAGCTGTTCAGGCCGGTGACAGCGGCCCAGCGTGTGACCGCCGCCCCCCCGGCCCGCACTGACCTGTGCCCGCGGCCCCTCGGGGTCCCGGCAAGTGGCGAAGATCCAGGCGGGGGGGCGCGGCGAGCCCAGCAGCTGCTTCACCAGCTCCAGCCCGATGCCGCGGTTGGAGCCGGTCAGCAGCACCGTGCGCGCCGCCGCCATCGCCGCCGCCCGGCCCGGCCCGGCCCGGCCTGGCGCCGCCTCCCGACCCCGCGGTCCTCACCGGGATGCCCCGGCCCCGCGGGGGAATGCCTGCGGAAAAGGGGGATTGTGTGTGTGTTCTGCCTTCCCGCCTAGTGTCAGCGCAAATACAAGTGTGTCCCAGCTCTGATGTCCCCGCGGGGAGGAGCGAACCGCCTCGGGGCGAGCCGCGGCGCTGAGGGGACCCTCGTCTTTTCCCAAGGCCGGTGCGTGAGGGAGAAAGTTTGCGGCAGGTCTGGGGTGGTGTCTTCAGCACCTTCAGCACAGTAATCTTTACGCTAGATAAGGGTAAAAAAGAAAACAAACCAACCCAAACTAAACCCGTTTGGCATTAAGAAGTACCAGCTCCTTCCCAGCTGTTTTTATTGCCTGCCCGGAAATTAACCTGGTTTGGCCCTTTCCCTGACCATCAGCTACAATAAATCTGGTAAATAAATAGAGCCACGAATATACTCTGAGGCTGTAGCACCTTTCCTGTGGTGACAGCCTGAGAGAGTTGGGGTTGCTCAGCCTGGAGATGAGAAGGTTCCAAGGAGATTTTAGGGCTTTTTCCAGTGCCTTAAAGGGCTCCAAGAGAGCTGGAGAGGGATTTTGGACAAGGCTGTGGAGTGACAGGACAAGAGGAAATGGCTTCACGCTCACAGAGGGCAGGGTTAGATGGGAAATTGGGAAGAAATTCTTCCCTGTGAGGGCCTGGCACAGAGAAGCTGTGGGTGTCCCATCCCTGGAAGTGTTCAAGGCCAGGCTGGACAGGGCTTGGAGCAACCTGAAGCTGCCCAGGGTTGAATGAGATGGTCTTATGGTTCTGTCCAACCCAAACCATTCTGTGATCCTGGCAGCAGTTGGGGTTGCAGGTGTTTTGGGGGATGTTTTCTCCTTGCTTTTGTTGTTGAGTGTCAGGTACCTGGTTCAACAGCTGCACAAAAAGTGTGGTAAAAAGCAAGGAAAGGTTTGGTGGCATCTAGGGATGGGAAAACAGAGCTTGAGGAAAAAAGGGAAACAGAAAACAGATAATCAGTGTTGGCTGGAGGACAGTGTCTGGAGGTGGCCTGCATTTACCAGGCCTGCTGCCAGCCTGGAGATGGTTGTTTTTGTTTTCTTTTGTGCTGTGATATGGACAACCAGATGCACAAATAACATTAAAATCCCATTATGGTGAGCACACAACCAGGACCCCAACAGCAAAGTAATGACTGAGCAGCTCTGAGGTATATAAGGATTGTATTTTTTCTTGCTTATTTTCATCCTTGTCTGACAAAACACTAGGCAAAACATCTCTGCTACTGATAAATACATCAGAAAGTAAACATTTGTATCAGTCTGGTGATAGCATCAGGTAATTTGTGCTAACTTTATCCTGCTCCATGGTGATTCAAGTACACTGGAGCCTCTGCTCCCCAGTTTACTTTAGGATATTAAAATGGTTTTAGACTTTTTTTCCCCCAAAAGTTGGAATTTAATAAAAATAAATATTTGATTATACTACTAAATACTAAGAAAAAACCACAACCCTCCTTATAGCAGATATTTGGATTAAAGGTCCTGTTCTCCTTTTCCTGCCTCCTTCTGTGCTCAGGTCATTAATTAGGTGACTTGTTACCAGAAATGCTGCTCTGTCTGTGGCAAAGTTTAGCAAATAATGACTGAGGGGTACAAACAGTCAGGGTTTGGCCACCTAGTCCACACAGATCCTGTGTGCTGCAGGCAAATTACATTGATGAACTCTTCCTGAAAAGTGCTTGTTTGAAAAAGCCTTAGAGAGAGGGATCCAGTGATTTGCTGTGCAGAAACAGTTAAAGTGCAGCCACAGCTGAGGGCAGGAGGAGCCTGTTCTGAATGCAAATGTGAACTGTGAAAGAAAGGCAGCTCCAAAGATCTGTAACTGAGAACTTCCCGGTGTGGCATTGCTTGACCTGCTTTTATGCTTCTGTTCCCCATGAATAAAATAGAGGATTATCCATTCTTTGAAATCCTTGTTAGTTAAGTGTTGTGAGGCTTCCAGCAGGTAATAATGAGAAAAGCAACCAGAAAGAAAAAGAACACCAATTAATAATAATTTTTTTTTTTTTTAAAGCCCCAAGGCATATCCAAGTGCTCTGGTTTCACTGCAACAGGCATTAGGAAACTCCTGCTGCCTGGTAAAGCATGAGTCTGATATTGGTGAATTTTGGAGCGTTTGAGGGTATAAATCCTAGAATCCTAGAATGTTTTGGGTTGGAAGGGACCTTAAAGATCACCTAGTTCCAACCCTCTGACATGGGCAGGGACATCTTCCACTAGAGCTCCCTAAGAATACAAAGAAGCATTTGAGTTCACTTAGCTAAGAATCAAAACTTGTCATTCCTGTTATCAGCTCATTGATGCTGTAATTTGAATAAAGTTTTTGCACTGTAAAGAACAAAATACATGTGGGCACATGTCCTGTGCAGTGAGCTGATGGATCTATAAGTGCTGCTTCAGTCAGTGGAGTTAGAAAAAATTGCAGTTAGAGGGAGGGGGGAAACCTCTTAATTAAAAAAAAAAAAAAAAA
>VZRL01000751.1:5983-19072 GCA_013397895.1 Origma solitaria
TCCCCGCCGTGTCCCTGGGAGCCGCCCCGCACCGGGACCCCTGCGGGCCTGGGAAAGTTTCATGGGGAAGCGTCAGAAAGCATCAGGCAGGAATTTCAGTGCATCCCGTGTTTTATGGTGGCGTTAACTTTTACATATTGGGAGTAATTAGCAGCGAGGCTGTTAAAAGCAGATTTTAATACATTTAAATAACCGCCCCCCCCCTTCCTTTCTCTCCTCTCCCAAAATGGTCCAAATCCGGTTTACCTCTGACTCGACCCCCACCGGGACAGAGGTGAGCACAAAGCCCACGGTTTGTCCATGGAGGCAGGAAAACACATTAAAACCCACATATTAATTAACAGGTCAATTAAAATAAACATAATTTTGCAATGGTTATTTTTGGTCCCCCCCCGCCCCCCCAACTTTGTTTTAGTAAAGTGGGGAAACATATACAGAAACCTTCCTTGCAGTAGATGCTTTTTTTTTTTTTAAACGGAGCCCAGATGCTGGTCAGGATTAAGGTTACACCAAACACATTCTACATTGCCATTTTCCAAACAGAATAAAGCAGATGGAAAAGATGGAAGAGGATAAAGCAGGAACGGAGCAGCAGTGAAAACTGCAAGCCCTGCACTAACGCTGTAGAGGAGTGAGCTGGGATGCCAGGAGAGGCAGAAAGAAAGAAAGCAGGCGTAGTGCTGCTGCATATCACATTCCTCACAGTTAAAATGAGTATCTTTAATTAAACAGCTGTCAGAATTTGGGCTTTAAACCTTATATTTAAAATGGGAGAAGGAAATGGAGCTGCAGCTGATCACTGTGTCTCCTTAGGACTCCGTCCTAGGAGATGTGAAAGCCACTGGCCAGAGGCCATCAGAGTACTTAAGTCTCTGCGTAATTTTAAACATCAGCAGCCCCGGTGATTTCAAGGATCTACTCCCTTAAAGTTAGCCATGCACTCAGCACTTTGCAGGATCTGCCCAGCACACTCAGAGCAGCTCTGAGCTTCAGAACACGAGTATCTGCACATCTGAGAAACAAAGAAAATCCTCTTTTCAATAGGCTAAATATCTCCCTTTTATTTCTAAGAGACACCAGTTTGCCCATACTGGGAAATTAGATCAGACTGGAATAAAATCTCGAGGGGAAGTTAGCAGAATCTGTGCTTATTTGCAAAATACCACCATTTGGCAAATTCAGATTTTAGGTAAAATTCTACAATAGTGTGGTTTACTCAGCACTGTGACTCAGTTACATGATGTGCTTTGAAAATCTCTTGCAAAGACTGACTCTAAGAGATTTTGTTGGTATTATATAGGCACACACACGACACAGAGAAGGAACACACAAACTATTAAATATTCATGCTATGGGGAGAACACTTAGTAACGTCCCTTCATTCCAGCTGTACAAAGGCAGGCACAAATAACTGGTGGAAAAATGAATAATCCAAAACAATCTCAATATTCCACATAAACAAGGTGTTGAGCAGCTTGCAAACATCGGCCAAGAAAGGGTCAAACAGAAATTGTCCTTATCTACCTTTCAGCAGTCACCTATAAATGTGTATTTCCCAATCTGAATTCCATAATCAGCCCCCCAGAGAGTGTTGGGACTTCCCACACACACAGGGTCCATGTGTGGGGATGGGACTGATTTTCTGCTCCAGGCCTCCACCCCGTTGAGCTCAAATGGCCTAAAAGTCACCTTCTGAATGTCACAAGTAGGGACGTCAGTGACATTTACTCAGAAACAAAAATTCAAACACATTCTGACCAGCTTTGCTGGAACTTTCAGAGTTCAGCTGTGGGACCGTGAAATGAGGCCATTTTTATCTATCAGTTATCTCTGCCTTAAGAGGGGCCTGTGATCACACCTCAGCAACAGCACTGCTGGTAGGGGCTGGGATATCACACACACGGTCACTAAAACAAAGGCATTGGCCAGAGCTTCCTCTGTAAAACTCAGCTCCAGACATACTGAAAAATAATTTTAAAAGGCATAATTTAAAAATATTCATAAAAATATTCTGTATATCTGGCAAAACAACGAAAAACTGCACTCCAAATCTGGACATGTAATGGTTGTTGCTTGCATCCCGATCTTTAGAATTAGATTCTGAGTGAAACGTGATCAGAAAGAGTCACAGTCATCCTAGCTGTCAGAGAAAAGGTGCAATTAAACACATTATGAAACAAAGTATTTAAAAATATTACTTTTCCCAGCTTCAGGAAACACAGTTACTGACCTCAGGTTTTCCTGTGCCCTGGGTTCATGCAGTTACGGAGGGCACTGCAGCCCTCCCCGCGCAATCCTGACCCGCTAGAATTACTGTCTTCCTATTGTTTCACTCACCTGGTCTATTTTTAGAGTGCATTTTGTTCAGGACCGCCTCATACATGTGTGCAGAGTGCCCAGCACGCTTCATTTTCTGTTTACACACAGGGCTGAGAGCAGTAAATAACGCTGAGGCAGCACGAGGAGCAGAACTTCTTCAGGGCAGCGATGAGCCACGGGCTGCAAAGAGCCCTTGGCACTTATCAACATCCCACAGGATAACGGAGTGCTGGATTCAGCTATCATTGCACAAGAAACTTCTCATCATCGTTATGCTTTAAAGAACTTTTCAAATACTTCAAAATTCATTATTTTTTCCTGTTTAATAGCCACAATGCGGTAACTTTTTTAAAAATAAAAACATACTAAACCGAAACACCCACCAACAAACAAAACCTAACCAAAACATGAAGCACTACAGCTGAGTTGTGATGCAAATGAGTGAAGTTATTTCCACTACTTCTAAAGGTACGAAAATAATCTAAATGTGACACCCGATTATGGGGAGAAAGGAAAAAACCCATGCCAAAATCAAGCCAAAGACTGTGAAAGTAATGTCCAGACAACGAGAAGCTAATTAGTCTGACCTCAGCGAGATGCAAAACTTAAATTATTTTTCCTCAGGAGGGGGAAAAGATGTAGAGGAAAGTAAAGAGATAAAATGCAACAAAGGTTGCAATCATGCCAGGCAAAGCTGATGTCTTTCTTTGATAAGGCAGCAGTTTTTTCTGGGTAAAAGAAGACACAGTTGATCTCACCCATCCCAAAATCAGTAAAGTGTTTGGTCTGGTGCATCATGTAAAAATACCAGTTAAATTGGAAAATATGAAGATCAGTGCAAGAGAAGTTTTGTGGGTAAAAATTACTATAAATCCAATGCTGGATTGTGCTGAAATGGGAAGTTTTGGGCTAGAGAGTGAGTGCTTTGAAAGCTCCTGCAGCTTTAGTGCTATTGATGGGCTTTAAGTGACACAAGAGCAAGGAACTGCAAAAAGAGTGTTAATAGAGGTAGTTACTGACAACATCCAAAGGCATCAGGGCAGAAGACTGGGATATGCTAAATGAAGAACTGGATGAGGTTCTGGAACAGCACAGGAATCCTGAGGAATGGACGGGTGGAATGCAGTAATAAGATTAATGCAAATCACAAGGCTGTTCACAGAGGGACTGACAGCCAAAACTCTTGTGAACTGGGAATTCACCACAGTTACCAGGGAAGGACGAAGACTCAGAAGCGTTGTTTAGTCACAGAAATGAGGATGACAAATGGGATCTAAAGACCAGATAAGGCACATCCAGATGTTATGGCAACAGCTCTCTTACAGAACTTTGGGTACAGTTTCTATTCAGGAATGACACGTGAAAACTGGAATAATCATAGAAAAAGCTCCCTGAGCTGGTTACAAGAGCAAAGAATCTGTCAGGAGAGAAGAGTGAAGCCTCCTTTCTGCAAACTCCAGCAAAGAGAGGGGTGATAGGATAGGGTGAGTTTGTATACACAGATTATGGCTTGAAGACACTTGAACTCAAGGGTTATGTTGGCAACAAATACATATCTTAGGCCTGAGTAAAATTAAGATAAATGCTAGAATAGGATGTCTTATTATTAGAAAAACCAGATTTTAAAGAATCCTCCTTTCCTCTGGAGAACACAGACTCAGTGGAGAACTTTAACAGTTTTGCCATTATTTTCCCCACTTTTAATCAGTGAAATGAGAAAAAAATCTCTACAATATTGTGAAGATGCATTTATGGTGGTTAAAAAGTATTCAGACACTGTAGTGATAAGTGTAACAAAAATCCATTACAATTAGTAATTCTGTATTTACTGCAGCACTTGAATTATATGCAATAAATAAAATATGGAAGCAAACATCAAATAACAAGGATGAAAGAAAGCTCTGAATGAGACAAGAGTTTGAGAAGGCAGGTTGTATGATTTGATTTATAATTAGAGTTTGCATCAGGGTGCAAAGAACTGGATTAGGGTGGGCAAAAGTGTAAGAACTGCAGACAGGAAAGCTGAACACCCTGCTCAGCTCCCTGGTAAATTCATCCGGGTCACAGGAGCGTGAAGAACCACAGAACGCAGAGTGAATTAATGTGGGCCTGGAGCACACACCAGCTCAGCACATTCCCTGTGTCAGACAGTGCTTGGAGGACTCAGCGCTGATCCTTGTGTGGCTGAGCCTGCACACACTGTCCCTGTCACCCTGCAGGGAGGGCTCCTCTGCTCTGCAGGGAACTCTTCAAAGGAGAGATTTCCAAGGGAACAGCTTTCCAAAATCCCAAAGGACTGCACCTCCCAGAAGACCATAAAGGCTCACGCCATAGGTCTGGTTTTTCCTAAAGTCTTTCTGTTTCCATCATAAAGAACCCCCAGGCACATGTATCACCCATTTTTTTCATCTCACATCTCTTCCCCTCTCCACACAAAATGTACCTGCTTTAGCAATTTTGCCCTTCCGAGGATCTTCTGTCTCAAGTGTCTGCCCCCTGGAGATGTTTTCCATCCTGCTGTTCTGAGCTTCCTTGGCTCTGCCACCTCTTCACCTTCCTATAAACAATAATACACACAAGCATGGAGCCAAAAAGCATCTTCAGTTTGGGTGTTTTCCTTCTCTTTTTTTACCTTTTTTTTTTTCCAGTGTCCTCATGAGAGGACACCTCACAGCCATGAATTGTATCTTCATGTCATCAGTGTTTTGGACCAAAAGAGAACCCCAGAACTTATCTGTTATTGTTTTCTTCAAAAGCCTTCCACATTTAATTTTGGCTCATCTCACCTCTAGAAACTCTATTGTTTCTTTAAAGGTACATTAGCTAATTATTCTGCTTGTCTTGTTAATGGGAGAGTGAAACATTTAGTAAAAAAATTATAATCTAAGACTCACGTATTTTAACTATGTTCTCTCCCATTTGCAAACAAATATTCCTATTCCAATTCAGAACTTTTAGGACATTAAGACTTCCTGAGTAATAATAAGCCAAAACATGTTATAATTTCCATCCAATATTGCAAACACACATTATTTCACAACTCCTCTTCCATCAGCCAGCTGACACACTTGGAGTTCACAAGAACGCTGCACTTGGAAAGCCTCCTCAGATCCTTGTCCTCCCCTTGTTTCCAGGCATGGCATTTTCAGAGGAGTTTTTTCCCAGCCAAGGACCAAGACAGGAGTGAGGATGAGGAGGGGAGGAGCTGGGCAGGCAGTGGCTGTAATGGATCACAAACTGAATTTGAGATAGCACAATAATGACAATGTATCACAGAAATATTTAATAAGGCTGCTTTACGTAGGACACCCTGGACAATTCTCCTGCTGAACTCAGTGAGATCTCAGCTGGAATATTCTGTCCTTTTCCAGGTTCCACATAAGAAAAAAAGCAGATGCAAAGCAACTGGAAAGAGCACAAAGAGAGCAACAAAGAAAATAAAAAGGAGAGAGCTCATGGTAGAATTGAGAGGGGACAAACTCTCAATAGTCCATTTGTTAGAGAACAGGTTAGCAATGCAAAGGTCATAGCCACTGGAAACAGGTGACAGACTATGTTTATTCCTTGAAGCTCCATAACCCTTGTTTGATTCACGGACTGTACACAGGAAAAACTCCAGGTAATTTCTTAAGCCAAGCACAGAAGATCATATATATACTTTAAAAGAAGATCCCAGGACAATCTTCCTGACATAAGCTCCAGAGTTCTTAGTTAGAAGTAATCAGAAATCTGCTCTTCCACAGGTGGCAAGAGGCTTCTGCATGTTAAGGGATGTTGGAATGGATTCACCACTTTCTTCTTCATGCAACCTTGCAGCATTTTGGAAAAGAAGTTGCACAAGCAAAAAAACAATGGATGTCAGGAGAAAAGGAGTAGTCATTTGTCAGGCTGACCCACAGAATCCCCAGATTCCTGAGAATTCCCTGTCAACACGTTGTGAAAAATAACATACAGCTGAGTAGCAGAACATTTCTCTGTGGGATAACTGCCCAGAATATCTTGAGAGGTAAATTAATAGAAGAAAGAACCAAGCACAGTGCACCCGATTAACAGTGAAAATACCTGAAATCAGCATAACAAAGTGGGGTGAGTGCACTTGTGCTCAGGATGGTTAAACAGCTGTAATTAGATCAAACAAACTAGATTGATGTATCATCCCTTTGTAGCTGTGGCCTCAGAAGGCAGGTCAGGAGCTAAGTTCAGTAAAACAGTTTTAGTGCTGCAGCTTTTATCTAACAAGACACAGCCACACACTCACTCCAAAGTAAATACTACTCAGGAAAACTGCTGAATTCCAAAGAAAAAGAGTTTCTAGAGAAGATGCCATTCTTTAATAACAACCTTAACTTCTGTCAGTGATAAAACTCTCCTAATTAATTTAAGAATAGATCCTTTGGATAAACAATGCACAAAATTTTGGTTACAAATTCATTCAAGGCACTTGAAGGTCTTTATTGAGTAGTTTCCCATTCACTTAAAGTATCTGTACAAAACAGGTGAATTCTAATTTGCTTTGTTCTTTCAGAACCTTTTAATTAAATTTTAAGAAAATGATGTAGAACAACATTGCATGAAATATGGTCACTACATTTCAGAAATGAGCAAAACATAAGGTAGCAGATGGTATGAAGAGGATATATGTGAAGAAATGTAAATAGCAGGGAACCTCACCAAATCAAAGACGTGAGGCAGAACTGAAAGCGCCTGCAAGACCCCTGGGAGAGCTGAGGAGATGAAGCAACCACTGAGCTCAGAGATATCAGCCTTTCCTTGCTCAGAAATGACACAACACCAACAGGAAGCTCTAATCTGGTGGAGGGAGCGACCCCTCGTAACTAAGGGAGGTGAGATTGTTGTGAAGGGTCCTTAGAGTGAATATGGGAGGAGAGGAGGGAAACAAGGACAGGTGCCAACAAATGTATTTATCAAACACTCTCGGAATTGAAAAAATACCAACTATTCACAACTGTAAGCAATGAAGAGAATTATAGAAGAGCTAAGAGTAGAAAGTAACCTTGTATTGAACAAAAAAGAGATGAATTGTTTAAGCTAGGCAGGAGATAAAGCAAAGAACAGCTTGGTGTCATCAGAAGAGTTATGAGCAGCAGGAACAGGATGACTCTGGGGTTGGGAGGAGGTGTAACCTGTGTGCTACCATCGCTTGGTCTGGAAGCTGCAGCCCAGGCCTCTGAGCTGCTGTGGCTGCGCTGATTGAGGGCTGGGAGCTACCTCTGCCACGACAGAGCCAAAGAAATGAGTGAGTGGACTGTGCCGTATCTGTGGAGCAGAGCAGAGCTTGGGTGAAGAGCCAGGAGCTCTTTCTAACCTTCTGATACAAAAGTTCTTAATACCAGACCAATACTGTTCCAGAAAAGCCACGGAATACTAGAGGATGTTTAAGGGTAGAGGGAGGCACCCTTGAGGAGCAGGGCCTAGCTGAGGACTGCAAATCCAGTGGAAGGAATAGCTGGAAAATGGTGACTGTTCTAAACGTCTGTATTTCAAATAGTTGGTAAGAACATTCCCACAGCAGAACATGCAGCCTAAATCACAACTATTCCCATTTCGTATCTTCTGCCCCGAGCTCCATTTTTCTGGGTGATTTATGAGGTGAGCTCTGGCTGCGCAAGGCTTCTCTCCTTCTGAATGGAGGAACAATTCAGATAAGGAACAAATCTCTTCTGAGTGAATAGAGGAAACTGGACTTAACTGCATTGACTAAGGTAGTTATTGTACATGTAGGCCAGAGGAAGCTTAGCACTTTTAATACATATAAAACTGCAGAGAGTTGCTAGGAAGAGAAGAAACCAAACAAAACGGATTCACAAGTTCCTTAATAATTTAAATTAAGCCACTAAAGTAACAGGAAAGCAAGAGCAACAGATATCTATCAATTCCAGAGGCTGATTCCAGCCACCCACAGGAACTGAGCAGCAGTTGGAACTCTGTCCCCTCAGGCACCCTCAGGCTGAGAGACGGCTAAATTGTAATCACATAACCCCCAATGGGCAGTGCTTTTGTGGCTGTTGATTTCATAAATTGTCCTGAGGTTCTTTGTCATGGAAGACATTGGATATAATTACAGACAAAAAAAAAACCAAAAAAACTCACAGGCCTGGTCCTGGGCAAGGTGCTTTGGCAACTCAGCAGCTCAGGGGATCATCAGCTCTTTGCAGACAGGAGCCCAATGCTAAGAGATAAACTGCAAGAAATAAATCTCTGAGGTACAACTTCAGCTTATCAGTTTGGAAAAGACCACGAGCAGAATTCCTGAAACGCAATGAAATCACAGAATTAAAAATTTTAAGTGCAAGCCCCATTATTAAGTCATCCATTTACAATTGTTGGTGGTGAATCCATCTACTCCAGATGGGAAGAGGTCACTCTCTTCTTTTTCCAGGGCAAGTCTATGAATAATTTGAGTGATTAAAGCTCAAATCAGGTGTGAAAATGAAAGACCAGGAAAGCACATGGAAAAGAAACCACACTCACAAAGGGAATCAGAAAAGGCTCCCTCCATTCCCCCATCCTGCCACAAAATACAGGTGAGCTCGTACATTTTTTGCCAAAGAGTTGTCACTTTTAAAGGCACACTGAAATCTTATTTTTACTTTTTAGGTCTCCCTTCTTCTATCGGAGATGACCTAAATTTTGAGCTGAAGCACTCACAGCATCCTCGCTTGGAATAGAAAACAACAGCAAAAAAACATCAGGCTGTGAAAAGAGGCAAAATAATAGGAGGGAAAATTACAGTGAAGTCCTCCCTGAATAAGAAGAGGTCACAAATGCTGCAGAAATAGAAGCTGAAGTGGTGCTATCCTGAGCCAGGGGACACAAAGTGGTTGCATTTACGGACCTGGCAGAGGACAGGTGGGCAGGATGTGAATTGAAGCAAACTGCCACAGTTCTGGGAATACCCAACAGCTCTCAGCAGCTCTCTTCAAACACAGCGCTGTGCTCCTGGTGCAAAAAATGTCACAGATGCCAAAATCCGTGAGCCTCCTGTCACAGAAAAAACCAAAAAACCCCTACAAAAACTGGAATACTTTCCAGGAGTGTTCAAATGGAATTAGACAGCTATCAAAAGGGGTAGAGGCAATATTTTATATGCTAAAGAGAAAAATGTATGGGAACACATAGAGAGCCCAGTAATCAGCAGTAGAGACTACTGAACATTCATGCAGCTCATTATTAACACAACAAACCCCCAGAAGTACTTGCAGATACATTGCTTTTGCTTTATTTTATCATCTTAAACAGCCAGCAGAAACTAAGATTATAATCTGTGCCTTTTTAAAATTCCATTCAACAGATGTTCATAAACAGACAAGAGCCAAATTTCAGCTCCCCAAAAGGATATTCAGCCCAAGAACTTTTACAAATGGATGATAAAGTCCCACTTTTCCCCTTGTAATCATTGCTTTTCTGAGACATCAAATCCTCTCTTAGCCTCTTTACAAGTTCCCACCAGCATAAAATGTATTTTTCATTTCCATTTCCTATAGTATTGTTTTCCAAAAATGGCATTTCCCAGCACAAGACAACTCTCCTTCACTCCTTTTTTATGTCACCTCCTCAATACGAAAGGATTGTCTCAGTGACAAGGCTCTGTTCTTCTAAAAAGATGAAAAAAATCCAAGTGGTACTAATAAATATTTACTTAATGTAAAGAAAAGGGAATTCAACAGTTAAGGATGAAAATTACAGGGGGGAAAAAAAGGTGTTTGGAAAGGCAAGGCTGTAAGAAGTTCAGTGCTGTTTATGAGAACGACTGCTCAATGGCTCCTTCTGGGACACAGCGAGATGACTTCTTTAAAAGTATGGTCTAGAAATACCCCCAAATCACTGAAATTATAAGTCACCCGAGTATTTCAGCTGCAATACAAAATTAAGAAATATCAGGACACATAATGAAAATGGTGGAATGAAACCAGCATTGCACTGACTTGTCTGTGTTAAAAGGGGAAGGGGGGGCCTGAAGTGAAAGGTTTTATTTTTACTTAATTACTCTCAGTGCTCCCTGGGGACTCCTTCCAAAGCGTATTTTGTATTTGGACCTAAATGCAAGCAGGATTCAGCCTTGATCTTATTCCTTATGACAATACATTTCTTAAATTAGAAGTCCCACAACTGGAATGTTGACACCACTGCTGGCTCCTGCAGCACCTTAGAGACCCTCCTGTGTTATCAATCCATTAACCCGGGAAGGAGTGAGAACAGGGGAAAACAGACTGTTCAAAATTTAAAAATCCATCCAGAAAATAATACTTTGTGAGCTTATAAGCATCTTTCATCCATTTCTACATATGTGGAAAAAGGAAGCCTCAAAATACTTTTTAAAAAAACAACAAACCCACCTAACTTCAAGGTATTTTGAAATGATAACATATTAATTGAGTGAGCATCCACCTGTGATGCGATTTAAGAGTCTCCTACTGCAGCATTTCACACATATTCAATCCACCTTCTGGTTACAGCGTGCAAGTTTGTGGTATGTAGAAGGAACAGCAGAGCTGGTTAAAGATTTTCTCTTGCTTCACATACTCTGCAAGCTTCTCATTAACTCATACATGACTTTAATCAGTGCTGAAGCACACACTTCCTTCAGCATGCAGCAGGACTGGGCTGAGGGAAAAAAAATCCTCCATAAAAATATTATTGTAATCATGAACTAATAAAGAGAAGGGCAACGTTTTCTGAAAGTGGCTGCTGATTTTCATCTCTAAAGGGTTAAACCGACCTTCACTGATACAGAAGAGGTAATAAAATAGAACTTTAAGGACAAAAATGGAGCACTTCAAGAGATTATTATGAAGAGCCACATTCAAGAAGACAAAACCTTATTCTTAAAGCACAGATGCTTCTGAAACAAGAGATCGCACGTTTTTAACAGCACACTGCCAACCGCTTATAATGAATAAGCAAAACGAGGGGAATCAGGGTGGTTTTTTTCCCTTTTCCTTGGAGCTCAGAGGGAAGGGGCATTCATGAATGTGGTAGCAGAGCCAGCTCTGCACTTCTGCAGGGCTGTGGAGCTGGTGCTGGTCGGTGTGTGGGGGGAGAAAACAGAGTAAAGCCTGAGAAAAACCCATCAGAGCTCCTGTCCTCCCCTTCCAGCGTTAATGGGAGGGATACGAGTCCATGGGAGCTGCAGTGGGGGATGGTGCTGGCGGAGGGGGTGGGGAGAACCGAGCGAGGCCTTACAACCATCAGCAGCTCTTGTTCTTGTTCCTTTCAGCTTTAGCAGGAGGATGTGAAGCTCACGAAGCCGGCCGCGGCATCGGGGGGGATGCAGCGCAGATCATAGTTTAGCTTTTGTCCCCTCTCCACAGGGTTAAC
Organism: Origma solitaria; assembly: GCA_013397895.1. Taxonomy (NCBI): domain Eukaryota; kingdom Metazoa; phylum Chordata; class Aves; order Passeriformes; family Acanthizidae; genus Origma; species Origma solitaria. Next base: position 17,642 of record VZRL01000751.1, read on the forward strand.
AGGAGGACGCGAGTGTCGCCGGGATAAGGGCAGGGCCGGGGGGCACGGCCGGGATGGCAGCTCCCCGCGGGGTACCGCGAGGCTGTGCTGGGGTTTGGGGGGTCCTGTGCGAAGTCACATCACCCGCGGGCAAGGGCTGCAGGGGAACATGGGGCAAACTTCCCTCAACGTGGCGGCTCCGCTTATCCAGCACGGCGAGCCCGCGGTGCCCCGCGGGGTGGGGCGAGCCCCGGCCTTATCTGCGGGGCGCAGGGAGCGCGGCTCCGGGGCGCGGGCAGGAGGCAGCGAGCGAGGGAGGGAGAGCCCAGGTGCGCCCACAGAGCCAAGGGGGGCATAGCGGCCCCGCCGCCGCTCTGAGGGCGCTCCCTGCCCGCAGCGGCAGCGCGGGGCTGAGGCGCGACCCCGGCCCCAAACCAGGGGAAAGTTTCCCCAAACTTTGGCGCGGGGTTCCCGTCCCCCCTCGGGACCCCCTCACGCCGCCCCCCGCGCCGCGGCTGTTCCCGCCCCCGCCGCAGGGGGAGGGGGGCGCTGTTCCCGGCTCCGCGCCGCGTTTTCCCGCTCACCCCCCGCTCCCCGTGCCTCCTCACTCCTCCGCGCCTCCGGATCGCTCCGCCGCAGCCGGCGCTGGGGCTTTTTCACCTCCCCCACCCCCACCGCTTCATCCCGATCATCCCGCCCGCAGCCGCGGAGGGCATGCGGGAAGGGAAGTGCTTCTCCCAGCCCGTTCCTGTAACGGTGTCCCGCCCGAGGGACGGCGGGACCGAGCCTTTTGCCGAGACAGGGAGAGGAGGCGGTTGGGACTACTTGGCGTTCCTGCCACGGCCTCGGCGGAAGGAGCGCGCTGAGCGAGAGGCTGTGGAGTGCTGCGGCTCTGCTCAGCGCTTCCTGGAAACTCCCGCTTAGGAGCGAGGGGGGGTGGGAGCGAAAGAGTCCCAGGCCGGGAATGAGAAGGGGGGCAGGGCACAGCCCCTTCCCCGTGCCCGAGCACCCCCCGAGCCCTGACACCCCTCAGACCAACCCCCGCCCCTCTTCCTGTGCAGATGGAATGGGGAGAAGTAAGGGATAAACTCCCTCGTAACCGCCGTGTGGGGTGGAGGGGGCGCTGGACCCCTTTTCGCCTCACAATCCGGAGGGTTAAAGGTCAGACTCCTCTTTTCCCCCTCAGAACGCGGGGTCTGGAAGAGCATACTGCCCTTTTCCCATCATAACCCGGAGAGTGGAGGGCCTGAACCTCGTTTTTCCCTCAAAACGTGGGGTGTGGAAGAGCAGATCCTCCCCTTTCCCTTCACAACTCGGGGTGTGGAAGGGCAAATCCCCCTTTTCCCCTCACAACTCGGAGTGTGGAAGAGCAAATTCCCCTTTTCCCCTCACAGCCCGGGGTGTGGAAGGGCAAAGTCCCCTTTTCCCCTCACAACTCGGGGTGTGGAAGAG
>VZRL01000751.1:19407-45189 GCA_013397895.1 Origma solitaria
CCTCTGCCTGCCGAGGCTGCGGGGAGCCCGGCCGCCTCCGAGGCTGGGGAAGGGTGAAACAGCTGAGCAAGCCGGGGCAGCTCGCACACCTGTGGTGCTTCACAGAATCAGTTAGGCTGCCAAAGACCTCAGATCATCGAGTCCAACCTTTCCTTGCTCTGGATGCAGTAAGTTACGTTTTTCCCACGTGAGGATGTGCTCCTCTTCACCTCCTTCACTTCCTCTTCACCTCCTTCACTTCCAAACAACTTCATTACAGGGTAAAACTCCCATTAGACTCAGCTGAAGGGTGTCTCCAAGCCAAGAGGGCTTTGGGGTCTGCACCTTAATGCTTCAATTAGTTAATGGCACAAATGCCTAACATCTGCAAGCCACCAAAAAAAAAAAAAAAGAATTAAAAAAAAAAGAAAAAAAGTGGAAAAACAGAGGGAAGGTGAGAGTGCTGATAAATGCCTGTGATAACACAAACACGGGCAGTAATACTGTGTGGTAAATTAGATATGGGCTGGGGTGATCCTGCCCTGCAGTTGAACGCCTCTCACCCCCTCTACCTTTTCCAGATTGGTGCCTTGTACCAGCTCCTCTCTCCAGCTCTGCCGGTTCTCAGTTCACCACCCTTTAAATATGGAGCTGTTGATCCTCTCTGGGGTTACAATGCAACACTTTGATGCCAAAAACGCCTTCCTCTGCTGAATCCACAAGTTTCAGGGATGCTGGGACTACCCAGGAAAGGCAGGCACCTTGTAATGAAATTATGTGGAAGAGAAAGATCCATTAGAGCAAGGAGATTCCCGTAAATCCTGTTAGCGGCCGAGCATTTCCATAGAAATTTCCTGATTCTAGATGCCCTGCCCGGCACCTTTCCTGTGCTTCCATTTCCTTAACACCATTCCTAAATCCCTGCGTGGCTTCATTTACAAACCTAAACCCCAAATGTAAATTGAGGGGGGAGGATCTCTTTGAAGTCCTGTCTCCTTGGGTTTTAGCTCTAAATTCTGTAGTTCAGGGTCTACTGGAAAGAGCAGCCTCCAGCTGTTGGACCAGGAATCATCTCTTGACTTTAGACTGCTCCAGCACTACTTAGTTAAGGATGAGCTGCGCTGTTTTAAAATCTTTTAGTTACTTGCTCTTTGTTGTACTTTTATTCCTGTGCTCTTTGTACCCCAATCAGCACAGAACAGTTTGTAAATACATGGATTTATTCTGTCAGCCTTGTGCTCCTTCCCTTAAACATCAAAATATTAAAACACAAAAGCTCCCCGATTACTCACCAGCAGATTGGTGACTTTACACACAAACAGCTTTCTCTGGAGTAAATTGAAACAACTCCGTCAAAAAATTTAGGCTGAGATGGATTGTTTCCAGATCCCATTTTTTTTCCTCAATAAAAAAAGGCAGGTCCCAATAAATGGCTGCTATGGAAAACCCAATCTTTTCACCACATTGTGATGCTGGTGGGATTGGAGTAACTGAAATCCTGTGTTTAGAGAGCAGGGGATGAGAAAATGTCACTTTGTCCACATGTCCCATAAGAATAAATCATCCTGGATACTAGAAGAGGATAAAGTGTCCCCCAACAAAGAGCTGATTCCACAGTCTGGACTGAAAAGCTCTATGTTGCCTGGTGGGTACTTTAAACTATCATGGGAGAATTATCAAATGCCTAAAAAACCCCCAGTACATTAAGCCAACTGGATTTCTTGGGCTGCAGGAAATTTGAGTGTTGGAGAGAAAAAAAGCCCACATCTCCCTGACTTGAGAAATTGAGGAAAAGTGTTTTATTCCTATGTGTCCTTTCGGTGTGCTCTTGTCTGAGCAAGTTGTTTGTCCTCTTGTTTTTATGGCAGCCACTCCAGGACTGACCACTTTAGTATTCACTGCTCAAGTGTGTGTAGTGATTCCCAGCAGCTGTGGGGGACAGCGTGCCCAACTCCAGGATCCTCAGAGCAGCTGTGGAAGGAAAAGATACACCTTGAGAAATGTTGGGTCCTGCAACTAAGTCTAAATCAATTATTCTGGATGAATTTTGTTCAATTAATGATGTTAATTGCCTGCCTGGCAGACTATTTAGAATTTGAAACCATTTAATGGCTGGTACATAAAGATTTTGCAGTTGGGAGTGATTTGTTGATTACAGATCCAATACAAATCCCTGTCCAGCCTCCCAGTTTCATTGACTCCCCAGTGCCAGGTGGAAGGGCAGTCCTGCTTTGTTTGGAATTGTGCTTTAAGTAATTACCAGATCCAGGGTAGTATTTTTAATGTTCTGGCTGACAACATTTCTTACTCTTAAAATTACTCAAGTAACTCAATCCCAAGCAGACATTCTGCTGAATGCGAACTAGCAAAATCCAGTAAAAAAGGTGTTAGTTTTATAAAGCTGAGCGCTTTTTTAACCTGAGAAAGCTGTGGTTATTGGCCTGGAGTACCTGCACTCTCTGCATCTGAAGTGATATCACTGAAATATCACCGAAAGACACTGCAGGAGACTCTGCTTTTCAGCATTCCAGCCTCCTGCCAGGTGTCTGGCAAAGGGTGAGGGAAGTTTACAGGAGCTTCCCAAATGGGAAAGGAAAAAAAGTCATTTAAATTATGCATTTGTGAATCAGAGGCCGAGGAAACGTCACGTGAAGGGAATGCCACTGTTAAGGACAGAAACGTTGCTGTTCCTCTGTGCTCAGGGAGAAGCCCTCGCAGTGCTGCTGCCCAGCCACAGCTCCTACCTGCTGAGGTGGAGATTCCTCAGGGATTATCCAAAACAAAGGCGCTGGAGGAGGCAGGCAGGTGCCTTTGGAGGAGGAGGATGTTTCAAACACACTTCCCAGCCCTTCACATGACCTGTCTGGGATCCAACAAGGCTGAGTTATCCTAAGGCCAAAGGAGTCAAATGTAGGTGGAAGACAGAGGTGTCTCCTCTCTGTGGGTGCCATGGAGAGAGCACAAGACAGCACAGAAATTTCCAAGGCATCACGCTCATTTCTCAGCAAACACCCAGTAGTAAAATTGTTTTCTTTGCTTTTGACAAATCAGTTCAAGCCCACACACATCCTGCAGGATACATTACATGGGGGGCTCGAGCCTCTCTCATTTCCCAAACAGCTCTGTCACCCTGTTAATGATCATCTACCAAAGCACCTCATTGCACATCCCTCATGGCACGGTAATTCCCAATATTTTTACCCTTTTAAATGAATGGAAGATGCGTTGATGTATAAGCCAGATACAGCATAAACATTAACAGAAGTGGCTGAACTTAATTTACATTTTCTGGTGCTGCTGAGTTGCCCTCTTACAAATCTTTTTGCTGTTCTCCTGGCCTCTACAGATTTAGAATGGTATTTCAAAGACCACTGATGACACCATTCAGTAGCTGGCAAGACAAAGAATCCATGGATGGAGTTAATAAGGGAGATAAAAGCAGTCTGTGCCCCAAACCCAACATTTTCACAGTGCACGTGGGCTGGTTATGTGAGCCAGATGCAGAGAGCTCCAGGGATGCTACGCCGCAATCCTACAACCCTAATTCTTGTGCATTTAAGGCTGTATCTGATTAGGCATTTCTGTATTTTCCGAGTATGTAATTATCTAGCACAGTACGTGCGAGTCATGGAGTAAACCCAGTTGGGAGTGGAGCACTGGGAAGGGGAGAAAAGGTCTGTACGTGGGTGGGTGGGTTTGTCCGTGTTGGTGATTGCAGCAATCCATGAGTGCGGTGTGGAAAAAAGCCTTTCCTGGAAAGAAACGGAGATGAAATCCCAGCATTGTGCTGTGAGCAGTTATCAACTCCCTGTAGACCAGGAAGGAGGTGATAACTAGATCCCAGATCCTTGTAGGATCCTCATTAGGAAGAAATTCTTTACTCAGAGGGTGGGGAGGTCCTGGCCCAGCGTGCCCAGAGCAGCTGTGGCTGCCCCTGGATCCCTGGCAGTGTCCCAGGCCAGGCTGGACATTGGGGCTTGGAGCAGCCTGGGACAGTGGGAGGTGTCCCTGCCCATGGCAGGGGTGGCACTGGATGGATCACTTCCTACCCAAACCACTCTGTGATTCTGTGATCAAGAGTACCTGGGTACAGTCCAAAGCAGGTGACAGCTGAAAAAAATAGAAGTTTCAGGCTTCTCAGAGTTGAGAAATTAAGGAAATCCAAATGTCCTTGCTGTAAATGCAAGGTAAATTATTCATTCTCTCTCTCCCCCCCCTTTCCTCCCTCTAGTTCAGTTTTTCTTTTCATGCTTTAATCGTTTTGACACCAAGCTGTACAAAAGTAATTTAAAATTAACATGACTGACACTTGGTAGATAGCAGGACCCAGTGCAGGGCTCCACCTTCTACTGGGAACTGTGGAGAGGGGCTCTGGATTGGCTGCAGGACCCGAGGCAGCTGATGGGGACTAAGGAAAAACACGGCAAACAATTAATTTGCTAATTTAGTTTTCTGTCTAATTTGAGACCAGAAAATTGTCAGGCACTCATCAGCCCACGAGCAAGGCTGAGTGGACTCAGGGCAGTACTGCACTATTGGCAGCAAGGAGGGGATGTGTTAGATTAGCCAACGCAGCAATTTCTCCTGCGGTACCTGTGGTATTTTGCAGCGTGTTTGAGTTCGGAGGTTCTGCAGCATGGCTTTTGTGTCACTGCTCCCCAGTTCGGTGCACTTTGTACATCTGACAGTGGTCTTCTTTCACTGGGAAAGAGATGATGTGGACACATGTGCTGCAGAACAGCTGTGAGGAGTTGTCACCTCAAACAGAGAACACCCATAGCTCATCACTAACCTGCTACTGCCACGCAATGCCTCGGTCAGCCGGAATTCTGACAGGGATAACTGCACGCCACGAGCGTAACGGACCTGGATCGGGACTAATGTCCTTTGATGGGGAAGAAATGCTCTAATTTGATTTCCTCCCTTCAGCTGCCGAGTGTGTAATTTCAGATCTGCATAGAGCGGGCCCTTTACGCTCGGGTTTGGGCCTATTTTTGATTGATTAAATTGAATTGCATCTATTTATTTCACACATCCAATTCAGGATTTCACTAGTGGCTCGTCAGAGTGAGAACGTGCACATTTATCGGGAGTGAGAACTCACCGCAGCCCTCAATTTCCTCTGATGCCTTTGCCGGGATTTGGTGCTGTGGGGGCGAGTGGGTGTGCGAGGAGCTGGGAACGTGTGAAATCAGGAGTTGGTTGCCAGCAGAGGGAGCGTGGGGCAGGGCTGGGTTCAGCGGGGAGTCAGGAGCCTGGAAACGGGACCGGCTCCGAGGAGCATCACACAGCTCTCTGATAAAAAAACCCGAGGCTGTTGGAGTGTGAGCACGATTTGTTTCCTCAATCCAAATGAACCGAGAGATGGGATCTCAGTGGCAATTCTGGGACCGTCGTGGCCTCCCTAATTCACAGATTCCCTCTTCCCGGCTAAGTGATGCTCCCGGGAAGCCCAAGTCACTAGATGGTACTGTTGCTGTTCAATATTGACGCCTCCGCGGGCCAGCTCCTGGGGAAATTCACGTTTCTGACGGGAGGGAAGGACAGCTGCGTAATTTGTGAGGGAGACGTGAGTGAGGAGCTGGGGAGAAGAAGTAGGTCAGAGCTGGTTCCTGGGATTGGGCTGTGGGAGGGCGAGCAGAGGGGTGGCAAAGATTTTGTCAGGGCTGGTTCGCTTCCAGGTTTGCTGCCCGGAGGGGGCACAGGGTCAGGGCCTCATGTAAACTCTGAAAGCTGCATTTTGGTCAGCCTCACTTGTGGTTAAGCCCAAGCAGAAGGATGAGCCCTCTGTGGCCACAGCCGGGGGAAGTTTTGTCACTCTCTGACCTTGGGGCACAAAGAGTCACCTCTTGGCAGGAGGCAACACAGCAAATCATAGAATCATAGAAAGGCTGGTTTGGGTTGGAAGGAACTCAAAGCTCATCCTATTCCACCCCCTGCCATGGGCAGGGACACCTTCCACTATCCCAAGCTGCTCCAAGCCGCGTCCAACCTGGCCTGGGCCACTTCCAGGGATCTCCACCTCTCCACTAAAAGCCAACCCACAGTGAGGGACTGGTCACACAAATTCCTGGAGCACTCTGAAATCCCCCCGAGCTTTCCAATGACATCAGTGCCCGGGTCCCATCCTCATTAGGAGGTCACCAACCTCTCCCCGGCGAGGGTAACAAACAGGTTATTGTGCTCTGTGCTGCAAACAAGCCCCGGCCCTCCCGACTCAGTCCTGGTGGAGAGTGGAGGAGCTGCTGCCTGCCCGGCCTGCGCTCGGGGTTCTGTTAGAGGGGAAAGTCAGGCCAATTAAATCAGGCAGCACTGAATCTCTAATTGACATAAATGAGACAGACAGACAGCTGGGAAGACTGGGAGGAGGGGAGGGAAAGGGGAGCAGGTGCCCTGGATGAGAAAGAGATGGAAATCCACCCTAATAGTACTATGGCTTTCCTTATTCTGTGTGTTTACATTAGCCAGAAACATCATGGAAAGTGTCTGAGCCCCTGCTGGAGAGAAATTAATGAAATAAATACAAGTTACAGCCATTGTGAAGTTGATTAGAACTAAAAATCTCCAAACAAAAATCACCCTCAAAAAGACTTTTGAGTTTGTGTAGTTAAATTAAGAAATCTGTTTTTTCCCATGCAGTTTGAACATGAGGCCTTGCAGCTGAACAATTACAAAATCATTTAAAATCATATTTGTTTAATTTTCCACATCTGAGCAGTGTTTGCCCAGGTATTTCCCCCTCTCCTTTTACCAGGGAGTGCTCTTTTGTCTTTAACAGACCTTTCAAACACTAATTTATACAGGAATAAGTTATTTAAATTCGTACGTTTCAGAAGGATGAGGCACAAAGGGGAGGAACTCACCCAGGTCCCAGCCGGCACTGCAGAAGGAACCAGAATTACCAGCCCTTGCTCTGCCTCGCCCAGGGTGTGCCCTGGTGGAAACAAACTGTTGGACATTTTCTGCAAACACACCTCTGCTGCTGCACAGGTGAGAAACGAAGGTGGGAAAGCATTCCCGAGGGGATGCAGGTAACAAGGAGGGGGGAAATTCAGTTTTGTGGTGCTGGTGAATCCTCCGGTAGCCTGAGAGAGCAGCAATTTGGGATAAGCTCTTACAAACCAACCCATATCTTAGTTTTAAAATAATCAGGATTTGCACATTGTGGTGTAAGAACCAGAAATATTTTTTACTTACATTTCCAGAAACTTTTGAAATCTCTTCCCGAATATTTCAGCACATTCTCCTTCCCCATTTTCCCAGCTGGGATAATTTTTTGCCAGCACAGGCAATTCTTCTCGGTATCCATGGGAATTGCCTCCATAATTAGATGTGCACCCAGTGCACAGATCAGAGCGCTCCAACCCAGCAGCTGGAACTAGGAGGCAGGTCTGATTAAATCTGCTCTGCCACGAGGAGAAAAGCCAGCTTTAATGAAACATCACAGGACTCCCTACCCCGTCTTTAAACAGGGCAGGAAAAGGGACTCCGGGATTACTTTGAGAGTGGCTGCTCGTGGTGTGCTCACAATTCATGGAGCAGAGCAAGCATGGAGTGATCCGGGGCCTTGGAACTGGGGATCTGCCTCATTAAAAAGGGGCTGATTGCCAGCAGCTTATTAAAGGGGCTCACAATCTGCCTTCAGAGCAGCAGTAAAGATTGGAGGGGTAAGCAGGTGCAGATGGAGGTTTTCTCCTTTGTAGTTTCTCCTCAAGCCAGTGAGATCAGGGCCAGCTTGCAGAGGAACAGCTTCTCTGGGTTTCTTGCCCTCCCCAACAGCGATTGTGTGGATCCACCGAAACTCACGCAGAGCCAGCCAACAACTCTTCTTTTTTTTTGAGTCCCAGAAGGGTTTGGGTTGGAAGGACCTCAAAGCCCACCCAGTGCCACCCCCTGCCATGGGCAGAGACACCTTCCCCAAGCCCTGTCCAGTCTGGCCTTGGACACTTCCAGGGATGGGGCAGCCACAGCTTCAAAGGACAATTTTCATGGAAAGTAAATGATTTCTATTCCTGCACACCCAGTTCTGCAGGTACAATGTGCTGTTCAGGAAAGGGGGCTGGTGAAAGAGGCAGATGGTTGGATAGAAATTATTAATCCCATACAAGTTTTTTATCTTTAGTTGCTGCTTCCACATGGTGTCACAAACCCCACGACTCCTGGGGGCTTCCCCTTCTTAGGAACAGAGCTGGGAGTTGGGATGGAGCAGACACGTTTAAAGTTTTTTCCCACCCACCGAGTGGTTTGGTGAGTGGGAAAAAAACGACTTTTAACAAATACACCGGGGCTGGGGGATCAAACACGGCTCTGGTCTAGACAGAGCCGCGCTCCCTGCCTGCCTCAGAGGTTCATAGCACGCCAGCTGACAGAATTTAGCATCTCGTTTCCCTAACACGATTAAAATGCAGCTCCGTGTCTTGGGGTACTGACAGACCCCCAGATCTCTCTGCATTCCAAGCCACGTTTCCATTTCCACTGCCGGAGTCGCTCCCTTTGGCAGCGCGGCCCCGCGGACGAGCAGCACTCACAGATCCCAGCAACGGAGGCTGCTTTAGCTGGGGTTTGAACTCAGCCCTTCCTGTAATTCTATGATTTGAATATCATTTTCACAACCCTCGCAAGCAGCAGATGAATGAGAGATTCCTGGCTTTGAGTCAAAAGCTGCGGTAATTAAATGTTTATAAAACACTTTAAGCATGCGAAGTGCTGTTATAGACAAGGAACCAACAGATCTGGCAGATTGGAGCCGGATTTTGAGGCACACCAGCAAACAGAGCCCATTTCCCCCACTAATCTCTCCTAGAGCTGCTAACAGAGGGTTACGGAGGCCATCACCAGGTTCTTTCTATTATAACCAGAATAAGTGAAATCAGAATCACTTTCCTTCATTTGAATATGTGTGATTCAGAAGTTTTCCCCTCTGTAATGTAATAACTCTCCAAGCAAAGGGCCAGCTTGCTGTTCAGCTCGGGAAGGAACTACCCCTGGGGAAACAGAAATTGCTGCTACTTTTGAGCTCTCACATAAAACTGGAGAGCTTCCACCTGTTACAGGTTTCTAACACCATCTGCTGTTTAAAAGGAAGATGACATTGGAGCTCAGCAGCACCAAGAGCTTGTTTGACAAACCAGGCGCGACACCAGCGAATCTGGAACATTTCTGTAACTGCCACAATTCCTTTTTCCCCCTCTTTTAAGCTCTGAACATATTTCTACTTGATCTTCATTATGAAGTGAATTATTTCTTCACTAGAGGACCCAAAACCCAATGAGCAGCAGCTGAATGTCAAGTGCACACCACAACACTTCAGTTTTCAGCCCCAGCCATGGGGCTGTGTCATTTCAGCACCAACACAAATTTCAAGCAGTGTCACTCCCTCCAAAGCTGGGCCCACAGAACCGACTTTAAAATGTTTTGTTAGGAGAGAGCCATGGTCTCCCCAGGGTATGAGGAGCTCAAAGCAAATCATTCTTTCTATTGAAAATAAAAATATTGACCTTTTGCTGGCTCGCAGTGATGCCTGTAGGACAGAATAAACACTAACCAAGGATTCTTTTGCTGCTTCCTAATTGAAAGAGATACAAACTTTTGTCCCAGGAAAAACAACAAGAGCCCTGGAGTTCATTACATGTCTAAATTGGAGGTCTCACCACCACTGCTCTTAGTTATGGTTGCAGATATTTGTAATAACATTTCTTTTCTAAAACAAAAAGACTTTTCTCCAAAGGGGTCCCTGGCCATACACCCTGAGATAAGTGGGGGTTTAGACAGAAATCACCCAAAATCTGAAAGTCTAGCACCAAACAGAGGTGGCAGCTCTGGGATCCCTCTCCAGTCTGATCCCATCAGCGCAGTCACAGCACCACCGCCCACCTCTCACATTTCTCACCCCCTCCACACATCGTTTAAAGAGTCAGTGGCTCCTTTTGTGAGCAGCCGGCTCCTCACCCCGGCACTTTCCCTGCACTTCGCGACAAAAGAGACCTTTTACATGTCAATTTATTTTCAGACAAGCATATCTGAAAGGGAGTTTCCCTCCGGAGTCGAATTAGTATTAATGGCAGGTGTTCAGTGGCACACAAAGGGAGGGAGGCAGCGGCTCGGCTGAGCGGAGGCTCTAAGACAGCTTGATGTTTTAATAACCAGAGGCAAGGAACGGAGTGGCAGCGGACCTGCGGCTTCCCTGGCGTGAGTGAAGGTTTTATTCAGAGCCCCCATGTACTGCCAAAAGAAGACCTTGAAATATTTTAAATGTTTTCTTTGCCTTAAAAGAGGGATTAAATTGTTGAATATTCCATGAAAGCACAGCATCCGCCCCACATCCCGTGGAACCCACTTGCAGTCACTGAGCACTTCCGAAGCCTCCCGCAGCCTTGGGAAGGGGCTGTGGCCACCATGAGGACGTGGTGGCACCCAGGAGGCTCCAGCTGCACAATTCACCGTCCACCAGTGCCTGGAGACGCAGAAAAAAGAATTACATGGACTAATTCAGAGGTGGGAGCTTGGAGAGGGACTTGCATTAAAATTAAAGAAGTTAAAACCACAGATTTGTTGCTCAGTGAAGTTTTACTGTGAAAAAGAAAGAGAAGATGATTGCTGGGAAAGTTACTGGCCTTCAGTTTTAAACTGAATCGTGATGGGAATATTTCTCAGGCCAAAATACATTTACTGATGCCCTGGTGAATTTGACAGAGGTCAGTAAAGGGAAGGCACAGCTACACAGTGGGAAGAAGGAAAACAACCTCTCAGCTGGGGCAGCCCCTTACAACAGAGAAATGGCTGATTTATGCCCAAAAATAGGAAAGTTCAATCTTTATTATACAGAAACTGTATTATATAGAGCTGTTCAATATTATTTTCGGGCTTCTTGACTTTGGATCAATATGCTCTTTCTGCACAGGTTATTACCAGGTAGACTCAGCAATTCGAGGCTGGATTCTGGGATTTCTGCTCCCCTGAGCTTTCATTCAGACCTACAGGACAAAAGCTTAAAGGTCAAATCCACTATTAAACACCTGAACTAACAGCAGCAGTTTTCCTTGTAAAGATTTCCTTATGTATGGAAGTTAAATCCACTTTAGCCCCTTTTAAAACCAAGACAATTTGTGACATCCTCTGTATCCTCTTTGTCCCAAATTAAAACTGAATGACCCCAAACTCTTGTGAGAGCAAATCATTTGGTCTGTCAGACAGTAGCTCCCCCCAACAGGCATTAGATACCTCAAATAATGCAATTTCAGTTAATATGACAACAGTATTTTGGTAAAGGTCAGGACAAAACCAGAAAAGGAAGGAGAGAGCCCAACCTGTCACAAACACCTCCAGTTCTCATATACAGAAAGTTCAACAAGTCTGTTTTTATTGAGCACTGGAATTAAAAAAGTAACAGCACTTGGTTGATTTGGAACTAAAAATCAAGACTTATTTTTACTTATGGATCACTCAAAACAAAAGTGGTTAAAAGCCCCCCGGAGAGGAAGGTGTAGCCCTTCTTGTTCCTCTGTTCTCCAACGGGATGGGGGTGTGAAGCTACAGCTGCACCGAGCACAAAGTTCTGATTGGAGACCCTGGGGGGCAGAGGGATTTGATGCTCCAGGTTTTGGGGTCTGACACCTCAGGTATTGTCTCTTGGCCACGCAGAGCCTGCAGCAGTCCTGGGCTGCTCTCCCCATGCCCACTCTGATCTGCCCCTGGCTGTTCCCCACACCTCTGAGCTGTCCCCAGGTGGCCTCACACCAGCACATCACAGGCAGGAGTTAGCAAAGGCTGGAATGCTTTTCCTTACTGACATTTGAAAACATTCACAATCTCATACAAATAACCACTTACCCCCAAACCAGGGCAAGTATTTGGTTTAAGACCCCCTAAAGACCCCCTAAACTTACCCTGAGAGTAAGAAATGCCCCTCCGCGTGCTGCCACTGCTCCTGTTGGCTCCTGCCTCATTCCAGGACTGGCTCTGCTCACCTCCCACTGTGGAGTGAGGGGTTGCACCTGAGAGAAGGTGTGTGAGAGCAGCCCCACGGCAGCACTGCTGCTTTTCCATCACAGGCCTGAAGGAAAGCTCTGCAGCTCTCCCCGAGGGCAGACGAGGAGCACTGTCCCTGCACAGTGTGGGAATGGCCAGGAAGGAAGGGACCGGGGCTGCTGGTGCTGCAGCTGAAAGTCAGTCAGGAACAGGAGGTGACCTGAATGACACATTTATTGTACGAGCTAGAAAGAAACCCTGAGTTACCAGCTGTTGGACAAAGTTAAATTAGAAAAATAAAGGGTGGTTTGGTTCAGAGGTTCCTGCTGAGGGGAAGGAAAACCCCAAATGGTAAAAGCAGCAGCCAGAGCCAGCCCAAAGCCTCGGCTTTGCCAAGGAGGAGAGGAGGAGAGTCCATTGTCATCCCCCCTGCTCTGGTGATGGGAGAACACGGAGATGGGAGTGCAGAGAGAAGGAATGAGGCAAACCTAGGAGGTGTCCTGGCCCGCCGAGCATCTACGGAGGGCTTGGAAAACCCGTGGGTGATTTTGTTCAGAGAACTGAGCTGCTGCTGGGCTGGGGGAGCACAGGAGAGACGGAGAAATGGAGGCTGGAAAATTTGCCTTACATGGAGCAAACAAACAGGACGTGGAGGGGAGGGAGGCCCTTCATGGACACGGCACTGCAGGCTGGGACGCTGCAGGGCTGGCTTTGGGAAATGCATCCAAAGGCTCGAGGGAGAAAAGCCCCGAAACCTAAACCCCAAGTGTGACACAGTCCTCCAGCTGCAGTGGAGATGGAGAGGATCAATTCCAAGAAATGCTGTAGCAACAACAAATACCTGACCCTACACAGGGAGGGGTAAATCAGAGCTGCTTTTTAGTGCCACTCCATATCAGTTATACATTCTAGTTCTCATATACACAGATGGAGGTCTTTAAAAATCAACAATTTACACTTCAGAGAAGTTTTACAGTGAAGTTCTCTCAGCAAAGATCAGTCCACACGAGGAGGAGCCAGTCTTTCAGGAGCAGGATGGCACTTGGCCTTTTGAGAGCAAGTCCCCAGGGGAGCCCCTGTCCCCCTCTTCCATAGATGTGCAAAGTCTGGGCTGTTCCTGCACCATGGGGCCTCACAGGGTGGTGGAGGGGAGCTTCTTCACCCGCCTCTGTGCCAGGATGGAGGACTCGATGGGCTTCAGCTGAGGGCTGGGCTTGGAGCTGTTCAGTGCTGAGTACGTGGCAGCCATGGCGCCCTGGGAAGAGGCACGGAGAGGTCACTCAGGTGCTTCAGACTCGGGGCTTTACAGACAGGGGACCGGAGCGGCCACACCCACAAACAAAGCCAAAAGCATCTTTCTTATTTCTTTAAGTCTCCCTCCTGCATGGACATGTTGTTAAACAATCTCCCCTTTCTTTTCTCCCCAAAACCCCCAGCTTGTCTGTACTGCCTGCCCCAGCCCAAACCTCTGCAAACTGCTTTCCCACCCCAGCCTTTGTACCTTTACAAGCTGAATATCCTGGTGATTGAGCTGGCTCTGGGGTAAACTGTCCTTCTGGGTTATCCACGGATGCTGCAGGACCTGCTTGGCTGTGAGACGCTGATGAGGATCTACATGGAGCATCTTTGATACCAGATCCTAGAGGCATTGTTTGGAAAATCAGACTTTAGAAGATTTCATACTTTAAATGCAAAAACCCCACCTGCCCACCCCCTGATTAGGATTTAAATGCAGAGGCCAAGTTTAAAGTCCCCAGACATCAATGTCTTTTTGTATGAAATGTTTTTGTCAGGCCTGGGGGGTATAACACACAGCAAACCCCAAAAGGGTCAAGCACAAGGTTGGTTTTCCATGCAAATATTCACAGCCAGAGCTCAAACAAAGCTGCTGGAAGGGAGATGTGTGGGGTAGAAGCTGCACTGCTGGTTTCCTTCTCTCTCTTGTGTGCTCCCTCCCCAGCCTGCTCTAGATTTGCCTCACAGCAACTCCTGTGCTTGACCCCAACGCAAATACCAAACCCTACCTTGGCCATGTCAGAAATAGTGTCCCAATTGCCCCCACTGATGGAGAACTTCCCCCCTCCTATCCGCGTCAGGATCTCTTCTGGAGTGTCACTGGGACCATTTGCAAAGGGAGTGCAGCTGGGGAGAGAGGAGAGAGCCCTGGAATTGCTGGGCCAGGCAGGAGAGGAGGGCCCCAGCTGTCCCCACAGAGCAATCGGGGACAGGGGGTCACAGCCATGCCTTACCCTGCCAGCATCGTGTACAGCAGGACCCCCAGGCTCCAGATGTCACAGCCTTCATCGTAGCCTTGGCGCTTTAGCACCTGAGCACAACAAGCAAAGGGAAAGAACTGTGTTTGGTTTCTGTCATTGAGCTCTTTTCGGAAGAGAGGGCTCGACCTGGGTGCAGTTGATAGGCAAATTTCCAGAGCTCGACAGAACAGCACAGTCTGGGACTAAAGGATCAGGACTCAGATTCATTACTACAATGGTTATTTCTGTAATTGCCTCTTCTAGGGCAGGCTGGAGATGGGATCGGGGCAGACCCACTGTGCCAAGAGGGAGCACAGGTTTGGGGAGGGACAAGGGCTGCTGAAGGCTCTCGGGTCAGTGAGGTGCTCACCTCGGGTGCCACGAAGTTTGCTGTGTAGCAGGGGGTCATGAGGAGCCCGTTCTCAGCCCTGAGCTGCTTGGCAAAGCCGAAGTCACAAATTCGGATGCTCTCAGGGTTTCCTGATTTATCCACGTAGAGGATATTGCTGGGCTTCAGGTCCCTGTGCACCACCTGTGGAGCCAAGAAAGGGCTGTGCTCGTACCCCACACAGAAAAAGCTCTGAAAGCTGCCTGAGCTCACTCAGCCCTGCTCTGGCCCCACATCTGTTTTGCCAAGAGAGCAACATCACAAGAAATAATTGTCCTGTTGGGCAGAGTCACTCCCTGGAGGAGAGGGAGCACAGAGTAACGCCAGAGAGCTTCCCAGGAAAAGAGCTGTGACCACACTCACCCCTTGGGAGTGCAGATACTCCACTGTTTTACAGATCATGTGCAGGACTGAGCTGGCTTCTCTCTCCGAGAAGAATTTCTGTCTGAGGATTTTATCCAGCAGCTCCCCTCCCCTCATGAGCTCTGTCACCAGGTACACAAACTTCCCATCGTCGTACACCTGCCAAGGAAAACACGGATGTGGTAACCAAAATGTGCCTCCACAAGGAGCACACAGGGATCAGCAGAGGTGGTTCTGGGGATGCTTCTCCACCCCAGAATCCTATTCCTAACGTGGAAGGGACCCACAAGGGTCATGAGGTCAGCTCCTGGCCCTGCACAGACACCCCAACAATCGCATTCTCCTCCTGGGAGTGTTGTCTAAGCACTCCTGGAGCTCTGGCAGCCTCAGGGCCATGCCCATTCCCTGGGGAGCCTGGGGAGTGCCCAGCACCTCTGGGGAAGAACCTTTTCCTGACAGAAACAGAGCTGGGCTGTTGGGCTGAACTCTGTCCCCAGCCTGCACCAAACCAAAGCACAGGGAGGTCTCTCAGGCCACACTCACGTCCTTCAGGGTGATGATGTTCGGGTGCTGTCCGTACCGCAGCAGGATCTCAATCTCCTCAGAAGGGTCTCGCTTGCTCTTGTCAATCACCTGCAAGAGGAGGGACACACTTCAGCCACCGTGCCTGGGGAAAGGGCCAGGACAAAGCACATGAGCTGAGTTTGGAGCCCTGCAGAGCTCCTGTGCCATATCCACTCCCTGTCCCCTGATCTTTTGAGCTCTAGAAATCCTTTAGTTGCTTCACCAGTTCTGTGCCCGCAACACACAAAGTTTGATGTCTGTTTTGTTAAGAGCTGATGCAGCCACAGTTTTGCAAAGAGAGATGAGATGCTCTCCTCCCTCTCTCCCTAGGGAAGTGCAGGTACATGCAGAGCAGCACAGAGATTGTCCTTTTAGGTCCCACATGAGCCTAAAGCCCATCCAGTGTCACTCTCTGCCATGGGCAGGGACACCTTCTGCTATCCCAGGCTGCTCCAAGCCCCATCTAGCCTGGCCTGGGACACTCACAGGGATGGGGCAGCCCCAGCTGCTCTGGGCACAGATCTGCCAGGGGAGCTGAGCTGGGAGGGCAGATGCACACCTTGACTGCGTACTCCATGTTGGTGGCCTTGTGGATGCAGCGCTTGCAGACGGAGTAGGAGCCGACGCCGATGGCCTCCTTCAGCACGTAGCCATCGCTGAACTGGACGTTCTTGCCGTGCAGCTGCTGCCGGGGCACAAAGGAGGGCTGAGCTGGGAGGGCCCAGGGAAGGGTTTGTGCAGAGATGAGCTAACTGCAGCACAGAGCTGTCAGACTGTCTGCTCCATCCCACAGCTTCTCCCGGCGGGGAGCGGCAGGAGAGGAGAACAGGGAGGATGTAGGTCAGTGGGCCAACGCTGCTGGCACCGAGCACAGCGCCTTGGGGTGGCACCTCCAGCCCACGGACGTTTACAGAGCCACCACGAGCATGGATCCACCTGGGGACAGGAAAGCCACAGCCCCACTCTGCCCCGGCAGCCCGGGCACAATGTGACAGTCAATGGATGCAAGAATTCCAAAGGGAACGGCACTGCCTCAGGCCCCAGGTGGTGTGGGGTTCCTGCAGACCTGGAGCCTCCAAAGAGCTGTCCCTGTGTCCCCAGTCCTTACCTGCACAACCGAATGCAGGGGCGGCTGGGCAGGTTTCACTTTGCCATCCTCCATCAGCCCGGTGGCCACGAAACTGAAGCCTCGGAAGAGCTGATGGGCGCCCGCGCTCGGGGGCACGCCTGGGGAATCTGCAGCAGGAGGGAGAGACAGCTGAGCAGGGCCAGTCCTGGGGAACAGAGCTTCCCCTCGCTCCGGGGAGCTACAACTCCTCTCTGATTTATTCCAGACAGGAGCCACACCAGCAGCACTGCGCTCACCCCTAACATCCCACAGAGAAGCACAGAATTGTCCAGATTGGAAAGCCTGCTAAGATACTCTGCCAAGGCCACCACTAAACCATGTCCCCAAGTGCCACATCCACACGGCTTTTAGATCCCTGCAGGGATGGGGACTCCACCACTGCCCTGGGCAGCAGTGCCAGGCCTGGACAGCCCTTTCAGAGAAGAAACTTCCCTGATATCCAACCCAAACCTCCCCCGTGAAGGAACCTTGTCCTGCTGGCACCGGCTGCTCGCTGGTGTGAAGCCACAGAGTGACACCTCACACAGGAAACTTGGGCTTTCCTCAAGTCATACAAACCTTTTGGTGTCCGTGATGTGAATTCTGTGTCAAAATAAAAGGTGTCATCTGGCTGGCCCACTGCGGGCTTGAAGGGGGGTTTGATTTCCCTGCGGTAGAGCTTCTGCAAAACACACAAAAACCAACACACAGCTGAAAAACAGCTCGGAAATGCTCCCACAGGGACTTTCTCCCGAAGGGTGCAAGGGCTGGTGAGGAATAAGGGGCCAGGAAGAGATTTTGTGAAACTCTGTGCCTTAGCATTTCACTACAGCCTGAGGGAGGTTGGTTGGGTGCTTTGGAGTCAGTCTGTGAAGAAACACTGCAAGTCCTACCATACATTAAGTTAAGAAAATAAGTTTTCTGTAGACAACTTGCCCCCATTCCAAAAGCAATATCCATAAAGGATTTTTCTGACCAGACTCTTCCACCTCCTCCTAACTCCCATTAGGGCTTTGCTGACACACATCTCCCAAAGGATGGCTGGAGGAGATGCCCCAGCAGGACATTCATACCCCAAAACTCCCAAAAGTGCCTTTTAAAACTGCTTCTTGAAGCAAAACTTAGAAAGGAGTTTTACTGGCATTGCTGGACAGTCAGTCTAGCAACTTGTTGGGGGCCTTGGAAGCATTAGATGTGATCTTCAAATCCCTCTCCAAGTGAGGGAGAACAGGGAAGGAACACAATTGCGTGGTGAGGTGGGAGTTGGCCAGAGGCAGCTGGGAAATGCCAGTTCAGGGATTGCCTGATTTCCTTGCCAGGAATGTTTCCCTGTTCCTTCCCACTCTGTGCAAGACAATCCTTGCTGTTCCAAACCCCAAGGAACGCCTGCACCTCTCTGCTGAGGGATGACTAAACTCACACTGAGGTGAGGTGACAGGCAGCCCAGCTGTGGGACAGTCGTGTGACAGAATTTTAGTGTTGGGAAGGGTTATTGAAGGGATGGGGACAGGGGCTGGTGGCTCTCCCACAGCTGGCCAAGCGTCAGGACTGTGCCACTGCTGCTGCCAGAGCTGTGCTCCTGGCGCTGAGCGATGCAGAATTCGCTCTTTCTGGTACTCACGTTCCAGTCGATGGTGGAGTAGAAGGGGTGGCGCTTGATCTCCTCGGCCCCATCTGGCCCAGACCCTGCAAGAGGCACCACAGATCACATTTGTTGAACCCCAGCCAGGCAGAGGTGACAGCCAGGGACACAGCAGAGCCCGGGTGACAGAGAACCTGCTGGGGCCACCCGAGTGCCCTGACCAGCACACACTGCTGACCCAGGAGGATGCGAGAGGCCCCACACGGCATCAGGTGCGTTCAGAAACCAAACCAAATGGTCTTACCCAATCTGTTGGCGGGATTCCTTTTGAAAAGGGCTCGCAGGAGGCTCTGCGCCTCAGCGCTCAGGAACTGTGGCATGCCCAGCTTCGCCCTGGGGAGGAAGTTAGGCAATCAGCTGCAGGTCTGAAGAAGTCATCCCACAAGGCAACTGCGGCACCTCCACCCCCAAAAAATGCACAATCATCTCTCTGGCATTCACACTGCACCCTCCAAACTGACTGCTGATGTGACACCACTTGCCAAATAATGCCACGGAATTGCAAGAGCCCCCAAATTGCAACAGACAGCAGAGAGAAACTCCTCTTACTTGAGGATGAGGGTCATCGTATCCTTGCGGTCCTTCCCCTGGAAGGGCAGCGCACCCGTGAGCATTTCAAACTGGAGGGGAAAGAGAAGAAGGAGGGGTCAGGTCTGAGCAGGGCCAGGGCTGCACAGGTCCCACTGCCCCTTCCTGCTTGTCAGGGGTCTGGAGCCTGGCTCTGACAGAGCTCACAGGCACCGCCCGTTCCCAGCAGGAGTTTGGCTTGCAGGGTTTGCATGGGAATGTCCAGCCCTGCCAAGCCCTGGGATGCAGCAGCTGCCAGAGGGTGGCACCAGATCTGCACTGACAGCCATGTCCCAGCACTGGGGCGGACACGGACACCCCAACGCACCCACAGACACCCCACAGACACCCCAATGCACCCACAGACACCCCATGGACACCCCAACGCACCCACACACACCCCACGGACACCCCAACGCACCCACACACACCCCACGGACACCCCAACGCACCCACACACACCCCATAGACACCCCAACACACCCCATGGACATCCCCATGCACCCCCAGCACCCACGGGCACAGCAGCCTCGAGGGACCAGAGCTCCTGGAGGCCTGGACAGCCCTTAGGGAGCCCCTTGGGGGGTGTGGGGAGCCCCCCAGGTCAGCAGGTCCAGGAGACACACAGCCCCATGTCCAGGTGTGCCGGAGCTGCAGTTCCCAGTCCTGGACAGGGTACTCACCATGAGGACCCCGTAGGACCACCAGTCAGCGCTGTGCGAGTGGCCCTGGCGGTTCACCACCTCGGGGGCCATGTACTCCACGGTCCCACAGAACGAGTAGGCTTTCTTCTCGTGGTCTATGGCCTCCTTGCTCAAGCCAAAATCTGCAAAAGGGAAAGCTGTCAGCGCTCAGCCGCTGCTCCGAGCATTTCCAGCAGCTCTGTATTCAGGAACCAACCTCGCCAGAGCCCAAGGCTCTGAGGAGCCCTCACCTGTGAGTTTGATGTGCCCCTCTTCATCCAGGAGGATGCTGCAGCAGGAATGGAAAAACAGCTTGTTACTGTCTGTGCTGAGGGCTGCTGAGAACAAGCACAGCAGGGGAGGGTCTGAGATGCTCCCGGAACCCAAAAGTGACCAGGAGCAGCTCCTTCCTCTCCCTACCCTCGGCTTCACAGTCAGCAAATGGCCCCACAGGTCACCCCATCTGACCCCCGAGCTGGGGTGGGGTCTGCAGAGCCCAGCCCGGTCCCTTTCCCTCCAAAGGCTCCCATGGCCTAAAGCTGGAGCTGGAGGCTGCCCAGGGTCTCTGCTCAGCCCTGGGGCACACACAGGCTGCTCCTGGCTGGAGCCTTGGATTGGCACTGCCACCTCTGCCCAGCCTGGGGGCACCTCCAGCCCCTCTGCAGGGATGGATCAGCTGTTCCTGACCCCAGGCTGCGCCGTAGGCAGGGATGGGATCCTGCCTCAGCTGGGCTCACGCACTTCTCTGGCTTGAGGTCCCTGTAGATGATCCCCAGGCTGTGCAAGTGGTCGAGTCCCAGCGCCAGCTCTGCCAGGTAGAACTTCACATCCTCCTCGGTGAACATGACCTGCAGGCAGGGGGAGGAAGTGGAAAGTGCTGGGTTACAGTGCCAGCAGCTCCCCTGCACCCAGGCAAGACCTTCCACATCCATGCTGCTCCCTCTTGCTCTAAGTTTTCCAGACTTCATCACCATTCCTAGAATCCTAAAATGGTTTGGGTCAGAAAGGACTTTAATGGATCCATTGCTACCGTCTGCCATGGGCAGGGACACCTTCCCCTGTCCCAGGCTGCTCCAAGCCCTGTCCAGCCTGGCCTGGGACACTGCCAGGGATCCAGGGGCAGCCACAGCTGCTCTGGGCACCTGTGCCAGGCCCTCACCACCCTCACAGAGAACAACTTCTTCCTTAATTCTAATCCAAGCTGACCTTCTTTCAGGTTTTGTTCTTGAGGAGATCCTCATCAGAAGCTGCTGCAGGGGTGGGACCTTCCACCTGTGCTGCTGCTTCCCTGCCTGAGCACAGGGCTCCCAAACGACCTCTCCTGGTGCCAGCTCTGGGCTAGCAGCAGGCTGGAGGTGCTGCCACCCCCTCAAGGACTTTGCAGGGGTCAGTCACTCCTGCAGGCCATCAGCAGAGCGGAGCTGAGCCCCGGCAGCCCACCGAGATGCCAGAGCATACCCACCTCTTTGGAAAGCCGAGTGAAAAGGTCACCTCCTCTGAGGAAATCCAAGATGAGGTACAGCTTCCCCTCCGTCTGGAATGCTGAAACACAAGCCAGAGCAGGAATCAGAGCCCTGCACTGAGGGAAGGCTCCGTGGTGTTCCATTAATCACTTAAATCCCCATGGCTCCAGCGGGGCACATGCCCTGCGTGGCTCTGGGTTAAACACAGGTAGGGCTGATGGGGTAAAGGAGATGGCCTGTCCCTGCTGCTGAAACAGGAGCTCCCCACAGCACTCTGGCACTGCAGAAAATCCTCATTTTATGGGGGTCTGGTTCCCTTTCCGCCAGTGATACCCTCCCAGGAGGCACCACTCACCTCAGAGAGACAAAGCTGTCCTTGCCTTGCTCAGACACAGAGCGTTAACCCTGCCCAGCTCCAGCCTGGCTGGTTAACTCTGCTCTCTCAGTTTCTCCTGGTCTCATGTTTTAATCCCACGGATTTGATGTTTAAACTTCCTCTCCTGGCCCATGCTCTGTTCCCTATTCCATAGCTGGAGCAGGCAGTGGGACCACAGATCCTTCCAGGGAAGGTGATCGTGTTTGAAGGCAGTCAGACACAGCAGGGGCTGCAGCCCTCTCCCAGTGCCCCGAGAGCTCCACACTCACCGTAGTGGAGTTTCACCACAAAGGGATGGTTGACATCAGCCAGGATGTCCCTCTCTATCTTTGTCCTCAGTCGGTCCCGCACTGTGGGGAGAGAGGAGCAGCTCAGACACAGAGAAAGGCCCCTGGGCAGTGTCCATCCCAGTGTCCATCCCTAGTGTCCATCCCAGTGTCCATCCCTAGTGTCCATCCCAGTGTCCATCCCTAGTGTCCATCCCTAGTGTCCATCCCAGTGTCCATTCCACTGTCCATCCCAGTGTCCATCCCAGTGTCCGTCCCTAGTGTCCATCCCTAGTGTCCATCCCAGTCCATCCCAGTGTCCATCCCAGTCCATCCCAGTGTCCATCCCAGTGTCCAGCCCAGTGTCAGCCTCACCCCAGCCTTAAGCACCAAGCTGTTTCCCACCTCCATCACAATGCTCTTAAACAGATGAAAGAAAAGGAGGCTGTTTTGCTGGGATAAAGACTCTTCTCTTTCGCCCAGCCCACCCCAGGGCGAGCAGCGGCTGCTGTGACATTTCCCCAGTGCTCTTTAAGTCACGGAGGATCAGAGCACTGCAGGAAGAGTCTCCTTCGTACCTTTCAGCGTCGCCTTCTTGAGCACTTTCATGGCATAGAGGTGGTTGCTGTCTGGGGGTGTTATTTTCCTCACCAGGAACACCTGAGGCAGAGAACACCACATTCACCAAGTATTAAACATGAGCTGAATGCCCCCCAAAGGGCAAACCCCAGAGTATCCCTCAGACGCTGAAGCTTTCCCATGAGGTTTCCAGGGAATGCTGCGTGTGGACTCCTCTCATCCCCAATTTCACGCTGCCCTTTCCTCCTCTCCAGCCCTCCACACCTCCTGCAGCTCCCGTGGGGCTGGGGCTGATGCTTGGGAGCTGTGACTGGAAAAACTGATTCACTGCACCACAAAAGCCTCCTACTTTGCCAACTCCTCGTTACTCAGGCCCTGCATCCTCTGGATTTTTCCCTCCTTCCCTTCCCTGGTGTCTCGTTCTGCTGGGTTTCAGTCGGCTTCAAAAGGACACCTGCGAGTGGTGGGCTTGGCAGTGCTACTGGAGGGACTGGATGATCCCAGAGCTTTTTTCCCAATTTTTCTCCGATTCTGCAAAGCCACTGCTGCATTTGCCCAGGCAGCAGCACAGGTCCTGTCTGAGGACACTGACACCAAACTGATTTAATGTGTCAGCACTGGTCTGCAAAAGACCTGGATTATTGAAATAGATAAGAGCTGCAGACTACTTCCTTCCTCCTTCACAGAAGGGAAACTGGACCATAAACAGGGCCAGGGCCAGCCCCTGGCACACGGCAGCCTTCTGAGAAGGGAGGAACATGCCCAGGAACATCCCTGCGAGTCAGGAAAGTGCTTTTGTTCCTTTTGTCACCAAAATAACTGCTGTGGCACAGCACACAGGAAGAAGTGATCTCACCTTGCCGAAGGAGCCCTGTCCCAGCACCTTGAGGAGCTCGAACTGCGAGGGATCAGCCTTCTCGGAGCCCTCCTTCACATGGTGGGTGATGTTGATTTCCTGCACGACGCTTTCCCCCTGAAACAGAGGGCACACGGTTGGCAGGGACCGAGCAGGGGAAAAGAGGAATTATGGAATTATGGGGCAAAGACCGCAGCTCCAGACTCACAGGAGCCACATCTGAGAGCAGCACAGGAGCTGTGCTTGTCACAGGGATCAGCATCTGCAATCAATAAGTCAGTGCAGGCAGGGCCAGGTGAGCGCAGAGCCCTCCCTGCCAACCACAGGAGCCGCTTTGAACTGCATTTCAGAAGAGTGCTTGAAAAGCACCTTCCTTTTTGAGGCACTGGTAGCAAAACCAGGAGTGTTTATGCTACTAAAAATCCCACAACACAAAAAATACGGCACTGTTGTCAAAACAGGGCCAGGGCTGGCAAAAATCAGACATGTTGGAGCCCATCTGCTCAGCAATCTGAGCAACTCTGCAACATAAGTCTTAGTGCATCTTCAGCACATACAGATGATGCTTTAACAGACTCCAGCCTTCAAGAAGATTGAGGGGAAGCCAAGGTCTCTGGCACATGTTTTGTTTAAAACACATTATTTTACTTAAAAAAAAAAATAAAGAGGAAAAAACAGATTTAATCAGCATAAATAGAATAAACTCACCAAGGGAGCTGGGCCAGCACAGCCACAGACCCTGAGGTGATGCTGAAACTCCTCCTATTCCCAGGAAAACTCATCTGTACCTCTGGTGAGTAAAGCCGACTTCAGCTCACCAGAAACACCTTGTGCTGCTTTTATCACATCCCAAATATACAGAGACTTTTTATCCTACTAGTCTCCAATCTGTGCCTTTCCCTCTATTTCTGTGGTCAGACACAGCCAATATATCGAATTTGGGTTCCCTAGGAGCCTGACCTGCTCCAGCCGCTCTCCCCACAGGGCAGGCTGGGCTCAGCTCCCTACTCCTTACTCCTGACTCTTACTCAGGCCATAAATCCCTCGTAGCTCACACCTTGTGAGGGCAGGCCCAGCCTCCCCAGCCCTTCACTCTCAAGATGCTCAGTGCAGACATGGTCTGGATGCTTTTGGCACCCCCAGGTCAGCAATTATGTTCAAAAATGCATTAAACTCTGCTCTCCCCGACCCTGAGGCAGACATGGCCAGCAGAGGCTGCAGAAAGCTGGAACTACTATTTTGTTTTTTCCCTTGCAGAGCTGGGGGGAAAAAACTTTCACTTTGTTTTCCAGTCCTGTTCAGACAGTTGGTATGGAGCCACCTCGCCAAAGCAGATTCTAAGCCCAGCAGGAGCCAGGTGCCAGCCCTGCCCATCCTGCCCAGCCCATCTCACCCTCCGGTGCCCACGGATGTGCTACCCACCTGCACCTGCACCCTTCCCTCCCTCCCTGCTGCTCTCAGGAGGGCTTTGCTCAGCCTAGGAAGTGGCTTTGTGTCCACGGCCATAGCTCTGCTCTCTCCTGTTGCTCGGGGCAGGGGCAGAGAAGCTCCCTGGCCTTACCCTGCCTCTCCCTCTGCTCGGTGAGCACAGCAAGAAAGATCCCATAATCCTTGAACAACACATTTCCGTGCTCCAGGTGATCTCCCGGCTCACATCAGCCACTGTGCACTCCTGGTTGCACCTGGAGGCTCAGTCCCTGCAGACAGCCCCTGCCAGGAGCAGCTCCCACCCCCCGAGCCAGAGCAGGAACCAGCCAAGTTCACTCTCCAGGGAGAGAGTCCACAGCAGGGAGAGACCCACAAATCGACCCTTTAGGAAGGAATTCTTCCCTGGATGGTGGGAGGCCCTGGCACAGGTGCCCAGAGTAGCTGTGGCTGCCCCTGGATCCCTGGCAGTGTCCCAGGCCAGGTTGGACAGGGCTCGGAGCACCCTGGGACAGTGGGAGGTGTCCCTGCCATGGCAGGGCTGGCACTGGATGGGCTTCAAGGTCCCTTCCAGCCATCCTGTGATCCTCCTCCACAGCAGCACTCTGAGATGCATTTGGCATCTTGCTGACACACGGGAGGATTTTCCTCCCATGGACTCTGGAGTTCAGCACTCAGGGGTCTGCTGACAGCCCAGGCTGGCAGCACACAGCTCTCCAGCATGAACACCCACGTGCCACCGAGACAAACTTCTGCCAGTGGCACCACAGCAAACTGTCCCAGAAGGCAGAGACAGAAGAGCAAACCAGAGCGCGCCGAGCATCCATGGGGAGCATCGGCTGGCAGCAGGGAGGGAAGCAGAGGGAGATGGCAGCAGAGGGGGCAGCAGCGGTGGCAGAGGGAGGCGGCAGCAGCGGTGGCAGAGGGAGGTGGCAGTGGCGGTGGCAGCAGAGGTGGCAGTGGCGGTGGCAGCAGAGGTGGCAGC
Organism: Origma solitaria; assembly: GCA_013397895.1. NCBI lineage: Eukaryota > Metazoa > Chordata > Aves > Passeriformes > Acanthizidae > Origma > Origma solitaria. The sequence goes on from VZRL01000751.1 coordinate 44,874, forward strand.
AGAGGTGGCAGCGGTACTGACCGGGCTGGAGAGCTGGCTGGGCGCTGGCAGCTGTAGGCTGCAGGGCTTGGCTCGGTGCTTCCTCTGCAGCCAGAGCGTCAGGAACGCCCACACTCGAGGCAGTTTGGGGTCCCTCTCCATTCTCCCATCCCGAGGCACATCGTCCGGCCCCAGGAAGCGCAGCCCCCGGCTCGGGGCTCGGGGTGCCGCAGCAGGAGCTGCAGGTGGCTGAGCGCTGGCAGATGCGCAGTGGGGACGAGACTCGGTCACACGGAGGGAGGTTCACGTTCCCCCTCCCCAGCAACAACACTTGTGG
>VZRL01000751.1:45404-65152 GCA_013397895.1 Origma solitaria
TGCTTTAAAAAAATAATAACAATCTCACAGCTCCTCACTGGCGTTCGCTGGCTCAGACAAGACACTGACATAAAACACACAAGGTCTTATTAAAGTGATTTCCATCTAAAGCTGCCTGAATTTCATGTCAGCCTGGGAGCTTTGGGGTATTTCCACAACAGGGGAAATTCTGACGAGCCACTTTCCTCTCTAAAACAGAAGAGAAAAACTCACGAGAACCCACAGAGAAGTGTGATGACACCTCGGAGAGCTGCACGCTCTGCTCCCCCACTGGCACAGCGAGGAGGGGTCACCCACGATGGGATTCCTCTGGGATTGTTAGGATTTGATTTAGATCTTGTGCTGCACAAGAGTCCTTGCTGCGGACTCTGGAGTTATTTAGGTAAAAGCCACCCTGGAAGGTCCATGGGAGATGTTTTTAAGGGCTTTTCTGGGTTCTGAGCCCATCATGGCTCGGATTATTGCCAGGACAGAGCAGAGCTCTTTGGAGGGCTTGTTTTGCCTCCTTCCCCCTCCGAGCCTGCGCCCCTTTGACCTTTCCGTCAGGACAGACAGATGTTTCCTGCTGCAAGACCCCGGAGGGCACAGGTAAGAAAGAAACCTCTCGAAATGAGTCAAAAGACACCCACACGAGAGGAAATAGCCCTGTGTCAGCACTGATTTCTGAATTTCTCCCGAGAGTGCAGAGGATGGAACCAGAGACACGAATGATGACTGTCTGCCCCCTCTGCCCCCACCACGTGCTCTTTGAGAAGCGATAACGAAAGAAGCAAATGACTGAGCAGCAGCGAGGCAGAGCTCCCAGCTCCTTGCCCACTGAGCTCCCAGGGCTGGGAGCAGGTGCTGGAGCAGGGAAACACCTGCAGCTGCCCTGTCCTGTGTCACATTGTCACCTCCTGCACGCTGACACAGCCCAGGCAAGGAAACCCTGCCCACCGTGTGCTGCCTGAAGAGAAGCGCCCATTCCACAGCAGCTCCGTGTCCCCAGCGTGGAGAACTCCCTGCGCCTGGGCCCAGCAGGAGCTGATAAAACTCATCCCGACCCAGACCATTTCTCATGTTGTGCTACCAGTGTGGGAGAGGAGCCGCAGAAAAGCAATAACATCTCCCCTGTACATCCACGCGAGCAAAAGTGCCCGCCCTGGGTCGCTGACAAGATCAGAAAGCCACAGGAGACACAAATGACAGCACGGAAAGGGGGTTGGTGTGGGGAGGAAGGAGGAGGAGGATGAAATCAAGTCCAGGATGTCATGTGAGCAGTCACTGCTGTCCCACAGAGCTGAGAGGGGCTGGCAGGGGCGGCAGGCAGGAAAGGCTTTGGTTTGCAGAGCGGTCCCTGCGAGCTCTGCTCGCCCTCGCGTGTGGGACAAAATGCAAATTAAACGGATGAGTGTCCCTGAGGTGCCCACACAGCTCTCCTACCTTGTCTGCCGAGTCCACGAGGTCTTTCTCTATCCAAGTGATGTCGGATTTTGCCTGTGGAACAACAAACAAGTGTCAGCAGAGCGGCTGTGATTCTCTGCTAAAGTTTTCCTAAACAACTCCTTCAGCAAGACCCCCGGGCATCGCCCCTCAGGATGGGGTCCTGAGCTGTGTGGGGGCTCCAGGAGAGCAGTTGGAGCCAGGTCCCATTAAATAAATTTATATTGATTGGCTTTGATAAAGTCTGACCAGTGGTGGGGAAGGACACGGTGCCAGCAGTCGGTTACATGTGTTCCGCAAAAATCAGAGCACCAGGGAGAGAGAATTATTTTCTGGGAGGTTGATTAATGTCTGGATCAGCTTTTACTCTCAGTTACACCTGGACAATCTCCAAAAGTCTCTGTTCTGGGTCTGCAGGGAAGTTTGGCACCCCCATGGCAAAGGCTGGGCTTCTCCCCCCAGCACTCAGCGTTTCTAAAGCAACCAGGAGGAACAAACTCAAACAGCAGAACTCCCCACAGAGCTCGAGGGCAGGGCAGGGCCAGCCCAGCTGCTCTGACACGTCCCCAGCAGCAGCAGAAATGGCAAGTTTGTGCTGCCTCTGGGGCCAGATGCGAGCCTGTGGATTCCAGATGCAGAAGCATTTAGGGGGAGCTCAGAAAAGAACTTTCTCTTTCCTGCCTGAGAAGGAAAGACATGGCTCCTTCTCCGTCTAAAGCTCACCCCGAAGTGTGAGTTTTCACAAGGTCAGTCCCCAAGCCTGGTGTATTTTATGAACACACACAAATTTGCCACCACATGCAGATACTCCTTCCCCTGATTTTTAGGTAACAACGCAAGTTTGAAAAGAAAAATCATCCCCCAAAAAACTCCAGTCAGATTTGAAACAATTCCTTCCAGAGGGTAAAGCCTTTGGCTGCGGATGAGATAAAATGTGAGTGCAGGGAGGGAAGGGAGGCTGAGCTGAGGCTCCTGGAGTGTCTGCTCAGGCTCAGCAGGATGGAGCCCACGGCGCTGGGGGCACAGGGTGACCTGGGAGTGGGACAGGAGTGACAGAGGGGGAGAAGAGAAGGAAAAGCAAGCCCTGAGGAAAGGGAGGAGCTGCGTGAGAACAGTGAGATTAGAGCTGAGAATTAACTGATTTTCAGCTCCAGAAGAACTGAATCAGATCAGAGAGGCCCTTGCAGTCTCCTCTTCCCCTTCCTCCTCTCCAGGGCTGTGACCTTGCAGGGGGAGCAGCCAGGATGGCTTTGGGACTGGAGAGGGTGACTGTCCCACTGCCCCGGGAGCCACAGGGTGACAGATCCACCAGGGCCACAGCTGAGCCCTCCCTGAGCGAAAAGGGACCACAAACCCTCAGCAGCCCCAGGGATCCCTCCCACCCACGGGAACAGCTCCATCGTGGCTGCTTCACACAGGCCCCAGCCCCTGCCTGGGATGGGGAAAGGGTTTGGGAGCCACAGCACCGATCCCTGCCCCGGCAGCTCCCAGCACTCCCACCCCAGCCTCCGCAGGGACATTTTCCACACATTCCTGCACTGCTGGGCAATAATATCAGCTTCTCCTGGAAAATAAAAGCTCCAGTCAGAGGAGGAGACAGGTTCTGAACCTCCCCACGCCACCTTGGCAGGGCACAGACAGCTGAGTCACCCCAGAGCAGGGGCTGGGGGAGGACCAAGGGGGCTTTTCCCAAGTTCAAAACACAAGCACTCTTTCCTACTTTCCCCCTTTTTTGAGAGAGGATTTTACAAGCCAGAAGCCAGGAGACAGGTTTGTTTTTGCTCGCGTTTTGTCACTTTGCCGGTTGAGACCGTCACATCTAAATGCAAGAAAAAAAAACCACCCTGCAAAAGCTCGAAACAGATTCTGCTCTTGGCATTTCGCTTCCTATTCATCAACAACTAACCAGAAGCTGTTTTAATTTCTGTTGCTTCAACACATGCTCTGGTCCCAAAACACTCCCAAAATCTGGCAGCACCTAGGAAAGACACTTCTTAGAAAGCAGTCATACCCTCCAAAATGCCTCTCCAAAAGAGTGGTAAATTAAACCCGGATAAGGTCTGGCTCTCTGGGGTCAGGAATTCCCTGATTTCTTGTGTCCTGCAGAGGAGACAGCGCCCAGCCCCACAGGCAGAGCAGGTATTTTATCAGCCACTTGCCTCCTGGATCCTCGGCTTGCTGCGGAAGAGGAGCCTCAGCATCTCCAAAGCTTTGGGCTGTTATTCTGCCATCCTTTCCCAGCCGAGCCCGGAGCAGTGCCCGGAGCGGCGTGAGAGCCCCAGTGCCGCGGTTATGTCACTGGGATGTATTTTGGGAGCTTTTGCTGAAAGGAAACGGCGGTTTCGTATGGGGAAATCGCTTTGTGTGGCCATGGCCGCACAATGCCGCAGCCCAGCGAGAACACTGGGTGGCTTTACGGGTGCTTAGGCAGGGAAAGATCCATCAGCAAATCTCAGCTGGCTTTTCAGGAGGATCAGCTCAGCCCCCCGGGTCACACTCGGGAAAACAGACACAGGAACAGCAATTTTAGGCACTGCACGAGGCAGCAACGAGCAGCTGAGACTCGGTGTAGTTTTCTTCCGCAAAACTTCTGTGCCCCTGCTGTGAGCAGCACAGGTCCCTGCAGGATCAGAGGCATTGCAGCTCTCCAGGGAAAGGGCTGGGAGGCAGCAGCAGCTCCTGGAGCAGCACAGGAGCGACACAGGAGGCCACGAAGATGCTCCAGGGACTGGAACCGCTCCGCTCTGGTTCACCTGGGGGTGCTCACCTGGAGAGGAGAGGTCTCCTGCCAGAGCCAGGTACACCCCGGGAGCACCAGGAGGGAAGGAAAAGGCTCCCACAGGCAGGAAGGTGATGGTGTGAGGAAGGAGGGACAGCTGCTGGCACATCCCAAGCGGGACTGGCGCCCCAGGACACACAAGCGATGTCTCGGCAGAGCTTTCAGCTGCTGCCCAGGGATGAAGACAACCTCAGACCCCTCCTTCCTTAAGTGCCAGCTCGGGGATGTGGGAGCTTCACGCTCCGGGGTTTTGCATGGAGTTATTTTACACAACCTACCCAACAGCAATAACCTCCCCGTGGGGCAGCACTCTGCTCCGGAGGGAGCCTGGGATCAGCAGGAAGCACGAGGTGCTGCAGAGGAAGCGAGGCTGGTGTTTGAGGAGAGCAAAGGCTGCTCTGTCTGGGACTTTTTTTTCAAGTGGTGGTTCTCAAAAAGGGGAACAAACAAAGCAAAGAAACCTCCCCAGTCACTGCCTGCCCTCCAGCAAAGGCCTTTTTTGGGCAGGGCTGGCCCTCGGACTCATTTGCAACCAAAGAATTGGCCAGAACCTCATATTTTCGACTGCACTTCTGTGGTGGATCCTCTTCAGTGCTCCTGGGAGCTCCAAACCTGAGGAATCCTGTGGGACACGGAGCAGAGACCCTGCAGAGGCTGGGGAAGGGCTCAGGCTGGGTCTGAGCAGAGGGATGGGGCAGGGGAAGGAAGCAGGGCCTGGGGGAGGCATTCCGACACGGGAGGAGGTGCTGCCCACAGCAGGGACATGGGGACATGGGGACAGGAGCAGCAGCCCCAGGTTTGATCTCACCTCCCTGCCATCCAACTTCCAGGGAAATGCCAGTGCCTGATGCCACCTGCTCCCACAGGAGCACTGCCCTTGGAGGGACACCTCTGGAGCTGCTCTGGGACCTCCTGGGAGCTGAGAGTGTCACCAGGTGTCCCCACCCAGGGCAGGGACAGCCACTGCCAGGCCAGCTGAAAACACAAGTCCAGCCAAGCAGAACGTTTTGTGAGATCACACCGATTTCATTCGATTCCCAAAAATAATAATAGAAAAAAAAAACATTTGAAACCTCAAAAGCAGTTTTTTGCCCAATGCATGGATGGGCACAGCTGGAAAAGGCCAGGGAGAAAGGACATGAGAGCTCTCACTTGAGCTCCTCAGCCTCTTCCACCCACACTCAGGGCAGGAAAAGCTGCAGGATTCAGTCCTGGGGTTTTACAAAAGCAGGCAGCAGACAGAGGGAAGAGGTGAGCCCTTGCCCCTGTGAGCCATCGGAGAATCAGCAACAGCTTTCACAGAGGGCAGAACAGGACAACGCAAATCCTTGGGGCTCTCTTAAAGAAGAGGGAGATCCTTGGAGCAATCCGAGAGGATCTGCAGGGACAGAGAGCCTTCCTCAGGCCTTTCTCTCCACTGAACAAGGACATTTGTGACAGACAAAAGCCTCGGGGACGCTGGGGCCTGGGGAGGAAGGGACACCGCAGGGCGGCTTTGAAGGTGGAAGTCCTGGACAAAGTCACTGTGCAGACACTCGGGGAGCAGCAGGGACCTCGGGAACTGCCCGAGGGTTCCTGGCAGGAGGTTTGCAGGAAGGGATTGCTGAGAGGGAACAGGGCTGCACATTTCACCCCACACCAACCCCAGGGAACGCGTTATTGCTCTCCTGAAAAACAGCACCAACCAAAAATGATGCAGGGAGGAGAAACCCCAGGGACACAGTCAGGCCTCTGCCCAGCGAGGGGCAATGAGGTGTCCAGAAATCCTCAAACTCTGAAATTATCAATTCCCTCATGCCCAAAGCCTTACATGGCCAGAGCAGCTGCAGGAGGGAATGAGCAGCTCCACCCTGGCACATCAGAAGCCTCCCCACACACGGCCTAAAGCAAAAGCCTGACTCCTGGAAGCTCTCTGCCATCCTCCTGGGGCAATTCCTCCCCACAGAGGCAGCTGAACTGTGTAAAATTCACCTGGCAACTCTGGGAAGGGCTTTGCTGCTGCTCCAGTGATCCTGGCTGCCCACGCTGGGGGCTACAAGCAGATCCTAAGGAGGGAGCACTGCCATGGGATGGGCAGGGTCACCCTGGCACCCCTCGAGCACATTCCAGCAGGTGGCACTCAGAGCATCTCCAACGTCCAAAAGGCGTTTCTCGTTTGAAATGGAACGAGGGGAGCCCGAAGGACACATTTCATAAACACCCGTGTCAAAAACACCCCTCTGGGAAGACCTAGCAGCCCTAAAATCTTGGGAATTATTACAAGATGAAGGGTTTTATCAAGCAAAGCCTGAGGCTGAGGAAGGGAGGAGGCAGATGGTGGCTCACACAGCTGAGCCCCTGTCCTTGTGCTTCACAGCATCCTTTTGGATCTGCTCAGCTTTTAACCAGCTCACTTCACCAGGGAACCCAAAATATCTGCTCAGGTCGGTTTTGGGATGGAGAGAGCAGAGAGGCTCCAGCACAGGCACCTCCTCACCCTCCCCAGGCTCCTCCTGCTCCAAGCTCTCTCCAGGGCCATGCTGGCAGCAGATCCCGAAAGTTTCTTAAATAAATAAATAAATAAATAAATAAATAAATAAATACAATCTCTCCACCCTTCCCAGGCACCACAAGTCCCAGCTGGCCAGGATCAGCTGACAATGAGCTGTTTGGGCTAAAGATACAAGCTCAGGCAAAAGATGATCCAAACCCCAGCGAGAGTTCCCAATAGCTCCAGAGCTGTGAGGAGCACAGGGAGCCAGCAGCACTCTGCCCCCCATGGAACGAGACGCTGGAGAGGAAAACACCTCTGACAGCCACGAGCTAAGGAATTACTCAGTTCTGCAGCTTCCACAGAGCAAATCAGCCTCCAGTTCGAAAGAGGGAAGGACACAGCCTCCCCTTCCTACACACACTTCCCAGCGAGGAGGAAAGGTCTGCTCTCAGCAAATTCCAACCACCTCGTGCTTTGGTGGTGCCAAAACCAGGAGACCCCATCCCTGGGATTTCTGTCCCAAATGCAGAATCACACTCAGAGGAACCAGCAGTAAAGCACCACCTTCATCAGGGCACGGGGCAGCTCCACTACTTTCAGTAAAGAAGGTAAAAACTCCTTCTAGCTGAATTATAAAATACAACACCGGTTTCACAACGAGAACCAAGACTTGTTTGCTGCCCTTGGAGTTATCGTGGGATGTGGAAACTATTCTGTATCACAGGAACGCCGGAATTCCACACTCCTCCCACAGCACGCAGGCTGCCCGCGGCTCTCGCCTTGCAAGGCACACAAAAAGGGGTCCCAGGACCCCAAAAAGCCTCTGTTGGTACCTGCAGGGTTGGTCTGTGCAGGCTGGGAGAGCCTGGCTCCCTCCCCACTCTGGCAGGGACACACGTGCGGGACACACTGAGAGAAAAGGGACTGTCACGTTTTGGAGGTGGCTGTGAACTGCAGCGGGGTTAAAAGCAAAAAAAGGCCCAGTCCAAAACACACCTGAGCTGTGCGTTCCCAACACCCCGGTGAGAGCGCACAGGATGAGCATCTGCTGCAGCAAAGCTCTATTTTATCATTCAGTGTTTACAAAAATCTCGGTGCAGCCAGCAGCCACCCCCTCGACAGCTCAGCTGCTCCTGTGCCAGGGACAGGACCGTGACGTGGAGATCACATCCCTCCTTTCCCAACCATCACAGCTCGGGGATTACACCACCCTCAGCACCGGGAACACCACGTTTTGTCCTGTTCCCCGCAGATGCTATTTTAAGGAGCTTTTTTCTCCTCACTCTGTCCCTGTGGAGTCCCCGGGGTCCCCTCCTGGACCCCAAGGGTGACCACTGACCCCTTGCTGGTGTTCTCTGCCCCATGCTGGTGCAAAGCCGTCACCTCCCCTCTGACAGCAGGCATGGCACATTCCCAATCCGTACCCAGGCCAGCCCAGGTGTCCACTGAAATCCTGACAGCACGGAGATCGATGCAGTCACGTCTCGGGAGTGCTGTGGGAGCACAGAGTGTCCTCAGCCACTCAGCACTCCCAGAGCAGCTCTGCCCAGACTGCAGTTTCGAGTACAAATAGGGATAAACGCCCTCCTTTTCCCTATCCAAAGGGTGACGTTTCCCAGCTGTGCACTCCAGGGCTGGCGAGGAAGGACCTGGATTTGAGCTGCAGTTGGGAAACCCTTCCTGCCTCAAGCTGCAGTGAGATCAGCAGGAGCTGTTGCAATGCCTCTGCTCCCACCGCTCTGAGGCTGCCCCAGGCAGCGAGGGATTTTTCCTAAGGTGAAGGAAGAGGGCTCCAGGCAAGGCAGGGATTCTTAGATAGCTGCGACTGCCCTCCCTGGAGGGTCCCCACCCCGTGGCAGCCCTGGCAGGCAGCACAGAGCAACCAGAGGGAAAACAGCTTCTGCAGCTTCACCTGGAGCTATGGAAGGAATTCACTGCTCGTGTCCAAACGAGGCTTCACTTCCAAATAAAGCTGAGAGTGGTGAAGCTGCAGGAGCTTCAGACAGATGTGCCTGCGTGTGCAGGGAATCCCAATCAGCATCTTGGCCAGCCAGGGGGCCAGGGACCCCCAGCAAACCCAGCCAAGGGCACTCCAAGCTCCCAACTGCTGGGGTGGATGATTCAGTGACCCAAACCCACTCTGACCCCTCCAAAAATCAAATGTCAATGAGTTCTTTGGGCTCCTCTAGAGTGCCAGCTCTCACCCCTGTCTGTGGTGAGGTCCCCTCCAAGTACAACTCAGCAAACAGATTTTCAGGGCTTTTTCCCTTCAATAAAAGAGGCTTTCTGCAGACAGAACATGAGACAACTTCTAGAAACTCACCAGGGGGATGGAAATGGCAGAGAAGAAACCGGAGCAGTTTGTATGGGTTGGGGACCATGTGGGAGGGCTGCTGGAGCAGACTCTGCCGCATTCCTCGTGTGCAAGTCCTGTAAACTGACCCCTCTTCAATTATTCATTAGAGTCTGCAGCTCATCAGAGACTCTGCTGCTCAAACAGGCATTTATTTGTGCTTTTTAAGAGCTCAGGAGCTGCTGCTCGCCATAGCCCAGCCCAGCCAAGGACAGAGCAAAGGCTCTGCCAGGAGCAGGCCAGGCACTGCTGGAGCAACAAACCCACTGGATCCCTCAGCCGCCAGGACAGCACCAGTTTGAAGTTGGAGCCTTACCAGTGACAGGCTGGAAAAGCCAAACGCTAAGAGAGTGGCCACGGCTGCAGCCCAGCCCCCGCAGCGTCAGGGAAAGGCAAATTTCCAGGCAGCACCACACCACACTGGAGATGTTCTGCTCCCACCTTGTCCTGCCCAGCCATGGGCACCAGTCTGAGTAGAGCACTGCTGGCTGGGAGCTGCAGGAGAGGGGCAGTGGGCTGAGGGGGGATGTGCTGAGGTACCTGCTGCTTCCCACAGCTCCACAGCTGTCCAGCTCCTGGAGGAGCCAGCAGCAGCTGTGCAAACACGCACAGAGCACAGCACTCACTTGTTTGTTTTGAAACCCTTCACGTTAAGAGGCGGTGATTAGCGGTGTCCAGCGCTGACCGGGATCACACCACGGGATGTGGGTCCTGTCCTGCTCCCTGCTCTCAGCCTGCAGCTCGTGGGCAGTGCTGGACCCTCACTGGCCTCACAGCCAGGCTGGGCAGGGCTTGGAGCACCCTGGGACAGTGGAAGGTGTCCCTTCCCCTGCCAGGGGGTGGAACAAGTTGGGCTTTAAGGTCCTTTCAAGCCAAACCGTTCTGTGATTCCACGATTTGCCCTTCGGTGCCGGCAGCTCTGGGATGCCTCTTTCATTCCTCCCTCACTGTGAAAGGTGCTCCAAGTCTTTCCTCTGACCACACACTGCAGAGAAGGCAGGACAAGGTCAGCGGATGTCCTGCCTGCGGGAGGATGTGCAGCACAGATTCTGGGGGAAGGAGAGAGTTGTTCACAGAGGGCAGAGTGAGCACTGGTGGAACAGCACGAAGCCTCCAGAATTCCCAGTCATGACTAGAGGTCAGAGCAGGGTTCCTCTCCAGCCTGCAGATACCTCCAGTTTGCAGGTGGGGAGCTCGAGTGCCCCAGCAGGTGCAGGAATTGTGTAACACGGCCAAGAATTTCCCTTATTTCCAACAGCAGCAACGACTCTTGAACCACGAGGGGACTGGCATGGAGAGATGATCGCAGGCAGATGGCCACAGAGCTGTTCCTCCAACTCATCCCAAAGAATTCCCACTCAGAGCTGTGACTGCAGAGGTACCTGTGCATCCACAGAGAGCTACAGGGGGAGTTCCACCCCGAACAGCACACACTGCTGTAACGCTGCTGGTGCAGGTATCCCACTGGCCAGAGGTGTCTGTGCCCAGGATTCCATCATGCCTTTGCAAGATACTGCAGGGAAGGAGCTTTCTGCAAGCTTTACCTGCTCAGGACAAACCAAGAGGAGCTACACAGACCTGCGAAAAAGCCTCATCTGAACCTCTCCTGCACGGCCACAGCCAGGCCCAGCCCGGGGCACCTCCTGGCACAGCACAGCCCTCGCTCCAGGCTCAAAGGTCTCTTTTATGGTGCAGAGCTGGCAGAGTTCAGCTCTTGCCTTCCCCAGTTTTCGCTGTGCTCGGTGATTATCACCCAAGAACAAGCTGATCAGCACCCCCAGCCCTCACCAGCGTTCCCCAGAGAGAGTGTGGGCACACTCAGCACTGCAATTCCACTCCTCTGCTTTTCAAGATGAAGTGATTTCACTAATTGGGTGTTGTACTTCCATGTATAATTCCTCATGCTTGGCACCTTCAGGGAGCACAGGCTCACCCCTCAGCCAAGCTGCAGAGAGGGCTGAAAAACCCCAATTATGAGAGCTTCCATTTTTCTACTGAATTCAGTTGCTGCTCCCCAGCCGAATAAGGACCAATTTCACCCGACCTGGCAATTAAAATTTGGAGAACACAGGGGAGAACGAGGTTCTGTACCCAGAGCAGCTTTCAACCATCACCACCAAAGAGAATGAGAAAAAAATCTATCCTTGTACCCATCTTTGCCAAAGGCTCCTGTTCCTGCAGCACTGGGTCAGCAGCCTGGATTTAGGGATGTGGCCATGATTAACCCTGTCTCCAGTGCAAATTCAAAACACAGCCTCATCCCATCCACCGTGAAAATTAACTCTTCCCCAGCCCTAACCAGCACAAGGATCTCGCAGACATTCCCGAGGTAAACACACTGAGGAGTGGGGCCTGAAGGGACTTGTGTACCACAACTGTTCTTGAAAGCGGAAAATACAAGAGGTTGTGAAATGCACCAGCTGTCCTTGGTAGGAAGCTGAGCTGGAGCTACAAAAGCAGCAAGAAAGTACCAGAACAGGGCCAGCCTGGCCCAAAACATGCCCTTGCTACCCCTGCAGTGACCATTTCCTCATGTTTCAGGTGAGATGACAACAGAGGCATCGCACCCCATCAGGCTCATGGCACTGCCTGTGAACTTCCCGACTTTTGAGGAACTCTTGGATTTCCTCCTCTGCAGAAAGCCTTTGGTTGTGGCCCAGGCACAGAAGGACTGTGCTTGTGGCAGCATCCTGCTGACAGGGCCGGGGAGGGACAGTGCTGCCGCGTGGGCGTTGAGCAATCGTCGCTGTCGCCGTTTCAGGTTATTTTTAGTGGAGATCACAGAATGAGCTGCAAAAGGATAGTACAAACCTGGAATAAAGGTGCCTCTTCCCCCTGCAGCTCTCCACACACAGCACAGAAGGGTGTGGGAGGGAGCCTGAGCAGCCCTTAACGTAGGAATAGTCACCTCAGATGGTGACGGCCACTCACTTCTCATGGAGGTAGAGCCAGCGCCAGGAGCTGCTGCTGACGTCTAACCACAGAAAGAACTGAAAAACACAGATATTCTGGGTGCTGCCTGCTCCCCCATCTGCAGCATCTCAGGGCAGAGTTTGCCCTCAAGTTGAAGGTCTGTGTTTACAGGAGGGATTTCATTTGAGCTGGTAGCAAACATACCTTGTACAAACTTGGAAAACTCGACCGAGGTTATTTCAGGAGTGCGTAGCAGAGCTTCGGTGTTCTGAAGTTACCCAAAATGGGATTGTCAGGCACTGCTCACAGGCATTTTGGCCACGGGGCCTCAGAGAAGTGGAAAGCAGGACACCTGCAGCAGCTCAGGGCTCCCTGCTGTGGGATGGAGAACTCGCCCACTGCTCTGCTCCAGCCTGGACTGCACATCCACGTCCCACAGAGCAGAAAAGGGAACCTTTAGAGCTTTTTGGTCTCTATCTCATGATCTTTCTGTGGGACAGCACCTACAGATGGAATCAGCCAGGGTTTGTCTCAGTGATGTCCTTCAAAGAAAAAAAAATTCCTAAATGATTCTTAAAGCAACATCCTTCAGCAGCATTTAGGGAAGGGCAGTTTAGCCAAGTGTTTGAAGATGAAAGAGGCAAAGTCTTGAACCTTAGAAACCCAGCTGGAATCCAACCAGAAGACACAGATTCCTTTTTTCCCCATGCCAGAGACGCAGGCACAGTGAAGAGCCGTAAACCCACTGCTCTCAGGGGAGGGAAGTGCAAGTTTCATTGACCTGAATTCATCTGACCCATGCCAGATTTCTTTGCAGACCGCTGGAAAAGTGCCAGGCCAGCCCTGGAGTGGGACAGAGAGGCAGAACAGACAGGAGAGATGCACTGGCGCTGCTAGAAATCCACAAAAGTTCCAGGGAAAAAAGCTGGCTGAAATGTAGACAACCGGGTTTTAGGTTTAAATGTCTTTTACTAAAAATAAGATGTAACCAGCTGGAAAAACAACCCAAGAAGCCCCCAGAGCTTTTAGCACGGCCGATGATTCAGAGAGAGAAGCTGCCACAGGGCCCTCGCTGAGGGTACAGAGCACAGCGAGCTCCTGACAACGCTCGGGAAGGTCGCCCAGGGCAAATCCAACGTGTTGTGCCATTCTCCACGGTCAGAGCACGGACGGATCAGAAAAGGAAATCCTGAAGGGATTATGATTTCACGGTACTGACATGGCTCTTCTGCTCTGCAGTGCGTTCAGGACAGAGGAATGGGCAGCATCAGGAAATACCCACAGTGACACACGGCGCTGGCCCTGTACCTGGGGAGGGCTCACAGCACACTAACCAAGCCCTCAACACCACACTATTCACGTGTGGAGCAGGATGAGTTTAGGTGCCTCAGGAAGGACTAGCAGGTTCAGATCCCTGCCCAGAACACACAGACAGCAGCTCAGCTCTGCCTGTCGTTCCCAGCTGATGCTAATGGGGACGCAGAGGGCAACCTGGCAGCAGAGGAGCCTCTCCCAGCCCCACCAGGGCAAGAGAATAAACAGATACCAGACGCTCAGCAAGGGCAGCTGTGCCAAAACCATCAAATACTCTTGTACTTCTCATCCTGTGTGGCAAGATCACACCACAGAGAAAGGCATAAACACAGCACCGAAACCCCAGGGACTCTCACTGCTCGCCCTCGGCTGCAGCCTCCAGTCCAGCTCCTGTGTCCTGGACCAAAGCGGCCTTTGGAAGACCTTCCAGGCATGTGTGGATGACCAAAGGGACGGGAAGACAGGGGTTTGTCTTTCCTCTTCCCCATCTCCAGTCCCCTGCACTCCCACATGCACTCCTCCAGATCTACAGAGCCGCAGCCTTACAGGGTTTAAAAATATCTGTCCCCATCCCGTTCCCAAGTCAGCTCACACCCCCCACGCTCAGAAGGACGACTTGCAGACACAGCCCTGGGGCATTTTTACCTTGGATGGAGGATTCCCACCTTCTTCTGGAGCTGCCTGTCCGTTCTGCAAAGGAAGAGAACCTGCTGTTAGCACATGCCATGCATGGGATTGCTCCTCATGTCCCCCATGGTGGCTTTGGGAGGGACAAACGGGGCAGGGTGGCACCTGGGACATGGTACAAGCTGCTTGAACATTCCCCCATACTCCAGACTCTTTAAACTTGTTTAAAGGGAAGTCTCTTGCCAGAGAGTCTCTCCTAAAGGAAATCAGGGCTCACTACACACTGAATATTGCTTGTGGGGCACACAAGTGGGGCACCAGTGTGGATCGTTGGGGGTGGGTGCAGATTCCTCCCTGGGCACCACTGCTCCATCCCAGCCCCACCGTGGCTGCTGCTCTGGGATTCCTGCAGAGCAGGCAGGGAGCAGAGCAGCCACTGTGCCGTGACATGGGCTGGAACTGCAGCGTTGATCGGTTATTTATTACCCTATCGCAGCTGATACCTGCAGGAAATGTGCCCCACCCGCCTGGCTCCAGCGCCAGCTCCGTGCAAAGTCACAGCAGGTGACCTGAACCGCCCGCAGTGGCACCGAGCGGTCACCCCGGGCGCTGAACCGAGGAGGGATCAGGTTCAGCACGGCACCGGCACCGCTGGGGGAAGCCACGGAGCAAAAGTCGGTGGGATTTCATTGAGACATGGATACTCAGAGCAGGAAAAGCACGTACAGGAGGTTTTCTGCAGACTGTGGAGAAAAACAAGGGCAAGAAGACTTTGCTTTGACATCAGTTTGCACTGCAGTCTCAGGCTCCAAAAATCATGGCATTCCTCTCCTCCTCCAAAAGAACAAGGCCAGTTTATTCACTCCTTCTCAGATGTTATGGCCCAAGAGAAGTGCTGGGCTTGAGCCTCAGGTTCTCAGAGGAATGACTGAGTTCTGGAGCCTTTCAGGAGCTGACAAAGCCAACTCCTTCCCTGGAGAAGCAAGGATCCATTGATACGATCCAGCTGATTTCTTCCTCAGGACTCCACTATACTGCAACATTTACATCTGTATGGAGCCACTCGGAGCTCCACTCACCTTCGTCCCAACTTAAGTTTCAAAGTAGTTTCAGCCAAGGACTGAAAAAAAGCCACAGCAGCACCACGCAAGCCAAGTTCTCCCAGAGGAATGCTGCCCTGGTGTTTACGTGGAGCTCTCGGTGCCATTAGCACGAAGAATAGCTGAGCAGTGAAGTCAGAATTTGTGTTTATGAACAGCCCCCACAACGCAGGAGAGACACTGCTCGAGATAACCAGACTTGGAAACAGGCTGATGTTTACGGGCTCAGCTGTCACCCATCCACTGCTCCTCACTGGCTGCTAACCCAAACCACAGCTCGGGGAGGTTTTGTCTCAAACAGCTTAAGAAGCAGAATTTCCATGTTGGACAGAGGGAAGCAGTGCCTGGCTCATGGTCTGGAGAACAGATCCACAATGCCAGGAGAGGGGTGAGCTGATGCAGGGGGAGTCCAAAGCCTGAGCTTCAAGGGCAAGCTGGGACACAGCAGGTGACACCTCCAGAGCCACCGGACTTTCGAGGGCTGAGTTTCATCAATTCACTGCTCCGAGGAAAATTTGTCCTACACCCTGCTGCTGACAGAAACCCATCCTACCTGGGGACAGAAGGGATGGGGAAAGAAAGAGAGCAGTGTCCATGCCAGGGAGGTTTCCTGGGCACGCAGGTCTTAGAGGGATGAAGCTCCTGATGAAACAGTTGCTTTCTCAGGCTGACATAAGTCGAACGTGTGAGCAGAGAATCGCAGAGTTTAGAGCCAAGTGCTTTCCTTCTACCCCAGAGCAAAACCAGTCCTTATTCCCTCATATGGAATTGGAGGGCCATTTGTAAGTGTTCCAGATGGAAACACACAGCTCCAGACTCATCACCTCCCGGGATAAAATATGGCCATTCAGCACGTCATGAGCAGAGCTGAAATAGTTTGTGCATTTCTTGGTTTGACATTTGCCTGTTTAAAATGCTTTATGTCTGCCCCGTCCCTGCACACCCCACACAGGTGGAAGAGGTGCAGGTGCCCTCTCAGCACACTGGGGCTGCAGAGGAGCCTCCCCAATGCCCTATTCCAGGAGAACACAGGTGGGAGAGGTGCAGGTGTCCTCTCACAGCACACTGGGGCTGCAGAGGAGCCTCCCAATGTCCTATTCCAGGAGAACTCCCAAGAGGGTGCCCTGGGCAGTGAGGAGCTCCTCCAGGCTGTGTCCAGAAGGGCCTGGGCTACTGAGAAGGCAGCCACACGAGCCTCACCGGGGCCTGCAGCCTGTCCTTGCAGCTTTGCAGCTGCCCTGCTGCAGCGTGAGCGGAAACAGGGATTACAGAGCTAATCTGATGGGCATGTGGAGCAGCAGCCAGGGCACCTCTGGGCGAGTGACCGCTCCGACTGCCCCAGAGGTGACACGAAAGCCCTCCTGAGCACACGCCGGGTGAGTTTCCTTAATAGCACACAGAAAAGGATCCCGGAAAACAAGTGTATTCAGTTACGCAACTGCCAGCCTGGCTGAACTTGGGAGATATTTATCTTAGGACATCTTGCGCTTTAAATCCTTTTAATTCCACATAATCCGCAGCACAGGGAGCAATTTACAGACCAGGCCAGTGTGCTCTGATGTGAAACCAGGACGAGGAGCATCCCGGCAGGACCATGAGGATGGTGCCCAGTCCTGCTCTGTGGTTACACCACCAGCTCAAGTCATCCCGGGTTATCCACAGCTCTGCCTGCAAAAGGAGACTGCTACCATTTCTGGATCCTTAAGTTTTGAGTAGTCACTTTTGAAATGCCCCAAAACACCCCACAAGTAGCAGGTAACCAGAGATGCTCTTTCACCAACTCTGATGAGCCACGAAACACTCAAGCAGGAGGGAGCGAGGGAAGAAACCCTTCACCCCAGAGCTCCTGCTAGTTTGACACAACAAGGCATTTTAAAATTATTATCATTAAGTGGAATTTAAGGATCTCGCCTATTGCAGTTCATAAAAAGGAAATAATTCTACAAAAATAGAGATCTCGAAAAGAACTCTCGTAGCCCAAACAGAGGAGTCTCTGCACAAGGCATATCAGAGATGTCAGCCACTCAGCTGTCTCCCTTGTCCCTCGATCATAGATTTTGCATTGTTCAGCTACAACGCTTGAGAAAAGAGTTATTCATGAGTAGCTCCTGCTCAGTAAAGGGTGATACATATAGACAGGCAAAAATAATTAGCTTGAAGTGGTGGAGTTTGGCGTAATCCCACGTCAGTTGCGTTGTTGTAGGTTTGTGTAATGAAACAAGAATTTAAAGCAAAGCGGAGCCCTGATGACAGATCCATCGCTATGGGGATGAAGTCATGGAATCATAAAATCACAGGATGGCTTGGGATGGAAAGGACCTTAAAGCTCATCTCATTCCACCCCTGCCATGGCAGGGACACCTTCCACTGTCCCAGGCTGCTCCAAGCCCCAATGTCACTTCAGGAATCCAGGGGCAGCCACAGCTGCTCTGGGCACCTGTGCCAGGGTCTCACTGCCTGCACAGGGAAGGATTTCTGTGCCACTCAACTCCATTCTCCAGCCTTTGTACTCTGCCCCAGCCAGGTTTTTCTACTCCATAAGCAATATTTGGAATAATATAAGCAGAAGAGAGAAAATGGCGAGGGAAAAAAAAAAAAAAAAGAAAAAAATAAACAAANTACTCTGCCCCAGCCAGGTTTTTCTACTCCATAAGCAATATTTGGAATAATATAAGCAGAAGAGAGAAAATGGCGAGGGAAAAAAAAAAAAAAAAAGGAAAAATGATTACAAAGCTCAGCCTCCAGGACAGAGGGACTTGGCTCCTGCCAGGAATCAGTCCAGGCTCCCACTGCCACCCACTCCCACGCGTTTCCCTGGCACAGCTGAGCGCCAGTGGGCTGGGGCAAGGGCACCAGACAGCCAATTCTCCCGGAACACAGTGGAAAAACCCCAAATCCCTCAACAATAGGACTGATGCCTCCACCAGCGCGGTGACAGCACCTCTGCTCCATGACTCAGAAAGCAAAGGTCGGAGGAAGGCAGTTTCTAACCTGGATGGCAGCGATCCCAAGGCAATTTACGTAACTGGTGCTCCAGAAAAGTCTCCTCACTTTCTCAGTGGTGCCACCTCTCCCAGGAGCGGTGAAAACTTTCCCCTTGGGCCCCTGCCCTTGGCCATTTTAGCCTCGAAGTGCAAAACTCCTCCCAAGCCCCGTTCCTGCTCAGCTGTCGAACCTCAGGGAACTCTCTAAGGTCTGCCCCAGGTGTGGAGGTGAAGAACACCTGTGTTATTTGCCTCGCTGGAATCAAGTGTGTGTATTTATCATCTTAAGCCAAAGGGAAGTAAATTGCTAAGTCCCACTTGACATCCTGAGATACAAAACATCTGATCTGCTGAAATCCCACCTGCACGTGGTGCCTGACCCTGACCCGGAACTGCGGCCAAGGTGAGATGGGGGAAGGGGAGAGCCAGAGGCTCCCTCCAGCTTCAGTTTACAATTAACACACGCGTCACTAACGCACTGAGGAGAGCAGTCCCGCAGCTGACTCGGGCTGACACACGGCCCGGACCCCCGGGCCATTCTGTTCAGGATGGAAGCGATCCCGAGGCGCTGACACAGCGCCTGCCGGCACCTGGGACAGCCAGGATCAGGCACTGAGCGGAGCCTCGCCCACGGCATCCACCGCCCTGGGCACTGGCCATAGTTTCCTCCCTTCATGAGTCTAGTGGCGTTTTCTGGCTTTTCAGGCATCTCCCTTCTTAGAAAGGGAGAAGCCACAAATAGAAAGCCCCGTGTGCCAGCAATAACCTACACCCTGGCTCTGGGCACACGGGATTATTTGGGAATTGCCGCAGGATTTCCCTCCTTGCCCGCCTTGGAGCACAATCTCATCCTCACGGCTCCAGCAATGCTCCAGAGCAGATGCTCTTCACCCACTGCACCTTTGTGCCAGGCAGACCCTCCCCACCTGCACGGGGAGCTCCAGGAGAAGCTGTGCCACAGCTGGCTGATGAAAATGAAGAAACCTCACCTTGAATGGCCAGCACACCTCCCTGCTGTCCTTAACGGGGCTGAAACGCTGCCTCTGCTCAAAGCACAGACCTCTGAAGAGGCAATTTAAAATAGAAACCAGCAAATCTGACCAATTAGCCATCAAGACATCCCCAGGTATGATAAAGCAGTGTGGCAGCATCAAATCCAGACAGAACGACAGGAAAGCACCAAGGTCTGTGAGACACCTGGCACAAAATGCCCACCTTCCCTCTGGTTTCTCCAGAGGAGAAAGAATGCTGCTCGTTCCGATTTGGGTGAGGTGTTTAACTAAAGAGTGCCAGAGCACAGAGCCTCTGCCGACTGCTCTGCCGTGGGTGACAACTGCTGCAAGCTGTCCCTTCCTTCGGAAATGGCTCTGGTGCCAGCCCGCAGAGGTGGAGAGGGGATGAGCTCCATCCTGCACATCTGGCTTGGGGGTCGTAATGAGGAGGAAAAGAGCCAAGCGGGAGGGAAGAGCAGCCGTCCAGCAAAGTGACACCGGAGCGTGATCGGAGTTGGCAGCGCAGGCCTGAGCGAGCAGCCGGCGCTGGGAGGGTGAGGGAGAAAACCCCCAAAACTGAGATATTTTTTCCCCGGGCCTTCAGGTGAGTCTGCTTTCCTCTGTGCCCGGGAGATTTGGGAGCGCTGCCCGCGTTCCCCGAACGCCCACAGCCCGCACGGGCAGCAGCGAGCCCGGCAGCTCCCGGTGCCCCGACCACAGCCCCGGGCGCACACACAGCGAGCCCCGGAGCGGCCCCGGCAGCGCCGGGCTCCGGTGGCCGCGCTCTCCCG
>VZRL01000751.1:65383-83382 GCA_013397895.1 Origma solitaria
CCCAGCCCGGCGTGCGGCGGTGCGGGAACGGATGGGATCGCGGAATCGTTCGGCTTGGAAAAGGCCCCCCGAGAGCATCGAGCCCCGCGGTTCCCCCAGACTGCCGAGGCCGCCGCTAACCCGTGCCGCCAAGTGCCACATCCACGCTGCTTTTAAATCCCCCGAGGGATGGTGACTCTGCCCGGGGCAGCGTGTTTCAATGCCTGACCACCCTTTTGGTGAAGAAATATTTCCCAAAATCCAACCTAAACCTCCCCTGAGGCAGTCTGAAGCCGTTTCCTCTCATCCTGTCCCTTGTTTTTGGGGACCAGAGCCCGAACCCCCCTGGCTGCCCCCTCCAGTCAGGGAATTGTGGAGAGCCACAAGGTCCCCCTGAGCCTCCTTTTCTCCAGGCTGATCCCCCCAGTTCCCTCAGCTGCCTCTGGGGCTCCAGACCCTTCCCCATCTCAGTTCCCTTCCCTGGATATGCTCCAGCTCCACAATGTTTTTCTTGCCATGAGGGACCCTGAAGTGACCCCACTATTTGAGGGGCCGCCGCAGTGCCAGCACAGGGAATGAGCAGTGCCATGGCTGGGACAGCCCAGGTGATTTTCAGTGGAAGGCTGAAACCTTGAGAAGTGATGCCTGGACACACCCCAAAACATCTGTTCTGAGGGCTTGGGAGCGTCTGCCAGTGGGGGCTGAGGCTGAGCCACTGAAAGATGTCCCTGCCTGTGGCAGGACAAAGGTCTTTAAAGGTCTCTTCCAACCCAAACCATTCCATGGCCCTGCACAATCCTCACGGCACCACGAACACATGAAAACTGAACACTTACTCACAAATACATGACCCTGAGTCCCGTTCTTCCGTGCCTTGGAAAGATTTTTCCTCTGGGCGTGTCCAGCTGTTTCCCTGTGCACAATCTGCACGGCTGCACCGGGGGAGGCGGTGAGGACAAACCTGGTGACACGGCTCAGATCACTGCTGAACTCAGGAAACTGCTCCAGGAAATCCGGATTCCAGGTTTGAGATACGCCATGAATCACTGCTTCTCACCTCCTGCAGTGCCCCTGAAATTCCCTAAAAAACAGGGATAAAGAACACATCCACCTTAAAAACAGGTGTTCAGAATTCCTGGCTATTCTCACCTGTCAGGTTCTCAAATAGGGAAAAGTTTTGTTCTGCTCGCATTTTTCCAAACCCCAGTGCACCACATTTTCATGTTTCATCATAAAACTAATTGTTAAAAAAAAAAAAATAAAAGAAACGAAATCTTTTTAAAAGATGCATAGCTCAGGGTTGACTTCATTGAGGTGTGGCTGGAAATATTTAACGAGCCTGAGTGGCAGCCTAGGGAGCTGGGATTGAGCATTCTGAGGGCAGGTGTCCCAGGTTACAGCCCCTGGCTCTTTACCTGCTCCAACTGGGCAGCAAACTGAAAAAGCCAAACTGGGACAGAGCTCAGCACTTTGAAAAATTCCAATTAATCTCCACAGCACGTGAAGCTGCTCTGTGAGTCATCAGCAGGACCTGCTTGTGATCTAGGATAGAGCTGTCATCTTTTCTGCACATGGGGGAATCGGGTGTAGATAATCCCAGGGTGGCTGTCTGAGCTGGGAATCGCTGTCTCAGCCCTGTGCCCGGAGCCCCATCTGTGCTCTGTGTGTTGGAGCCCCAGGTGAAGGCACTGAATAACACAAATCCACCCAGCTGGTGCTGAGTGTGGTCCTGTTAGGGCCAATTAAACCCATGGCACTCGCTGTTGGAGCAAGCTGGAGCAGATCTTGTGGAGAGTTATTCATTCAGCTCCAAAGGCATTGGTCACATCCCCTCATTGCCTGGAACACGGCATGCCAGGCTCCAGCTGCTGCAACCTGCCTTACACAGCCTCAATAACTCAGTGGTGGCAATACCATGATCTCATTTACCTTCTCCGTTGCTTTTCCAGACCCATCTCCCTTTGCCTCTGCTCTGTGGGAACGCAGAGGGAGGTGAGTGCAGGGCAGTGCTCCGCGTTTCCTTTTTAGGAGGAAAATAAGACACTCCTTGGTAGTGCTTCCAGAAGGTTACGCATGGAAGTGAGGCAGGATCAGATGCTGAGCAGAAACCTGTAGCAGCTGAGGTGGGATCTCAGGCTGATCATTAGCTCCTGGGAAATTTCTGATTCTGAGATCACAACTGTTATTATAACCTTTGTTTGTTTGTTTTTTTTTTAAATTACAAATAAGTAACTTCTGAAGTGTTGAAAAGTTGTAGTTACAGTAGAAAATCAAGTCTTCCTCGAGGTCACAGTGAAAGGTTCATGGGCAATATCCAGAACAAGGCCTTTGGAGAGCATGGAGACAGAAGCTGCTGCTTCCATGTCTGTTGGGATGCAGGAAATCCATCCTATTTCACAACAGAGACAGACAGGCTGCCCCAGGACTTGATAAAGACAGAAATCATGAAGTTTTACCTAAATAAAACTGCTCAATTATCCTGCCCGCTTCTTTTAGCAAAACAGCAAATCAAAGACATTGGGGAAACCACAAACTCCTTGAGGTTATTCCCTGCATTTCTCCAGGTGCTTTTGTTAAAGGAGAGGATTTTGCTGAGGTAGCTCTACAGTATATCACAATTATAATAACACCCCAAAAAAGGCCGTGCAGACACCACAGCAACTCAGCAGTGATGCTGAGGGGAAATGCTCCAGCCTCCATCCCCAGCTCCAGGACTCCAAGAGAAGCCATCTCTCTATTGATGGAAGGTATTCTCAGCCTGAGAATCCTCAATTCCTGCACCAGATAATGCTGAATCCTAGCTGGATTAGCAGAAGGTGAAATGTGCCACAGGAGATTGCTGCTAAGTTCAGGGCAGGATGTCAGGGTAAGAGAAACGAGGTAGTGGTGTCTCCTAGGGTTTATTTCCAGTCAAAGAGTAGCTATAAAAAGCATCCTTGATCCTAGAAGCAGGGTACAAAAAGCAAAATCTGCTGTTTGGGTGACTGTCATGGCTAAATACAGTGATTAAAACATATAGCCTGGCATTTTTCTGAGACAGTTGCAGGCTGGGAAGAGCTGCTGCCATGGTAAACAGAGACTCTGGATCAGCTGGATCCTTTGTCAGTGCTGCATTCGCTGAAAATTCAAAATACTGCGGGTTTAGCTTGGTTTTAAAACCATCAAATCCTCCTCAAATACAACTGTAGATATTTTTGCCTCTGCAGCTGGCTGGCTGTGTAACATTTCCCTTTGCAGAGGCTGACAACATTCGTTAAGCCAGTTAAGAGGAAAATTAACTCTATCCCAGCCAAAACCAGGACATCCCCAAAGCACATCCAAAGCAGGTGGAGGCTGATCTTTATCATTACCAGATCCAATTCTGACTCATTATTCCCAAAGCTGGCCAAGTGATTCTCCCCATGACCACACAGTAACCCAATGCTCCCATGCTCACTGCATCCTTTTTTTTTTTCTGAAACCATGGTCATCTCATTCCCTGCCTGCTTTGTGTGATGCTGCTTTTACACACACAAGGAAATGCAAAAGAGCTCACAGGCACAAGACCTTGCAAGGCTGAGTCCCAAATATCTGCTACAATTTACAGACTCATCTAATTTGCTAAGACAGTCGATTAATTAGAGCTCGCAGCAACCCTTCTTTGTACTCTTAATATTGACCAATCAGTTCCAGAGCTCGTTGTTGTCCTCACACAACAGGGAAACTGAGTCAGGTTTTCAGAGTCAGGCCAGAACTCGAATTCCATGTCCAATCCCCAGCTCTCCAGTCACCATCTCATTTCTTTGCCTTTGTTTTGCCACTATGGAGGAAGTGATGATGGATCACCTTGTTTTGAGCCCAGGAACATTTTTCCCTAGCGTGGTACAAACCATGTTCAAGACATAAAGCAGGGGCCCTGGAAATGAGAAAAACTGGGCGCCTTTAAGAGCTTTTTGCTTTTCTGACAGATTTCTTTCTGTTCCTCCTCGCTGGGTGCGATCGCAGCTGCCTCAAATGCCAGCGCTTTCCAAGGCAGGTCCAGGCAGTGGTCGGAATGCAGGAACTGCACCACGGCAGGCAGAGCAGAGATGCAGAGCAGAGATGCAGAGCAGAGATGCAGAGCAGAGATGCAGAGCTCTCGGGAAGCAGAGCCCAGGCAGCTCCTGTTCTCCTGGACAGGGAATGTGCAGACCGAGGCTGATCCACAGCGCAAACACCTCCAACCTCTGCCGCCATTCCCGCGCAGGCGAGCACCGCATTCCCTTGCTCCGCTCAGCTGCATTGCTGAAGGTGTCCAACATATCTAAATCCTCTTTTTTGGCAGAATAAACTGCATTTTACCTGCTGGCTCTGCAGACTCTCCGTCTGCCAAGCCCACCCTGCTCCTACGCGGTATTTCTGTAAATCCACGCCGTCCCTGCATCCGAATGTCCTGAGCCCTTCCCAGGGAGCCCCTCGGCGAAGCTCAGGCCAGGGAATTCTGCAGCAGAACTGATCGAGCTGTTGGCTCCAGGATGTGTGCTCAATTTGTGGATTTTGCACCTATCTCTCAGGAATACTGAAGAGCAGCTGAGCGGTGCCTTGAGGAGAGGGACCCGTGAGCCAGGATGAGCCCGGGAAGGCGCTGGGGAAGGAGCAGCGAGGCCATATCTGCCGGTTGTCATGGATACTATCGCTGCCCGTCTCCTGTATCAGTTACCTTCCCTTTCCTGGATGCAAATAAACGAATTTTGGTCTGGCTCCTGTGCAGGACACAGCCCTTGACACCCGAAAAAAAGGAGAAAAACATCTGTTTCAAACCCACACATCTCCTCACGGCATCTGAGGGGAGAGTGGGAGGTGACTTGGATTTTGGTATTCAAACTATGTGGGGCCGATAAGGCTTTACCCAATTCCATGGGTTCTGTCCTAACCTCTGGCTGTTTGCTGGGACCTCAGAGGAGCTGTTCCACAGCCCATCCAGCCTTTTGGATCCGTGAGGAGCTGCAGAGGACTTGGGATGTGCACGTGCTCCCTGTGCTCAGCACGCACGCCCGGCAGAGCTCTGCAGGCTCCACTGACCAGCTCTGCCTTCCAACATCGAGAGGTTGAGTGGTTCAAAGCACACTCAGAATCATGGAATTGTTTGGGTTGGAAGGGACCTTAAAGCTCATCTCATTCCACCCCTGCCATGGCAGGGACACCTCCCACTGTCCCAGGCTGCTCCAAGCCCTGTCCAGCCTGGCCTGGGATCCAGGGGCAACCAGAGCTTCTCTGGGCACCTGTGCCAGGGCCTCAAACCCTCACAGGGGAAGAATTTCTTTTGAAAAATATTCCTTTTTCTACCTGAAAAAGACTTTTCCAAAACCCCACGTAAAATACAAGAAATTCCTCACCTTTTAAAATTCAATTTTTAGGACAGATTTGTAGCCCAGGTGGGAAGTCATTTAGAGCAAGTTATCTATCAAATTTTGTTTTCAATGAGCACAGAGCTATGTTTGTAGCTTATTTCATTGTAGGGCTATGTGAGGGAGTGAAAACATGAAAGAGAAAACTATTAGAAACTGTAAACAGAAGTGAAGCTGCCAGGGTTGTTTGCACTGTCCCCCAGGAGGGAGAAACCTGAGTAAACACAGCCCTAAGTACAGTCAGGGTTTATGGTTCTTTTAGCTTTAAGAACTTGTAAACAAGTGATGGGGCTTTTAAGTGGATACAAAGAGATACCCTCGGTTTAGTGCTGCTTCCAGAGCACACAGGTCCCACTCTCTCCAGACAGGGGAGGGGAAAACAAAAGCACATTTCAACAGAATTCCAGCTCCAGGGAGAGGAAAATGCCATTCCAGTGTTTGTGGTCTCGAGCTGACATCCTGCAACTGAGCAAGTCTGGTCCTGCTTTGCAGAAGGCACACACAAGATACCTGTTCCTAATTACCCCATTCCGGAGTTTGGGATGCCATCATTCCATGGAAAAAATAGAGAAACCATTTTAGAATTGGAAGCAAATTTCAGAAATCCTGATGAGAAGCCCAAAGACCACAGAAAACTCTTCTTGTTAGAGGGAGCACAAACACTTTTTCTGATTTCAGACCAATATAGGACTGGCAGCATTTTAGTTCTCAGTCCCCTAACTAACACTGCACACATCCAGCCTTGAAAAGCCACATCCCAAAAATAACCAGAAAAATAAATTTCTAAAATATGAGAAATAAGCCTGGCCAGGAATATTTTGGCCTAACTACTGATTGTATCAGATAGGAAGGCATAACACAAGCACCAGTTTTTGGAGAGGTGGAGAAAGAGGTGCTTTTATCATTTAGGGAGAGAGAAACAGGTCTCTTCTACTAACAATTGTTTTCTGTATGTTCTAAATGCTTCAGGCAGTGCAGAGCACAGTTATGACTCAGTTGGCTCCATGGCCAGGTAGGAGATCCATCCAAACTGTGCTCAATGGCTTCCTTGTTGGGACGTGAACAAAAGGTACAACAGGTTCAGTGATGGCAGAAACTCGATTCCCTGGCAAAAGAAAATCTATATGTCCCTCATCAGCATTACAAAAAACCCCAGACTCTGCACTTAGGGAGGCTCTTGGATTTTTGCAGTATTGCACGTCTCATAGCACACACAAAATGGGGCAGAAATGCAAGGTTGGTACTTTGCTGCTTGACTATTAAATTGTTCTTTCTTTCATGAGTAAATATCAGGGCTGTCCAGCTGGGCCTTTTCTGGCTCTCTGAGGAGAGGCTTGGTGCACTTCTGGAAGACTTTACTAGGAGTACTCACACCTCTGCTGACGAGGGAAGACCCACCTGATCCTC
This sequence comes from Origma solitaria, assembly GCA_013397895.1. Lineage (NCBI taxonomy): Eukaryota > Metazoa > Chordata > Aves > Passeriformes > Acanthizidae > Origma > Origma solitaria. The sequence goes on from VZRL01000751.1 coordinate 72,136, forward strand.
TACTAGAAAAATCCTCTTGCAAAATTATTTTTTAGTGCCCTTCCAGGCACTCCAAGTTCAGCCCAAAGGGTTTTCCATTAGCAGGTTACAAATCCACCTGCCTAATTCTTGGGTGCTGCTCTCATTTCATTGTCATGTTGCAGAACTGCTCAGGAAAGATAATTTCTAGCAACAAAAGCAAGAACTTACTTTTATCTTTCTTCCTCTAAACTTTGTGGGCACCCATGTGATGGAAGCCACCTCTTTGTTTTGCTGTGTCTGTGCCTTTCCTCTGTCACTGTGCAGAGGGCAGGGAAGTGTTGCTCCGATAGTGACATTTTACCACTGAGGACTAAACACCTTTTATAAAGAAATATGTCCCCAAATTCATGTCCAAGAATTCAAGAACATCCCCTCTCGCTCTCCCTCTGCTTTGCTGTTCCATGCATCCCCAGCCATTGAGTAACAGTAAATTACAAAGTAAAAGCTTGGTTAATCAAGTATTTTGTCACCGAATGGGTAGATAAGAGTTTCAGATGTTATTTTATACCAAGAAAGGTTTGGCCAGAGGCAGTGGGCAGTTTAAAGAGCTCCAACCCTGGAAGGCGGTTTGGATTTGCTTCTGTGACAGCAAAATTGAGACTTGCATGGCAGGCAACGACTCCTTCCACCCTTTCCTCCCAACCTGGTGTGAGAAATTCCTGGCCAGACCTACCATCTCATTTTTCTATTTACAGTCTGCACAGAATCATTTTCTCCCTCCACCTAAGCAGACACTGACATAATACTGGAGATAAATGTCCTGTGGCAGTGGCCCAGCGCAAGAGAGGGTGCAAAAAGGGTCAGTGTGTCGGAAATGGATAATAAATAACATCTGATGTAACATTATTTAACTCAAAAGTCTTCTATCAGATATAAGGACTCTGAGATGTGCTATGGTCCTTAAAATAGGATAAGAATCATAATGCTATTAGCTGTAAACACTCTGCAACACCAGATAGTTGTTGAAAGGAACTATTGATCAACAGAGACGGAAAACAGTTTTTTGGCAGCTGTTTGCCAGTTGGAAGTTAATATGGGAGTCAATTACCACCAGATAAATGTCCCTTCTACAAGATCACCAGCAGAAGCTTTCGGAAGAGGAAGATACAGCATGGCTTTAAATATCATCACTATTCAGACAAAACCAGATGGGTTTAAATATCGGCACTATGGTCTTAGAAATTAATTTTTGAGTGAAGTGAAGTGAAAGGGTTGGGGTGGAAAGCAAAGCAGCTCAAGAACAGGGCAAACCAGCCCTCACAGAGTATGTTTGTCACCCCTCATGGTCCTGCACCAGCCAGGGGAAAAATGAAGTGATTTTTCCTCCCAGTATAAGATGGGGGGAACTGTGACTAAATGCCAAAAACCTGCAAAAACCCTGAGTGGGAGAGGTGATGCTGCAGAAAGATTCCCTCTGGTGAGGAGAGCCCGGCACTGCACAGGGAATTACGCAAGGCAGCGGAGCATGGGAAGAGCTGGGGAGCTGCTCACCAGCATGAGAAAGCCACAGCTCTGTCCTCACCTCTGCCTGCTTGTGCAACACCACCTGCTCAGACGCTGTTTCCTCACAGTGGGCAGGAACCCACTGAATCTGAGTTTAGAAACCAAACCATTGCACTCCTCAGCGCCCTGGCGCACAGGGCCTGGGAATGCTCAGAGCCAGTTCCGGGCACACAGCATGTGACAAGGACCTTGGGCTGACATTGGGGAGGTTTATCTTGAACAATCTGTTTGCTCCTGTGTGCAGGGCAGGCTCGCAGGATAGGATATCACGTAGCTGGGGCCAGCATACGTCAGCCCCGGCGGTGGGGGCTGCCAGCCTGACCTCCTCAAGGGGCAGAAGGAAAGAGTTTATCAGCATTCCCAGCTCTGGGCTGAACTGACCTGTTGCTTTCATAGAATCCCAGAATTTCATAGAATCCCAGAATTTCATAGAATCCCAGGTCTGGGTGGGGAGGGACCTTAGAGCCCATCCCATTCCACTCTGCTGCCATGGACACGGACACCTTCCACTAGACCAGGCTGCTCCAAGCCCGGTCCAGCCTGGCCTTTCCTCCCCAAACACAGCCCGTAAGCTGAAGTCTGGCTCATCCCTGCTTTGTTGAAGGAAATTGTTCACTCACTAAGTTAATCAACAAGCCAAACTCCCAACAATTCCCTTCGAATGGGTGGGAACACTGATCTGCTCATTTCCCTAATCACAGAACAATCACTGTAGGTTTGTTATCTACAACTGCCAGGGCATGGTGACAGGGCCTGTTCAATGGAGACATGTGAATAAAATGTACATGTTTTTCAGCACACTCAATATTTGCTACATCTTCATGCCACAGCATTTATACTTGTGACTGGAAATGTCTGCCTTTTGCTTTTTCCCTATAATTCTGGGTGGAGTTTTGCCTCCTTTATCCAATCAATGCATAAATCCCCACCCCAATAAATGCATAAATCCCTGCCCCAAGCAGGCACTGAGAAATGAATAAGAGGAATGAGTTTGGCTTACCAGGAGCTCATCTTTCCGTTTTGTATCCATTTCAAGGAAGTGTCATGAGGGTGTCAAGTGCTTTCCCTGCAATCTCGCCAGCTCTGGGAAGCAGCCACTTCCTTTCCAGCTTTCAACACTGCTCCTTGGAAAAGATAAACATGGAAAGCATGTGCTAGAAGGAGATAACCCAACCACTAAGGCCTTTGGGAATGGAGAAGGTAAGGGAAATCCAGCAGTTGGTGGCATTGCTTCAGCACAATATGGGTCACAGAATATCATTCTGGGAGGCTTTAACACAATGCAGGTAAAAACTGCTGGCTGGCTAAGTGAGCCCAGTTTTACAGCATCAGAAAATCACTCTGGTTAGACTTTTAAAGGGATTATCACAGATTTTACAATTCAGGTTCCTAGATTTGGCCTGTAGAGAAAAAACAAATACACTCATACTGGAATACAAAAGCAAAATGAAATAATGCAAAAAGCACAGGAAACCTTTCAACAAATAAAGTATTACTTCTTTGAACATCACCATTTATTCTGTGATCTCAGATTGAAGATTCAGGAAGTCTGATATAAGTAGTTTGTGCCAAGAAGCCTAAAAGTGACCAGGCTTACAGGCTACCTATTTAAATCTGGGTTTAGGATAAAGTATCCTTTCCCCAGTTGAGGACAGATGAGATGGAGAGTCGCAGCTCTAGTTTTAGGCTCAAACTTTCAGGACATGTGCCACAGCAGCTGCAATAATGGCCTGAGGAGGAAAAGGAATGGTCCAGTGACTCTTAAAATAGAATATGGGAAGCCTAAGTTCAAAGGCTTGATGTAACATGGATGAATTCCTCTGCAATGTCAGCTATGCCTGTAAACTGATGAGGAATTGAGCACTCAGTCTGGATTTCGAGTAAAAACGTAACAAAAACTGGAAAGAGAGGCTCAGAGAGGGTTCACACTGCTGGGGTGAGTGCAGTTTGTCTAACCCTGCTCTCCCAAGGTGGCAGAGGATGGAGGCTGCTGGAGCAGCGCAGCTTCTGCTTTCCAGAAGCAAGAGCACACATCAGACTGTGGTAGCCCGGGCTCCAGCCTCGCCAGGTTTGCCGAGCTGCTTTTGGACGTTACCTGCCACTCGTTGGCCTCCCAGCCCATTCCGTGTTTCCTGGTACCACCGTGTGGCGAAGGGAAGGAACAGGCTGTTAATCACAGCGTGTTAATGAGCTAAGCAGCCCTGCAAAATCCCTGCGTCCACCGGGCTGTGGCAAGGAGACACCGGGAGGTTGCCAAATCCAGCCTTTCCCTGCCAGCGAGCCTCAGATCCAGCTCACTTCTGAAACTATGGATATTTTTTGCAAGAGCAATTAATTCGGTATCAACGGAATTTTCCTCTGCGGGGCTTGGCAGCAGGGAAGTGAATTGGATCATGGTATGGCAGGGAAACCTGGGCACCTCCAGCCAGGCTGCAGGCCAACAAAACCCATCCACCAAACACCCACAGCACAGGAAAAACCTCGATTGCTGTTACCTGCAGTAAGGAAATTAGAGGAAAAAATAATTTAATTGCCCGAGTTTACAATCAGTCCTCAGGCTAAACTCAGAACTCCTAATACAGGAATGTTCAGCTCTTGTGCTGAGGTAACACTAAATTCCATCAAGAAGCACCAAGACACCACCTCATTAGAATAAAAGCAAACAAAAGCTGTCTGGGCAGTGCTGAAATAGTAATCTAGAGGAACTGGATTAATAGTAATCTTATAGTAACTCCTCTCCAGGAGGAGACTGCCACATACACCCACCACCTCTGCACAGCAACAGCAACCAACAAACCTGAGAGCAGGCGAGAGCTGTTGCCCGGAGGGAAATTTGTTTAAAATCCAAAAGTAACCTCAGTGGGATAACTGAGTGAAAATAAATTAAATCTACTATCAAATCTGTTTAGAAGGGGAAAACTAGAAATTTCATTTGGGGTTTATGTTTCCAGCAAAATGCAGAGAATTGTGGTACCTACTCCACTCCGGGCCACCTGCAGCCACAGTGGGCCTGTTCCTCCTACATTCTCCAAGTACTTTCTCCAGGCTGGCTTTTTGTACCTAAGGCAATGAAATGTTTTTGTTTGGAGGCTTTAATGCATTTTAAAAGGTCTCACATTTAGGAAGTTTTCCCTGAATTTTTCTACTCCTGTTTCTTCTGCCACACCACATATTTTCTGGCTCCCTTTGTAAGGAGATGGTTAAAATGCCAAAAAACTGACAAACCAGTTTTTAATAAAAGGTCTTTAAAAAGCCCAGTGTTTCATATCAGAAATATTCTAAAGCCAACTTACTAAAGCTCTTTATTAGCCTCGAACTTTACTCAGCCACAGCTCCCCCTGTGCCATCGTCTTCCCATCCCTTACAAACGACGGGCTCCCTCGGTAAATTGTGAGTTTAACTCGAGCTCCATTTCATCTCCACCAACCGCACGATAAGGTGCCATTTCTCAGGAATTACAGTCAGCAATATTAGTCCCTGGGTATGGCATTACCATATCTGGGATGATTTAGGGACAATGAAATCCCTGTGCCATCAAGCTGTGTGATTCTTCTGACACAAATGATCCTGCAACTCAATATCCACTGGATGCACTCACTGAATTTAGTCCATTTTCCCTGCTTGTTCCCTTTCATCTCACCTGTGGCAGGGCTCAGGGATGGGAGAAGGATACTGTTGCTTTTTCCAAATAGAACTGAGCTCTGTGAAGGCAAAAGGAAAACTGCAGAAGGGGGAAATGACTCTGAAACTCAAAACTGTTAATCCTAGGGCACTGTACTAGGAGGAGCAGGGACTTGGAGAGTCCTCCTGACATGATTCAGGTCACTTGTTCTCACGGGTTTTTAGCCCAATCCACTCTCAATTTAACCTAAAACCAGGGCTGGGGGAAAGGTGGTTCTGTAGGATATCGGGAAGTGACCACTGGCTGGCAAATGGCTCGTGTTAACTTCTGCTCAGTTTGTCACTCTCTGGGGGGAGTCCAGAGACTTTGCTCTATAATTTATCAGTAATTTCAGTGTTCTTAAGACCCCAGCAAAATCCTGAAGTATCAGGAAAACAAGGATCATCCCTGGTATCCACCTGCAGCATCCCAAAGGTTTCAGCCCTGTTCAGAACATGGCCATTCTTTGCAATTTCATCAATTAAGAGGCAAATAAATGATAACAGCAGTTTGGGCCTATTTCCCAGGCAATTTGTGCTGAAATTAATAAACTGAGAAACAATTTAGTGGCAGAGCCACTAATATTGCATGGATTTAAACCATACTGGTGCACAGCTACTCCTTCAAGACCTGGTAAGGAACACTGCACATCTGCCTTTCTGGATCCTGGATGTGCTGCTCCCTTTCCACAAAAGCAGCTGCAACTCCAAGCAAGATTCCCTTGGCATATTCCATCACATTTCTGGTTCACTGTCTGTCTCCTGTGCAAGTCAAAGGTTTCTGTAAGAGGATGGATAAATGAAGGTGGGGAAGGTTCAGGCAGAGAACAAGAAAAATTATAATGCGAATTGGGAGTGAATGTTCTGAACTGGGGTAATTAGCAGAAGGACAAGAAACTTCTGTGTCTGATTTGAAGTACAGGACGCATCCCATGTGTCCAGCACTGCTGAGCAGATTTTCCATTTCCCAAAGCTCTGGCAGGACAAAATCCCTGCTGATGCAGAGCCCACCCAACAGAGCAGCCTGTTAACTGCACCTGGCAGCACAAATCCCGTTCCTAACAGATACACAAGGGACAATTTTCCATGTAAAATGATTACAATTTAGCAGAAAAATGTCTGCTCAGCTTCAGGCGTTCTGGCAGGCAGTGATGCAGATTTGTGGTGCCTCTAACCACGAACCAGGCACGGGCTGCAGCTCGGCGCCTGCTCCCCAGCTTTAATTTACACAACTAATTAGTTGGATTTACTGGCTTTAGCATCCCTCACCCTCTATTTGCTTAAGGAGAAATAGATGAGCCCTGCGTGTCAAGTCAAGCCCAACAGGCCAATAACTCCAGCAGTGCAGGGTGCATCCAGTGGGAAGCACCTCAGAAAGAGCAAGACTTGGAATCTCAGCACCGAAAATATCCATTGCTTTCAGAGGAATTTAGGTGGCAGATACCACTTAAAATCACAACTTTCCTGCTTGGCTGAAGAAAACATCCTGCACAGAGCCACACAGGCCAGCACAGGCGGTGCTGACAGGACTGCTGGGAGTGGAAAGATGGAGAAGTTAAGGAGTAACTTCTTCAACAGAGAGCAACCCTGATACTCCCCTTCCTTAGCAGCACTTTGATTAATGACTGGGGATGAAGAGGTCGCCCAGCCACAGTGATGGACACAGGGAACACCAGGACATTCCAGCTGGCAACTCAGCCACTAGCAACCCCTTCAAAACCCAGTTCCTTTGGATTCTTTATGTAGATGCGCAATGGGGTAAGACTCTACAAAAGCAGGGTAGGCTATTTCAGACTTCTGATTTTAAAAGGCTTAATTATTATTTTAATGTAACTTAAACTATATTATTGGGTGACATCCCAATTTCACCACCCAGACTGCTTATGGTATCAGCCAGGCTATGTCCAAGTCCCAAACCATTCCACAGCTTCAAGATCCATCCCCTCTGGCACTGGGAAATTCGGACTTGTTGCCCTGAACCCCACACGGGAATGGCCCAGGGCTCCTCCCAAGCTGCCTCCCTTGGAGAACCTGGACAACCAACAAGCTCCTGTCCCTGCTGCCACTGCTGGGAAGGCACAGCCTTTCCACAGCAACATCCCACAGCTCGGCTGCTCCAGTTTGGGTGCTGTTTCTGGGTGGGGTTTGTTGAAGATTATTAAACAAGATTATTCATCGTTATTCCTTTTCTATTAGACATACCAGCTATGGAAACACAAGATGGAGCAGTTCCTATGGTACATCCCAAACTGCCTTCTGTGCGTGAAGCCGCTCCAGAACACTTCCAGCACTCCCGACATCGGAAATTTCTGGATGTGAAACTCTGCCCTGTTCGTTTTCGCTGGATTCCCTCTGAAATCAGCACAGGTTGAAACAGGTCACTGAACTTAATCACAAACAGACACTGAAATCCCAGGGAAGGCCAAGCAGAGATGGAAAAAATATTCCATCTGACAGTCACTGAAGGAGACATTTACACAGGGGGGTTTGGGTTTGGCTCTGCTCTGGAGTCTAAGTAGCAACTGTAAAAATGGTGCATTTTTACTCAACAAATCTCATCTCCTGCTTAGTCACTACCACAGCCAGGTCTGGATTCGATTAGTAGAACCAACAATATTCAAGTTTAAGTGCAGAAATGTAACACATCATCAGTTTTACCAAGCCAGTTCTGGTTTCACTCCCAAGAAAAGCTCACCAGAATTTACTTTTCTCTGCAGCAAGATCACTGTATTCCTCCCCACTTTATACAGTGCTACATTTTAGAAAATAATTTATGGCAGTAGATTCACTTACATGTTCCATTTTCAGCCTCCAAGTAAGCCAAGGCTTTAAAAACATCCTACAGTGATCTAACTTTTAGGCAAGGAAACTTCGCTTTTAGGTAAGGAAATCTTGCTTTTCAGGTGTGAATTACACCCGAATTAATTATCTGAATGAAAACACAAACATGGACATGCACACAGCGAGTGTTCTTAAACCACATGAGATGAACTAAAGGCAAGAGAAATTAGAGAGCATTAAGAACAGTCCAAGCCAAACCGTATCCATCTTTATTAAAGGTACTTTTCATGACCATGGTAATTCAGGCAGGACATGGGCTACAATCTGCAACATTTTACAACAACTGTCAAACTCCCCTCCCTTTGTGGACTACTGAAATGGAGAAGTTGCTATAAACCGTAAGAATCTTCAGCTCATACTTGTAGAGGGCAAAGTTTAGAGTGAGGGTGGACATGTTCACATCCGCGCGTTGTTTGACAACTCTGCACAAACCGACCCTGACTTTGAGAGGAAAATAAAAATTAAAGGCAGCTTTCTATATCTGAGGATCCACAATAGAAAAGAGGAAGTGTAGCTCCTTTTTGAGCCAGTATATCCCAGATTGGACACCAGAAATCCAGATCATCTGACAGTGGGCTGAGTGTGGTATGTCCCAAAATGCCAGTTCTGCTGTGGTTTGGAGTGACAGGCTCTGGATAAACAGGGAGACACCAAAGGAGAACTGATGGCACTGGGATTTGGAGTAGGCAACAGCATCTTGGGAGCTTTGATGTTCACTTGGACATAACTGGCACGCAGCATGGGGGAATCCCTTCCTCCTCCCTCCAGGAAGGGCCCTTCTTCCAAAAAACGGGGGACTGGAAAAAGCTTTTCTTATTAAAATTTAGGTTTTGAGAAATAGACTAAATGACATTTGTCCCCACTGCCCCCCACCCCCCAGAACACAACAACGAAGCGGTCTGTGTGCTAACAACATAGCTTAAAAAAAAGTAAACCAAAATTCTGCATTGTTATAAAACTTGATAAAAAATAGTATTTCAAACTGTACAGTCACCAGAAGTACACAGTTATCAAAAATTCACACGTTTTACTTGGCTTCACCAGCACCTTCGGCTTTCTGTGCCTGAAAAGAGGAAGGGGAACAAGTCAACACAAAAAAAAAAAATGGACATTTCTTTTTCTAAATAGCCAAACCCTCTGGGCTGCACAGCTCTGGTTTTTAATACAATTAAATCTAACATCTGTGGCACCTTAAAACACAACTTAGAAGTTGCTTTTTGAACTTTACAGAAGAGCAGTAACTTCCATGTGGGAACATCCCCTGGAAGACAACTTTAACTCTTTACCAACACCCCCATGTCTGTGTTAAGTGTCATAAGCAACACTCCTTGTTGCCACAAGCCAAGACTCTCCCTGTCTGAGAGGGAAAGGAATCAATTCCGGAGTAAGACAGGCTGCTGGGATACCTGGTCTGTTTTGGCATCTCCATTTTCTGCAGGGTTGTTTCCCTCCTTGCCAGCATCAGCTTTTCCCTTCTTCCCCTTGGGCACCTTCTCGCTCTTCTGTAAACGCAAGACAACATTTGCTGTCAGCTCCCAGCAGCCACGCACAGCCACAGCCCCTGAGCGAGGGGGGAACACCACGGCTGCGTGTTGGCCCCAAAAGAACACAGCACACCAATGTTTGTTTGTTTAAGGGATTGACAGCAAGCATGAAGAGTCTTCACTTCGGTATTTTTTATGCAAATTCTGTAAAAGCTGCAAGTTTTCAGTTCAGCTTTATGCAGTGATGATGCAGCTCTATTTCCTCACCACACAGCTGTTAATCAAAGGTTTATTCATTATTATTGCCAGGCAATGCTAAACCTCATCACCCATTTACCTCTCTAGAGCTCCTGATCCAACTCACCTTCGGAGCTGCTTTTTTAGGTTTGGGCTCTGGCTTTGGAGGAGCGGGCTTCTGCAAGGGAGAGAAAACCTGTGTTAGAGACTCACAGAACGGTTTGGGTGGGAAGGGACCTTAAAGCTCATCCAGTGCCACCCCTGCCATGGCAGGGACACCTCCCACTGTCCCAAGCTGCTCCAAGCCCCAATGTCCAACCTGGCCTTGGGCACTACCAGGGATCCGGGAGCAGCCACAGCTTCTCTGGGCACTCTGTGCCAGGGCCTCCCCACTCTCACAGGGAAGAATTCCTTCTTGATTTCCCACTTAACCATGCCCTCTGGCAGTGGGAAGCCATTCCCCATGTCCTGTCCTTCCAGGTCCTTGTGACAAGTCCTGCTCCAGAGAAACAAACTACTTTTTAAAAAAAAAAAACAACTTTCAAGCCAAATAGCTTAGTTTTAGGAAAGCAAATCAAAACATTTGAAACTGCAGCAGTTATTTGTCAATTATTTTACCACTCCCATAGCACCACACAATGGGGCAGGTCCTTAAGGCAGGAACTTATTTTCAACTAACAACTGATGCCTGCAAAGCACCTCCAGCTCTGACACGTATTTACACACCCAGTGCTCAAGTGTAAAACCACCAAGTGTTGTGACATCTCTGCCCAACAAGAGGATACTCACAGCAGATAACCTCGCTGATCTCCGCTGTGGCTGTTGGAAAAGGAAAACGGTTTTATTGAAACTATGTGGAATACGAACTCTCAAAATCTCACTAAGTAGCTCTCTTTTCAAAGTAGTAAACCCCCAGAAATTCTGTTTATAGTTCTTTCTTTTTTAGAAATTAAGGTGGTAGTTGCCTTTTTCTGTGTTCTCAAGAAACATGAGGTTATGCCATTGAAATCACTAATAGTTAACGATAATTAAGTAGATCTGTCATGGTTAAAAGTAGATTTCTTGTGGTTAAGACAGTTAAGACTTTGAAAACCCAGAATCAATTAAGACCAACCCTCCCCCCTACACCCTAGTTATTTTGATGACGTTAAACCTCATCTTCCAATGCAAACACTTGATGATCCAACTTTCTCAAAACACTGAACTTCTTACCTCATCCTTAACTTTGGCCTTATCGCCCTTGGTCTCTCCTTCAGCCTGGGGACATGGACACAGGTTGTAGAAACAAGTGATGGGGAGGACCCTCAGTCCCCAGCAGCTATTTTAACCCCCCCCAAATCCCAAGGGGAACATCCCCATCCCACCCGCGGCGGGCAGCGGCCCCTCCCCGCGGGGCCGGGGCGGGGGATGCCGGGGCACAACCCCACAGCGACGCAGCCCAGGCGGGGCGGGCGCCGCCGCCTCCCCGGGCTGTGTGCGGGGTTGGTGCGGGGGCGTCCCT
>VZRL01000751.1:84079-95554 GCA_013397895.1 Origma solitaria
GGGGGCGGGGGGGGTAGAAAATAAAAATGGGGGAAAAGATGGAAAATTTGGGATGGGAAAGGGAAAGGGGGACACCGCCACCCCGCGGGGAGCCGCGAGCCCGCGCGCAGGTGAGCGGAGCTGTTCGTTCAGCACCTCCGGCCCCGCGGGGCCCCCCGCGCCCGGAAAGGCTCCCGGGGGAGGCACCGACAGCTCTTTTTCCTGTGAAAACATGGGAGATGAGCAGAGTTGTGTCCAAAGAAGGAGGCGGCAGTGCTGGAAGAAGAGAGAAAAATGTTAAAAAGCAATGAAATGCCGTTAGATCAATTCACACAGGTACCTGCTGCTGGTGCCAAGTGACTCGGGACGTTGGGCTCCTTCCAGGAGGGGACATTCCTCACGCTGGCACAGCCACAGCCCGTGCGCTACAAATCCAGCGAAAGGTCTTCATCACTACTGCACTGTGCCCCAAACTTTTCACTTTTTAGTTGAACCTCACCCAGAAAAACACCCCAAGGAACAACCTTCCCCCCCGGGACCAGGTAAACTCTCAGGCTCTTTCAGACCTCAGCTGCACATTTTTCCAGCTGTGCTGATTTTTCCCATCTTCACCCCATAAACATGAATGATGAGGGTCCAGTTCTCACTGACAGAAGCCTGTGGCTCTATTCCCACAGATTCACTAGAAAGAGGCACTCCTGAAATTCTGAGTTTGCTCCAGTAATTCATGCCCACCCTCTAACAAAGGGAGGCTCACGGGGGAAAAAAATGGAATTGTATTGACTGCAATAACTGATGCATGTGAAATGCACAAAGTCAGGTGGCAGGAACCTTTTGCCACTGCTTGAAGGACTTTTTCTCTTCCCCTATTCCATTCATTCCATTTATAAAATGGATTAAAACTTTCCATACAAGCCTTTGGTAAACCAGATCCTTCACTTACCACACCTGCAACAGGACCAGTACTTTGTGGAAAGCCACCACTGTGGCTTTGGTCACCTGTAGAGTAATAACACAATGGAAAACTTTTTTTTTTTAAGGCAAAAATACATTTTTTGAGTAGAAGAGTCTCCCTATCAGCTTGGCAAAGGAGACTGGAGAGTTTCCATCTTGTGGAGAGTACACAGTTTCCTGAAATGGGGAGAAAATAAAATACAGCAAAAGAAGTTTAAAATCAACAGCTCCCATAATCTCAGCACATTTTTATCCAAATTCTCTTTACTACTTACACAAGAGATGGTACCTGCATGCAACTTCATTCGACCAGGCTTTGAGGTATCAGCAAACTGCTCACACTACACTGTGAAAATAACCTTCAAATCATTCCCAGGCTAACAGGAATCACATAAGGAGTCTGTCTCAGGTTAAATATTATTATATTAAACCTGGATTCCAACTTCATCACACCTTGAAATAAGCAGCTCTACATACTTTTAAACATTCAGGTTATTTTTAAAATAACTTTGGTATGAATATACTTTATTCCCAGTTTGACTACACAGTTCTCCTCTTCACAATCACAGGCCAAGTGCTCAGTGTGCAGCACTTTACAAGTCTTTTAAATCTGCATTTTCTGGTTTTCATCTAGAGGTAAGAAGAAACACTTCAAATCCAGCAATAGCTGGTACTGTCACACCTGTGTGTGCACCAGGAGCAAAAATCAAGACATTTTCAGTTATTTTGATCATGGGGACGGAAACCAGGAGGAATCAGAGATGGAAACCATCTTGGAAATCAGCTTGTCCATCTCCCTGCCAATGGAAAACTGAGAACAAATAATACTCCACAGCTGCTCTGGCCACTCCCATTAAAATCAGCCAAACAGCCCTTCTGAACCATTTTGGCTGGGATCAGAAGTTGGTTTTGGCTACTGTATTCCTGAATTAAGCCCACCCTCATTCCCTGGAATTCCCTCAGAGGGTTTGGCATACTGTAGCCATCACCTGGCTTTAGCCAATTTCTTTTCTAAGACAGGAGGTTCATTCCCAACCTTTTTCTTTGCTTGCTCAGAGCCTTTCCCAAGGTCAGTCTGGTCCAACACCAGCACCTTCTGCATTTGGGTTTTCCCCACATGCACTGCTCAGAAGAGATCTCAGAACCTGCTGAAGCTTTGGAGTATCTTTTTTTCCTTATAGCAAGGGTGAAGGCCCTTCCTTTAGCTCTCTAGAAACCAAGAGTGGATACACCAAACTCAGCCGAGTCAGAGGGGGGAAAGACCAGATGCACTGACAAAGTAGGCAGTGGGGAATGTCCCTGACACAAGGAATAATCCTCTCCCTGCAGAAATCAAGGCTCCCTTGAAAGGACAGCAGAGGAAATCTCAACAGAAGATTCCCTACTGCAAAGCCATGGAAAGAATCTGAGCCCAGACTGATTTAACAGGACTGAATTGGTTTGGCTGGGCCAATTCAGAAGGAATCAGAGAACTGGAGGAGGCTCATTGCAGTTAACTTCTTGTCACTGGAACACCTGGCCTGCCAAGGACTGCGCAGGAGGGACTCAGCAGGGTGCAGGTATTGTCTGTCACCAGGGCAGGGAGGTGACACAGGACAGCACCACCTTCCTCAGCAGCATTGCAGACCTGGAGAGTTCACAGCAGCCATCCCTGCCCTGGGCAGGGCCAGCGGGGCACGAGGTCCTGGAGCAGCCCTGGGTCTCCACGGCAGGACCCCACCCACCCAAGCCCTCTGGGCAGCAGCTGCTCCCTCCGAACACTGTCTTCCCCAGAGCCCAGCACCTGTGTCATGCAGACACCGTACACAATCTCTCAAAGAAGTCTGCTCTCTTGTGCTCCAGCGCCTGCAGGAAGCCCTGGATCCGCTCCTCCCGCAGGGCCGTGCATTTCTGCAGCAGAGTCCGCCGGCGCCGCGAGTCTCCGTGGGATGCACACCCTTCCTGCTGCAACTTCTTGGTCACATCAGCCTGATCCCTCTCCATCTGCTGTCGCCTCCTCTCCTCCATGTAGGAGTCTCTGGCCTTCTGGAGTGAAAAGCAGTGAGTGTTAGCACCTTACCAGGCCTCTCAGCTCACCTGTGGTACAGGGGGTAACCCAAAAAGCCTCTGCCTGGCCATCGACCTGCAGGTTCAATGAAGGGTGGCTCTGGGTCTGCCTCTTCCACCTTGAGACAGCCTGCTTGGATTGGTTATGAAAAATATAGGGATATCCTTCTGGGCCTTCCCTCCAAGACACAACTCTGCTCAGGGCATTAACTCCTGGTTAAAATAGATAAAAGTCAGGACAGATTGTGGGAAAACCCTCAGATACTGGAATCAGAGAGGAACAGCTACAAGAGAACTTCTGAACCCCAGACATGCACACTGTTATCCTCACCAGTGTGATCACAGCATTTTTGATCCTATTCCCCTGGCAGCTGAAAGGTTTTAGGGGATTTCAAACCATGACTTATAGGGCAATTCTTTGAGATGATCTGCCATTGAGCTAATCAGCTTCAAAACAAAAGCAAGAATAAGGTCAGCATTCCCAAATTCCTGTGATCTAAGAGTGCACTGGCTTGAGATGCAGGAGGAGGAAAGGCAAGGGCAGGAGCCATCCTTGTGTACCATTCAAGTATTTGAAATTCTTTGTTGTAGAACATCACTTTGAGATTTCTCCCTATTGCACATGTCCTGGCCTGTAGCCTCCAACTGCAAAAACACATCATCACGCAGGAACATTAAACTTCTATTTTTAAAAACTCTAAAGCTGGTCACTGTGACATAAACTGACAAACAAACATGCTTGAGAAGTGGTGGTCTTTCAAACAAGCAAGAAGAAATAATTACTCTAATGAGAGCCTGACTCATCCCCACACTTTCCCTAAGCCCAAGGCGGCTCTGGAAATTCGCTTTTGTTATGCTGGGAATGAGAGCAGAAATATTCCCAGCCACAGAAAACCCACTGAATGGATGCACTCCAGGGCTGACTTGAACTGCAAGGATCATCAGCTTGTTGAGAAGACTTCCACTCTCAGACAAAGTGAAATTCTGTTTATTCCCCCAAAAAGACTTGGCCTGACCACTGCAGGGGCAGGCTGGCCAGCCAACACCTGCATTCCTTCTCTAGATCTATCAGGTACTGAAAGCAGGGTCTAACTGATCCTGGGACCACGTGGTGAGCAACAACCAGCTAGGAGATTCCCCTGAGCAGCAGACTGGGAAATGGTAGCCATTAAGTGATGCTGCTTGAGCTGATGGGAGGAGAATATCTTTTATCCAGTACCTCCAAGGGGGTTTTATGTACCTGATCACCCCTTCCATCCTGCTGCCCATCCACGTCCCAAAAGCAGCAGCACGTTCCCAAAGCTGCTGTAAAGCATTCTGGTTTCTCAGCAAGTCCCCCCCAGCCCCACCATCCGCACTGACAGCAACCCTTCCACCACGGGAATTTGCTTCGTGAGCTCTTTTGGATTTCAAGATCACCTATTTTAAAGACAAAAAGACTCAGCTCCTGAATCTCAGCTCCTCTGAGGGGGAAGTCCTCCCTTTGCACAATTGTGAGGGTTCCCTCGAAAAAAGGGCAGCCTCAGGAACTGCGAAGTGGCTCTTAGAGGGAGCAAACTGAGCAGAGAACCAATGCGGACAATGAGAAACCTTGATAATAGCATGGCATGAACACATCCAGCCACAAACCAGAAGAGATGAGAATAGCTGGGAACAGAAGCAGCATTTGTTGCCTGTCAGAAACCAGCACAAGGAGCAAAGTCAGAACAGTGACCTTACTGTTCCAGACAGAGGCCAAGCTCATGGCAATGACAAACACTACTGCCTTTTTTGCTTCCCTTTTCATGCAGAAGGTGAACTGCCATTAGTTGTACTAATACAATGAACTGCTGGTAGGAAAAGGGCAGACTTAGGCCAGAAATAGGAACAAAAGAGGTTAAGGATGTGGAGAGTTTGGATGCTGCCAGACTGGCTGCACCTGATTAAATTCAGCCATAACCACAACTGCCTATAATCTCTTTGACAACTCTCAGGGGTGAGCAAGGTCCCTGAAGGTAGAAAAGGGCAATGTAATACCTGTCTTTAAAAAGAGGACTCAAATAATTAAAGAACAGACACATTCAGCAGCCAGATGTGGTGGAGGTTAAGAGCTGCCACACTGAGGTCCTTCTCCTGCCAGTCACTGCTGTCTCTGTGTCACAAGCTGCTGCCCCCCACATTTCTCCATCAAGAGCTCCCACACTTGCTTTGCTTAAAAATAGCCAAATTACTAACTCACTACTGAATTGGCCAGCTTTATCAGAACCAGGTCAGGATGAGCTCAGAACAACAGATCTAAAAGGAGAGGAACAATGTCAATGAGCAATAGGAACAATCCCTTCAGCAGGAACATGTGGACCCACCAGAAAGAGCACACTTTACCACAGACTCACAGTTCAGGCAGCTTCATTTCAGCTCCCAGAAAGGAAACTCTAAACCCACTTTTTACAACCCTAAAAACAATGGTGCAGTTAGAGGAAGAGCATGTGAGTACTCCCTGCTTGCTCCAGTGTGAACTCAGCATCTGCTTGAAGCACTGATGAAGTGTTTGAGTCAAACTGGCAGATCTCACCCTGGGGCAGACCAGGAGTGCTCACTTGGTGTGTGAATTCTGGGACAGATGCTCCAGCTGGTAGAATGACCAAAGAGTAACAGGGACAGCACTGACTTTGGATATTTTGGGTTTTGCTGAAAGTAGAAGAGTCGGGCCACACACCAAGACGTAACAAACCACAGGGGTACAGGAGAAGCAACACGAGAGCTGCTACTGAAACAAGATCTTAACTAACAATTCCTGCTCCCACTCTGCAGCCTCTCACCTGAGCTCCAGCTGCTGTGCAGGTAACACATGGGGTTGGACTTTCCATCTCCCCAAGGCTCCCTTACCTGTAAAGCACTGTAGTTCATCTGGAACTGAAGGATAGCCTCACACAAGTTCCAAAAGGAATATTCTGGCCACAAGACTGATTGAAACACCAGGCATGAATGGGATGTCTGCAGAAAGCAAGATCACCAACAATTTAATCATTGAGCAAGGGAGAAAGTCATTAAGATGCAGCTCTGTTGGGCAAACAATGCCAGTTTCCCCACAAAGGTTTTACCCAGGCTGTGTTATCAGACTCTACTTAAGGTGAGGTAAAGACCAGCAAGGAGAGCCTGAAATTGCACAATGTAGTCTTTCTAATTCGTTTTTAATCCTGGGACACCACTCATCCACTCCTACAAAGGCATCAGCAGAATTCTTTCTAATGCTGTATTGGTCTTCAGAGAAGTATTTTTAATAGCGTAAGCATCACAGACTTATTAAAAAAACTAAAATAGCAACACTGGAGTACCAAAGGCTAAGGGAATAACAGTTGAACTGAGGATCAGGACATGACATTCAAGCCATTCTTCAAATGACATCTCATGATATTCCTTACTGCCCACTCATGGCATTTAAACTGCTTAATGAAGCCAAGAGTTGTGGTGCACTGAAGATATCCTTGAGCTGGATGATGAAACCGTTCAGGTTAAAACCTATTTTTGCCAACAGGTTCCTCAGAGTTTCAGGTAGATGTGTTCCTATGATGACTGCTAAAAAGGTCTAACACTTAACAGGACTCCTCTACCACCGAGAGGACCAAGCACAGAGTTATTTCATAGCACTGACACCCACCCAAGGTATAGGTGTGCCCATATATAGGGGGAGGAAAGGGGATGCCTTCATAGGTAACCACAACTCAGGCCAGACAACTTCTGAGAATATGATTTCCTTGACTGCTGTCAACTCAACTGATTTGTGATTCCTTGTTAATTCCTTATTCCTTATTCAGCATTTTATGATACGATTTCAGATCGTTGCTGATTTCAGGTATTTTAGGCAATCACAGAACTGCAAGAAACAGATTCCTCAGAGATGCCCCAGCACTCAGTCCATCCAGGAAGTTACCTAACCCCAGTAGAAGGAGTTTCACAGCCCTCACATCTGCTCGCACCTGGAGTCAGGGGAACACCAGCACTCTCTGAGGTAAAGATGGAATATCCCAAGGAGCAAACAGACACTTTACCTGCCAGAGCAAGAAATCACTGAGGCGAACCTCTCCGGAGGTTCTTATCAGCAGGTCTGGGTCGGGGGAGTTGTTGGTGTACAGACACTTATCCAGCAGCGATTCAGACACATCACTAAAGGACAGACACAGTTTATTAGACCCCTTTCCTGACCTGACGGATGTGGCACAAATCAGAATTAAGGGGTTTTATATAAACTCAGGGCTGCAGGTTAAAACTGGGTGGTGGAGCTGAACCACAGCCAGTCATCGACTTGCTTCTGACAGACACTGCTGTCTGCTCCACAGGCTATTCCAAATGCTATTTCAGCCCCCAGAGCATCCCACTCCATGCTCTTTGAAACATAACACAGTGGTGGAAGCAGACTGTGAGGGCTTCCATCTGGAGCAGGGAGCAGAGTGTAACTATTCCATCTCCTTCAGGGTGGAGGAACAGTGCAGCATTCATGATTCATCTGTTGTTTGACCTCATAGCTAAGACTGTCAGCCAAGCAGCCAATTGTTGTGGCATCAAATCTGCCTTCACATTTAAACTAACTTAAGACACAGACCTAATTTCTCTTCTGTCTTGGTTGTGTATATATCACCATGGTAACTGAAATAATAAAAACCAAACATTGCATAGTAAGTTTAAGTCATTTCTTCCAGTCACACTGGTTTAATGAGATCTATTTAAAAGCCACTTGGCTTCTGAGAGGTTTCTCATGCAGTGTGAGTGGTAAGACAGGCAGGATTCATCCAAAAGCCTCACACAGAAAGCCAAGAATTACCTGGGTTCCAGCAGTCCCTGTTCCACCCCCCAGGCCATCTCCCTGACAGCATTGCTGATTTCATGTCTCGATGTGTATGCAAAGCAGACATTCAGAAAGCACCTGAAAAGAGGAAAAGATGTGAAAGGCTCATCCTGGGAAGGTCCAGCAGATGACAGTGATGTGTGCTTGTAGGACCAAGAAGAGGTGCAGCATGTCTGTCAAGTCCCAGCCCTCAGGAAGAGGAGGAAGACGTGAGGTATCAGCTATTTAAACTGAGTGTCACTTACTTGTTGTAGTTCCTGGTTGCCAGCACAGCTTGGGCAATCAGCTCCTGGATATCCACAGGCAGGAGGGGCAGGTCCCCGAGGACACGGATGCACACCCCGTGCTTCTTCAGGTTCTCCCTGCACCCAACGAGAGTGGGGACCACAGAAAACACATCAGTCTCTACTGCACAAGTGCCAACATCCACCCACAGCTTCAGCAAAACTGGGAACTGGAGAAAGGCAAAACCACCAAACGTTTTTCAGGTGTGCAAAACTGGCTTAGATTTGATCATACCAAACCATTCCATAAAGGCAAATTGATCATTCTCCATACAAGTTCCTGAGGTACAAACATAACCAAATGACTAGGAAATGGTCACAGATTAGGCATCTCTACACAAAACTTGTAAAAATCCATATGGAAGCTTAGAATACGACCACAGTCTCTGTGCACCTCTAACTAATCAAAAATTAGGACAAAGCTTTAATATTTAATGAAATAACATCTAGCACTTTGGTTTTAAGCAGGAGCTTCTGATTGTGCTGTGCTTATCTGGAAGCCTGTCCCCATGGCTTGGATTGACACAAATCTGGTGTGCAGGGAGACTATACATGCACAGAGCTCTACATCCCACCCTGGGAGGCAAAGCCCTTCCAGACAAATCTCTGACTGGAGGTGGGGAAGGCTCTCCTCACTTAATCCATTTCCACATTTTGTAACATCCCTGTGCACAGCTCTCCACAATGTCCTGCTTCAGTTCCACCCTGAACTGACGTGGGGGGACTCTTACTGTTCCTCCAGGAGGCGGCTGAACTTCTGTCGGGCCAGGTCCATGAGCCCATCTACCTCCTCCTTGGAGCGTTTGAAGTTCTCAATGCTGAAGGCATAAACTGTCACCTCCCGAATGCCCAGATTCAAACACCACCGCAGTGTCTGCAAAAAGTCAAAATGGAACAATCAGGCCAGCAAGACACAGCTCCTCCACTGTAAAACCTTCCACGATGCCAAGACTGGATCAAAAGAAATGACCATCAAGAATGCGAAACCCTCTAGATGTGAATTTCAGATTCATTTTAAATAACAGAAGGAAAATATCACTACCTGAGGATGAGAATCCATCACAGGGGACTAATCCAATCAGGAAAAGCACCTCTTGTTGATACTGTTTTAAATTATGTAATATTGTACCTTTAAAACCTTTTCAACCTGCTTCACATAAATAAAAGCTTTGAGATGTGTAAGTAGATATTTTAACTGAGTGTAAAACAGAGGGAACACAGCTGAACAGAATGACTGCAAGATAACACAGAGAGGAAGGAGCTGAAGTTGTGGATCCTGACGATGAACATGAGGTCAAAGCACAGGCCTGGCTCCAGCGAAGAGAAGGAACACAAGACACCTCAGCAAACACAGCTCAAACCTCCACCACACCAAGGCAAAAAACATCCTCCCCACCTGTGCCAGCTTATCAAAGCCTTGAGAATGTCCCTGCTGTCTCTCTACGTGACACTTCTGGGCGTACCGGCGATTGCCATCCATGATGAAGGCAACGTGCTTGGGCATTGGACCTGCCTGGAAAACACAGGAGACAGGAGGTGAAGAGGCACCTCCACCACAGAGAGCTCAGCCCCACTGTCCCCAGCAGCACTGCATGCTCCCAGGAGGGCAGTGGTATCTCCCAACAGGAAATCTGCAGCTGGAGTGAGTAAGGTGCTCATTTCCTCCTTGCCAACCCCAGTTCAGGGTCTCCAAAAAAAGGTCAGTATTGATAATTCCCTAAAGGGAAGAGCAGCTTTGCCCTCCCCATTTCTCTCATGACAAAGAACTGCAATTCTCAGGAGATCAGTGCTGCGATACCTTCAGCCATGGAGGAGGGCACACGCAGGTTTATGCTGCATTTTTTATTTCAGAGCTCAACAGATTTTTCACTGACACAACTAACTTCAGAGAAAACAAGAAAAAAAGGGTAATAAGACTTCCCTCCACAAAGAGGAGTGCTCCCTTCCACTGACCTCACTGGGTCTGACAGGGAGAAGGGCAGCACCAGCAGTCTCAAGCCGGAGCAAGGAGAGAATTTTCCTGGAACTGGTGAGGTTTTTTTTCCAATATTCAGTTTTATTTCTTAAACTCCCAATGTGAGGATCTCTCTCCTCTCCCTCCTTCCCATTCCCTGCCTTCATCAGCAAGGGCACAAATCCTTATTAGCAAGCACTGCCTGCAGCCTTGCTCATTTGCAAGGCTAAGCCTAAGTAATCTCCCACCCTGGGATGCTGCTCAGGGATGCACATCCAGCGCCAGCACTAAATGTACCCTTGCCAACAATGCTCCCTTTCCAGAGCACTGCAGCCACAGAGACAGCTCCACCCTGAACGACCTGCCAGTTCTCTACCACAAAATCCACCCAAATCCATCCCTTACCTTAATGATGTTGGCACAGAACCTCTCTATGATGGTCAGCTCACCCTCTCTGATCCACGACATGTTTTACTGAGAGCTCCTTTCCTTTTTCACAGGGAAGATAAAAAAAAAAGGGTTAAAGATAATTATTTGAGCCCAAAGCAAACAAACCACCTTGGGAAAATGGCTGCTCTGGAGTCCTTTATATTGTCTGTGTGAGTACTTCGATAAGTAGGCAGTGGGGAAGCTCAGAAACGGGCTCTAGAATTTTCCAGCTGTGTCATCAGGGTGGATTCTGCACGAGCTGGTAGCAAGGAAAATCAACCCTGAGTCCTCCAGCCTGGAGGACGGGGGGTTGGTACAGACCCACAATTTGGGTGCCACTCACAGGCTGGCAGCAGCACAAACACTCCTGACCCAACCACCTGGATTTCATCCCACCATCCAGGAGCAGCAGCAGAATGAGTTACACTGATGAGTTCATTTTCCATGAGGGCTTTCTATGCCTCTTCCCTCAGGAAGGAATCCCTACCCACAGCTGCAGCCACAGAACACTAAGGCAAGGAACTGCTGCACCTCGGGCTGCCCCTAAAGCTCTTAATGCTCCCCTCGCACGACTTGGGCTGAGAACATCCAACGCCATCGTTGGCTGCTAACGGTCAGCTAATGGCAATCAACCTCTCACACGCGATTTTACCCAGTCATCTTAACGAATGACCTTCACAGAGGACTGTAAGCCCGGGCAGAGCAGGGGAGGGCCGTGCCTCGCTCCCCGGGCTGGGTGGGCGCAGCCGGGAGGCTCCAGGCCCCGGGACGCCGCTCCCGCCCCTGGCACCGAGCAGAGCCAGCGGCGAGCGGGGCGCGCCCCCAGACCCCTCCGACGACTCAGCTCCCGGCAGCCCCCCGGGCCCTCCCAGGCGGGAAGCGGACGGTGGGGACGGGGCGTCCCTTAGGCCTCCGCCGGCTCCGTGAGGGGAGCGACACCGCCGCCGGCGGGAGAGCCATGGCGGAAAGCGACACCCCCCGTCCACAACGCCCCCGCCGCAGAGAGT
>VZRL01000751.1:95719-111123 GCA_013397895.1 Origma solitaria
GGGGCTGCACGTGCGCGGTGAGGAGGGGCGCCGTGAGGGGCGGGGCTGTGACAGTGAGCGGCGCCGTGAGGGGCGAGGGGCGGCCCCGGTGAGGCGGGAGGGTCCCTGCGGGCCTCGGGAGGGCTGGAGGCCCCCTGAGAGCGCTGCGGATGTTCACCTGGAGAAGAGGAGGCTGCAAGGGGACCTCCGAGCCCCTGCCAGTGGCTAAAGGGGCTCCAGGAGAGCTGGGGAGGGACTGGGGACAAGGGATGGAGGGACAGGACACAGGGAATGGCTTCTCACTCCCAGAGGGCGGGGGTAGATTGGGAAGAAATTCTCCCTGTGAGGGTGGGCAGGCCCTGGCACAGGTGCCCAGAGCAGCTGTGGCTGCCCCTGGATCCCTGGCAGTGTCCCAGGCCAGGCTGGACAGAGCTTGGAGCAGCCTGGGACACTGGAAGGTGTCCCTGCCCATGCAGGGCATGGAACAAGAGGTCCTTTAAGGTCCCTTCCAACCACTCTGTGATTTGTGACAGGTCTCGGGGGGGTTTGGCTCCCAGCACAACTCCTTCCCCTGGTACCCACCATTTGGAGTCTGGGCTCCTCAACCCCAGGGGAGAAAAACAAAAGTACCCACACACAAAATATCACCAGCAGCCATTGCCCATGGTCTTTATTAATTTTTTTTTCCAGAAAAGAAAAAAACCCACATTTTACATAGTTGGTACAAACACAAAAATAAAATGAACGGAGGGGGGAAAACGTACAGGAACTGAGGATCTCACTGCAGGGACTTCAGCATGGAATGTGAGTAACTCACTCCGGGGTTACCCTGAGCCCCCCCCCACACACACAAAGCCACCCCAGTTATCCCCCCCCTCCCACCCACTTCATAAAACTTCACGAGTTTGACACGAACGCTTTGGTTGCTAGCAGTAAACATGGATTTTACATTCTTCCGTCTCCTCGTAGACATTTTTGGGACTCAAGGCTTTTGCCCCAGGGCAGACACCCCTCGAGAGGGACATCTTTATTTTATTTCTCATACATTCAAACACTCCGTGTCACAGCAGGAACCCTGAGCATGCCCCATCCTCCCATGACTGTCCCCTCATGCATAGTGCCCGTGGGCAGGGTGGGCGATGATGCAGCAATTTAGTTAATTATTGTCAAGATAAGGGAAGAACCACAATGGCAAACGAAAGGAGATTCGAACCAATCCCATCTCCTCCAGTGTGGCTTTCCACTACAGATAAAAATCCCTGTTTTCTTAAATCCCGGCACCCTGGGGGGAAACCTGAGAGATTCCCTATTTGCTTTAGCCCAGGACAGGGATGGTTACAGAGCTCCCACCTGGCAGATCCATCTCCCTGGTCTGTAACCTATTTGATGCTTTGTATCTCTTATTTTTTTAATTTTTTTTTTTTTTCCCTCTTACTTTTGTAAACAATAATCAAGGAGAATACTGAGAGAAAGTTGAAAGATTTACAGAGGTATTTACACACACTAGACATCTAGCAGAAAAATCACCAAACCATTAAAGTGGAAGCAGGGGGGAAGGTCCTACACGATCCTTGAGGACAGATACAGGAATTGAGGGGCAGATACAGGAATTGGGGGGGCAGATACAGGAATGAGGGGGGCATATACAGGAATTGGGGGGCAGATACAGGAGTTGGGGGGCAGATGCAGGAATGAGGGGGGCATATACAGGAATTGGGGGGCAGATGCAGGAATGAGGGGGGCAGATACAGAAAGTGGGGGGCAGATACAGGAATGGGGGGGCAGACACAGGAATTGGGGGTGCAGACACAGGAACTGGGGGAGCAGCAGTTTCCCTGGCACAGCTGAGGTGCTGGGGGGAGGCCAAGAGCTGCCCCCCAACGCTCTATTGCATTTACCCCGTCAGACTAAAGCTGTTTTCCTGAAGCACTTTTGTACAGATCCCGTTGCTACTCAAGAACTAAAAGTCCTTCCCCCCTCTCCCAAGAAGAGACCACCACCTCACCATAAGCTACTGGAGCAGGACAGGGAGCAGCTGAGGGCCGCTCTCCATCCCCCTCAATGCCCACATGCCAGGGGTCACCGGGCTCCAGCAGCCTCAGTGAGCCCCCCAGAGCCCCCCATCCCTGAGGATGGAGTCGGTTCTCCTGTCTGGTCCAGCCCTGCCCCACATCTAAACCTATTGCTACTAAAACCCAGCAGAAACTGTGCCCACAGGCAGATGCCAGCACGGCCAGATGCCCGCCCTGGGAAGGCTCCAGCCATGCCCTGGGATGCAAAGAGGAGTGTTCCTACCCCAAAACCTGGTATCCAGAGTTTCCCTCAGCCATGGTGAGTCAGCGTTTGAGGGAAGCCGAGAAGGAGAAAAGATAGAGCAGTTGCACTTCCCTCAGACTTGGAACCAGGTCCCTCATCCCAGGAGGTCATGGACAGCCAGCCCTGAGCTCGAGGGTGATGAAGGGCAGGGGTTGAGTATAACCTTGTCTCCCAAAACCCACTGGTCACTGTCTGCTCTTGCTGTGTCCCCCTGAATGGGGCTGGGACCCCCATCCTGACCCCAGCCACACGGCATCAGCCTGCTGGGAGCCCGTGTGACATCCCAGCCCATGGGCAGCAGGAGGACTCAGGCATGGGGTGGACTGGAGTGTTCCCATCAGGATGGTGGGGAGGGGACGTGAGAGGAAACAGGAGAGAGAAACAGAGGACAGTCCTCAAAAGCCACCAGGCTGGGAGAAAATCTGGGGTTGGGGAGCCAATGCGGGCTCTAGCAGCTGTTCCCTGCCCCATGGCACTGCCTGGCTTCTCCATCCCCACGCACGGATCCACAGACCCAAATGCCTCCATCAGTGCATGGGGAAGGGAAAGAGACCATTAAAATACAGTTAAAAAGAAAACAAATCGCAAACATACCAAAAAACACAACTGAGAAGCTCGACAACACGTCAGCCCACCTAGCAAACATCCAGTGAGGTAGATCTACACTTCCAATACAAACTTCATCATTTCTTTGTGCTGTTACAAAAAACCCTCCTCTCTGTCCAGCACTGGGCTACAGAGGCATTTTATCCCTGAGATTGCTCGAATACCTGAGAATAAGTTGCAGGAGTTATGTCCTTTCTCTCCCTTTTTTTTTTTCTTTTCTTTTCTTAAAGATTAAAATATACAAAAATACAAACCCAGAATATTTATATTAAAAAAAAAAAGAACAACAAATCCAAAACAAAGACAACAAACAAACCCAAAGATACGTCATTCACGCACGTCCTAGTGCAGCTTTCACTTGGCCTTGGCTTCGGCACTGCCGGGGGGCTCCCCGGGAGAAGGGGGGTCCACCGGGGCCAATAAATAAAGGCAAGACTTGGGAAGGGCTGTGGGGAGAGGGGACAGCAGCCACTAACCTGGGGCAGCCTTGTCCCCTGTCCCTGGGGAGGCTGAGCCCCAGAGCCAGCAGTTCTGCAGCGTGGGAAGGGCAGGAGGAGCAGAGGTGTTTGTCCTGTGCGGGTTGATCCAGAGCCCACGGGAGGCCCCAGTGTGGGGTGGGGATCAGGCCACGCTGGGGCTGTGTGATCCCGGCTGGGACTGAACACGGCTCTGACAGAAACGCTGCCTGCAACATCCCCGGGAGCGGCCCAGCCCCAGCCCCAGGAGTGCTCTGCTGCACAAAGCCCTCCTGCTCCCCAGCTCCGCGTTCTGGAGGCTGGGAGAAGCCTGAGAGGGGAGGAGCTGGCTGCATAAAACACCTCATGCTCTCCGGGCTGGTGCTTGGGAAGGATTAGGAGAAAAAAAAGTGGTTTTCTTTTGACTTGCTCTCCCCCAGGCCACAGCTCACAGCCCACAGAGAGGCGGTGTTAGTCCAGCCCGAGAGATGATCCATTCCTCCCAGAATGAGCCCAAATCCAGGCTCTGCTGCTGCCAGCAATGGAGCAACCATGGAAAAACTGTAAATCCTCACACCTCGCTGGAAGTGAGAAGCCATGGGGAGCAGAGGGACCCACGGGACCGGCCCACGGGCATCTCCCTGATGCTCCACGGGCAGCCTTCCCCCAGCCTTCCTCCCGGGGCAGCACAGCGGTGGGTCCCCTGCAGCTCATCCAAGCTATGCCAGAGCCTGTTTGAAGCTCAGCAGAACAAGGAGCCATGAGCTCCTCCCTGGAATGTTGCCCCTCTGCTCCTCCTCCCCAAGACATAACTGCCTGGCTCAACTTAGGAAAAGAACGAAGATTAATCAAATATGTTCCGGTCTTTTAGCTGGAAGAGGTGTGTTGGGTGCTGCCTTCCCCTGATTTTGGAACAAGCCATC
The DNA here is from genome assembly GCA_013397895.1 of Origma solitaria. NCBI lineage: Eukaryota > Metazoa > Chordata > Aves > Passeriformes > Acanthizidae > Origma > Origma solitaria. The sequence continues at coordinate 99,999 of VZRL01000751.1, forward strand.
CTGATAATAACAGGGCTTTTCCCAGCCTGGGAATGGGGGGAAAGGTCTGTGCAGGGACATCAGGTCCCCGCTGCCAGCACTGCCACCTGCCCTCCCCAGCCCTTCCCTGCCCTCCCTCCTCCGAGCCCCGCGGCTGCTCCTTGCCTTGCCAAAGCCTTCTCATCCCGGTGGAAGCCCCGCTCTCCCTGCCACCCACCATCATTCCCGGGTCTCGGGGAGGAGGGCCGAGCTGTGCATGTCCTCCTCCTCTCGGAAGTAGGCGGGCTTGCCCTGCGAGCTGGGGGACTGCTGTGCTTTCGCGGGGCAGTTGGCAACCATGTGGCTGATGCTCTGGCAGAAGTGGCACTTCTTGGGCTGTGGCGGGAGCTTGCACTCCTTGGCGTGGTGGTCCAGCCCGCCGCAGTTGTAGCACCTGCGTGAGGGGAGGAGAAACAAAATGAGGAGGGAGGATGCTGTGACCATGCCTGGGACCCATCTGGCTTCGTAGCCAGAGCTGGGCTTAAAACAGCCTGGCACCTGCGGGACGTGGGCTCGGCTTTTGGGGTGGGTGGCCCTGGGGTTGATCCTTGCAGAATCCTGGCTCCAGCACGGCCAGCTGGGGCTCAGTGGTGCTGCTGGTACCCAGGAGATGGCAGCAAACCTCTGCAAGGAAACCACACACGGGGACAGAAATGGGATGTTTGGGGGCTTCCATCCCTTGGCTCCATCGGTGTCCTGGCTCTGCTGCCAGGGTCACACTGCCACAGGGACAGGCAACAGCTCCAGCTGTCACCGCGTGGGGACAGCCCCAAGGGTGGCTTCTCACACGGCTTTGCCTTCCAGCACTCGTCCCATGCGTGCCACCTCCACACCGCAGCCGTATGGGCAGAGGGAGCTGCCTCGTGTCCATTTTAAATCCCGCTCCCATGTAGGATGGCCACAACCCTTTTATCTTTCCTTTTCGTTCACAATTCCTTTCTGATTAATTAAAAATTAATTAATTTTAATTATTAAAAATAATTAATTAAAATGAGAACAGCTGAGTGGGGTGGACAGCATCCACTGAAAAAAATGGGATGGAGAGGATGGGAAAGCAGAGGGGGATGAAGGGCTGGCCGGGAACTTGCCCCGGGCCTCCCATCTCACCGTGGGAGACGCTGTCAGGACGTCCAGCGATTTCCTTCCCACAAGGAAGGGTTTCTCTTGGAGAAAATGACCCCAGACCAGCACGGCTCCCCGAGCGAGGGGAGCAGCCGCCCGGGGTGTCCCTGACCTCTGCTCCTTCCCTGCCCTTTCCCCACCGAGCTGCATCTGCCACTCATTAGCGGCCGCAGGAAGCTGCTTTCCCAGAGGAAGGGTCACTGCCCATCCCACCGGACCTGTGCCCATCCCTGGGGTGCCCGGGCAGCTCCTGGTGCCCACAGGGCTCAGCCCTGCCCCGGATCAGTCCCGGATCAGCCCTTACCGATCTCCTTTCGATCTGCGCTTCTGCAGGCTCTTCCCTTTGGGCCTCCTCTCACTGCCGATGCAGAAGACGCCCCCAGGGCCAGTCACACGGATGGACTCCAAACCTTTGGAGGATTTCTTGAAGGTGAACTCGACAGCTTCGCCCTCCTTCAGGCTGCGGAAACCCTCCATGTGGAGCTTGCTCTGGGGGGGCACAGGGAGAGGAGGGGGTCAACACAGAGCTGGGATGTTCTCAGGCACACCACAAACCCCTCCTGGCAAACACCTCCTGTGGCACAAGAGCTGCTAGCCTCCCCCTCTGCCTGTCCCTTGTTGTTTCGTTTTGATTTTTTTTAATTACAAAATAATCTGGTGTCTTTACACAGGCACATGAACCCAGCTCATGGCAGGACCTGTTGCAAGGCCAGGAGGCTGGGAGCTGGCACTGCCGGCCCCCTCACTGCTGATTACCTCAGTTCAAGCCCTTTAATTGTCTGCAATAATTAATTAAGCAGCCATTTGGCACAGGATTATCGCTGCTGGGAGCTTCTGCCATTCCTTCCAGGAACACCACATCAGTTATCACCACACAATCAAACCAGAGGAGCCAAGAAAAACCCAGGCTGGGGAGGGGGACTGGGAGATGACAGGAAAATCCACTCCACATTCAGGGCCTCTGTCCATTTTAGCAGAACAAATCCCTAAGGAGCAGAGCTGAGGCAATTGGCAATTCTTAACCCCCTGTGCAGTGAGCATCCCTGCCTGCTGTGCCCCAGGGCGGCTGCATCCCAATTCCAGCTCGGCTTTCCCTCAGCTCTGCTAGCGGAGCCAAAACGAGCATGAGCAACGAGTTAAGGGGAATTTGCTGGCAGAGGGAGGAGCAGCTGCAGGCGGCTGGGGATTCCCAACGCCTGCGCGGCTGCGGCAGGACCCTGCATTTATGAATGGAGCATCTCCCCCATTCATGGCCCGGAGAGTTCCCATCACGTGGGCCCTGCTCTCCCATTCTTCCCGCACCGAGTCCCCGTGTGAGCGCTGTACAGGACAGGCAGGCATGGTCTGCTCCCCTCTTCACCCCAGATCTCACCAGGACCCACAGGAAAACACCCCGTGTAAAATCAGACAGGGAAAAACTGGAATTGTTGGGTTATAGGAGTGAATTTTTCTTTGCAGGGTCCTGCAGGATGTCCATGTGTTCCTGGGCACATGAGTGGAGTGGGAATGCAGCAGAGCTCGAGGAACAGCCCTTGAGACCCCTCTTTCTGCTGCTTTTCCCCTCCCTTTCTGTGTCTGGGGGACAGCACTGGGTGGGACAGACCCCAAGTGCTGGATCAGGTCACCCCCACCCACTGATCCCTTTCCTGCTGGGATGGGATCCAGAGCGAGCCACATCCTCTGCTCCCTGCCCTGCTCCTGCTGCCCAAAGGGACAGCCAAACCCTCCTCTCTGAGCTCCTCAACGGCAACAGGGCCTCACAGCCACCTCTGCCCTCCCGGGGCACTTCCAGCACCGCCTGCCACAGGCAAACCCCCACGGGGACCAAACGCTGTCCCCCAACACCAACCCAGCTCCCCCTGTGCTGAGCATCCCCCGCGCAGGGACTCTGTGCCTCAGCACCGTGGGTCAGCCACCCCCCCTGCCCTGTCCCCAGTCCGTGAGGTGATTGGGGCAGTAGGGGCTCCCACGTATGGGCAGTTTGCCCCGGTCCAGCAGCAGCTGCAGGGTTTTGGGGCAAGGAGGGGCTGAGCATCTCTCCCTGGCACAGGAGGCAGCCCTGGAAGCCGCGGGATGAGGCCAACCACCTCCCCTGGCTCCTCTCAGGGCGTTTACAGCCCCAGCTGGCCCAGCTGTGTTTACACTGTGGGGATGAAAACTCCCAAGTGCTCAGCCCTGAGCTTCGGGACAAAGCTGAGCCGTGCCGGGGGACCCCAGCTCAGGGGCTGAGCCCCCCAGCTCAGCCCCACCTCGGGCACCATCACCCCCTGCCAGAACCCAGCTCTGCCCACCCATCACCCCCACTTCGAGGAAGAGGAGGGATGGGGCAGAAGCTGCCACGACATGACGGGGAAGCGATTTATTTTCCAGGAGCGGGTGAGGATGACAATCACCCCCCCAGCCCCCTCCGCCAAAAGGCCAAAGGAAACGCCCTCTCCCCAGGGAAGGGGGGGACAGAGGCTGGGGCGCCCCAGCTCTCCCTCCCTGCCGCAGCCTTTTGATGTGAGCTTCGGAGTGGCTGGTGGTCCCTGCGCATCCCCCCTGCCCCCTTCCCAAAACACACACATTGCTGGCATTCCTCTGTTATCAGATAGGTAATCAAACTGCAGCCCATTGAATTAGCTGCATACCTCCTGCATCTGAAAGGAAGGGGCCCAGAGCCCCTGTCCCACACCACACACAAAGCCGGAGCCTTCCCAGGCCTCCACACACCCACACCCCCCCCCAAAAAATAAAGAGAGGAAGGGGGGGATTGGAGCGAGCCGGGGATGCTGGGGATGAGGGGGAGCGCAGGGGAGGGCCAGGGCCGGGAGCCACCGGCCAGCGAGAACAAAGGGCCGGCGGCGGCCGCGCTCCCGCTGCCCAAATTCCAGGAGTTCCAGGCCCCGGCGGGGGGAGGAAGGGTGGCCGGCATGGCCGCGGCCCCTCTGACCCCCTCCAGCCCCTCCGCACATCGGCCCTGTGCCCAGCTCGCCGCAGTGGGCGAAGCGAGGCTCACCCACCGGGCGCTGGGCTTGGGCTCTGCGTGCCTTGGGGGCGATGGTTTTGATGTGGGGGCGTAGGGCGGCCCTGGGCTCGGGATCACAAAGCACAGATCCCAAAAGAAGCCAAGCCCAACGCAAGGATTTCCTTGTGCTCACCAGGACCCAGAGTTACCCGGCGGGACAAGGGACAGAGGCAGAGCTGGCGCGGCTTCACCCAGCGGCCCCCCCGGACACCACAGCGGGCACCTCTCCACTCTCCCACCCTTCCTCTCCCCCCAGCCCGCATCCCGGTTATTTACGGCACACAAAGACGCAGCACGAGAGCGGCGAGCGCTGCCCACCCCCCCGCACTGGGTATCCCCCCCCCGCATATGGGTGCCTTCATCCCTCCTCTTCCTCCCGCCCGGCAAACCCCTCCTCACAGATCCCACATTTTCCCGTTTCCCTTCCCGAAGGGTGACACCGCGGAGCGCCCCGAACGCCACCGCTGCCCCCCAAACTGCCGGGCTCCGCTTCACCCCCACCCCGCCCCGGGGTCACCATTGTCCCGCGGCCCCCCCAGCGCGACACAAGGGGACGTTTATTCCCAGCCAGCCCCGGCCACTCAATCAAACCATCTTTGTGTCCAGCGGGGCCTGGGGCGGAGCGGCCGCTGCACCTCGGATCGGCAGCGCCGCTCAAACTGAAATCCCTCGGAAAACAAGCCGGGCTGGGATGCTGCGATAAGAGCGGCTGCAGGAGTGCTCGTAGCAGTGCCAAGATGGGCCAGGGCTATGTCTGAGCCCTGCCCAGAGCACTTCGGGCAGCCCAACCCCACTGCAGGCAGTACCAGTGCCTCAGTTTCCCCCACTCTGCAGAGGAGGGTCAGGGAAAATGGCCCAGGGATTGCTGTGCCCCCATCTCTGGGGGTTCCCTGTCCATGGTGGCACCCACAGCAATGCCCCCGGCCACCGTGCTGCCCCATCATCGTCTGCACCCCTCTGTCCCCAGAGCCACAGTGTCCCTGTCCCCCCAGACCCCTTGTTCTGCCCATTTCAAGGCATCAGCCACCCTGGCTGGGGGTGCAGGGCAGCCCCCGGAGCCCCACGTGTCCCGGCCACCTTCAGCCCCCCCGAGGAGCCATCCCGGGGAGCAGCACATCTGTGGGGAAGCCTCCCCAGCCCCACGGGCTGTGGTGTGGCACAGTCCATGAGAGCAGCCCTCGGCACAGGAGGGTGCAGGGGCCGACACTTGCCCATCCCTTGAGTCATGGGTCCTCCTGTCGCCACTGGCCACTGCCATCGCAGTCCCGGGGGGTGCAGCGGCCTCAGCCCAGCCCTGGCGGAGCAGGGCTCCCCTCAGGTGGGCACTGCTCGGTGGCAAACAGCCCCAAAGCAGATCTCGGCAGGGCTGGGCTCTGCCAGCACGGAGCAGTGACCCAAGTGCCCAGGCCACAGCAGGGAAATGTCCCTTCGCCTTCACAGCCTGCGCCTGGGTTTTGGTCCCTGCTCCCAAAGACAAAGCCTTTCTCTGCCCCCAAATCACACAGCGAACCTTTTCCCAGTGCCAGAAGCTCCAGGGACTGTGCTGGTGCTGGATTTTGGCTCAGGAGTGAAGGGCTTGGAGCAGAAATCACCCCTGGTCCCTTCTTGAGCTCAGGCCCTGCACAAACGGCTGGGGATGGGCTTGGGAAAGGGGGTCCTGCCTCAGCCCCGGGGGTGGTGCGGAGATAAGGAGGGCGATGCCTGCGGAACTCTCGGGGAGAGCGCGGGGGATTTAACAAAACATTACCAAGGCTTTCCACTGGCTCCCTTACCGTCATCTGGTGAAATATCCCTAAGGGCCTTTCCCCGATTTCAGCTAAAATAAAAATAAGTACATTGTCCTGCCCAAGTAACTATGCTTGATCTTAATTTTCCACCACAAGTCAATATAATTAAACTCCAGATACCAGTTCTGAGGGGGAAAAAAAAAAGAAAGAAAGAAAGAAAAAAAACCCCAAACTACCACAGAGTTTAATCCATCAGTTTCCTGTCCTAAATCCTTTTAGCTCTTTCGGTTGTATTTTTCCTCACCAAAACCCTCCTGCACTTCCCAGGGGCAGTTAATTGGGATCAGCGGCTGCGTATTAATTTTGTGCTCCCGTATTAAAGCAGGAACGCGGCCGAGAGCGGTCGTGCGTCTTCCGACGGTGATTTCAGCTCCATCCCGCTTATTCTGAGGAGCAAGGGAATAGGGAAAGGAAACGTCGGAGCTGGGGGCGGCGGGGACAGGGGCTCCATCCCAGCCCTCCCCACCCCATCCCCACTCCATCCCGGGAGCAATCCCATTCATTTGGGCCATATTATCTAGGAGACCATTCCAGGGTGTTTTCTCTCCCTGGGGCAGGGAGGGGGAGCTGGGGGAAGGGATGTGCCTGCGGCCATCAGTTAATCTTTAGACAGAGACAGGAGGCTTTTTTTTTTCTATGTGAGCGTCTTGAGGGAGTTTCAGGGGCGGAATAAAGCCTCTCTCTTTCACTATTTCCCATCAGGACGCGGCGCACAGGCGGAGCAATACAATTTCATTCCAGCGGTTATTTAAAAAAAAACAAAAAACCACGAAGTAAACAAAACCAAAGAAATTGCTACTACTCCTCTCCTCCCCCCAAAAAGCAGAGATTCCAACGAGCATTTCTACCCCAGGGGATCTCTGCGGGAGTTCCCTGCTCGTTGCAGAGGGGTTGGACTAAATGACCTTTAAAGGTCCCTTCCAACCCAAACTAATCTGTGATTCCGCGATCTCTCCCCTGGGGCTGTGTAACTCTGGGGGTCCCGCTGCCCCCGCCCCGGGGTGCCCACCCCGCGCTGGGGTGACCCCGGCCCTGCGGGGCGAACGCGGCACCGCTGCCCACGAGGAAGCAGCAAAAGTGAGATATTACACGTGTCCCTCTGAGAGCATCACGGCTCCAACCCCTGCCTGAACAGCTGCTCTGAGCGTCTCTCCCTCCCCTGCTGCCCCTCCAGCTCTGCACAGCCCAAACCCCTGCTCGGACCCTGCCCCGCACCCCAGCCCGGGGAGAGGCAGCCGGGAGAGGCTGGAGCCTGCTCCCCGACAGAGAAACTGTCCCTTGTGCCTTTCTCTCCTGCACAGTCAGGGCTGGAGCTGCCTCCAAACACCTTTTTTTTCTTTTTTTTTTTTTAAAGACCTCACGTCATGCTCACCTGGAGGATTATTTTTATTATCCTGGCACAGGCACAGGTGGGTGACAGCTCGGCCAAAAGCCGTGTCCACCCCCTTCATCCCATCCTCTGCCCGACTGGAGCTGCTCTGCCACCCCCGACCCCCTCGCGGCTCCCGGGGAGCCTCACCCAGGGGATCGCAGGGGTCAGAAGCCCCTCCCGTGCGGGGATGTGCCCAAGTCCCACACTGCCCTGGGCACTCAGGAAGGCCGGAGTGTCACATCCCAGCCCCAGCAGGTCTAGCCACGGGCACAGCTCTGTGTCCCCTTAAGGACACTCAGGACCGAGTCGCCCAAACGCCAGTGACCGAACTCTCTGCGGCCACTGCAGTCACAGCCTACCCACGGTGCGCAGCAGCTCTCCTTGCTACGATCATGAGAAGGAGCAAAAACCCCAACTAATTGCATTTATCAAGGATTTAGACCTGCTGCCTTGGAGAAACCCTTGGAAACGCAAAGTCGAGCTGTGGAGAGCAACGATTTCCAGACACTAGACATCCTCTTGCCCTCTGCTCTCAGCCAGACCCCAACCCCAAACGCCAGCCCTGCTGGTCTGTGCTGCTCCTCCAGCTCCAACCAGTGGCACCGAGCCTCGGGGCCACGGGCTGCCCTGATTTTGTCCTCTCCCTCTTTCCAGGTTGCCTTCCGGGCTCCTGTAAGTAATGCCCAGAGCCTGGGAACTGCATCCCGAGGGAACCACTGCAGCTTTGGGGTCTTCACCACAACCAGCCCAATTTCTGCTACCTTAAGCTCCCCAGTTCCTCAGGGGTGCTGCTCAGCCCTTCGCCTCCCCGGGACGATCTGCTCTGCTCCCCTCTGCTTCATCCCTCCTGTCTCCTCATAGCCCCCAAATGAATCCATCTCCAGTGTCCAGGGGAGGCATTTGAACCCAAATGCCTCATTTTTAGCTCACAATGCGAGGGAAAGGCAGTCCCAAGGAGCCCTGTTAGTCTCCTGTCCTGCCGAGATTTTAATCTCTTTGTGATCAGATAAAGGCAGAGGGAGATGGAGACGCGCTCCCTGCAGAGAGGGGCCATTCAGACCTGGTTCCTGTAATAAAGTGATTTAATAGATCTAAAGAGGCCAATTCCCTTCTTTCTCCCACAATTACTTCCTGTGGGTCATCATTCACATATGTAAATGAAGAGGGGAAGGAGCGCGTTTTGAGGGGCTCTGGAGTGTTAAGCCCCAAAGGCTGTGTGGGGCGGTGGGCTCTGGGCAGGGCACCCCGAGCCCCGGGCCGTGCCCCCCCGGCTGGTGGTGGCTTTTGCCCTCGCAGCCCTGACTCCCTCCGCGGGGAGCGGAGCCGACACGGCCCTCGGGGAGCACCCGGACGCTGCGATGGGGACAGCACGGGACAAGGAGCCGATCCTCTGCAAGCCGCCCGAAAGCGGCGGGGGCGCGGTGGGAGCAAGAGTCGGTCCCTGCCCAAGGAGAGGCCCTGCGGGATGCTCTGCGGAGCGAGAGCCGCGGGAGCAGCTCCGGCTGCTCCACCTCAGGAGAGCCGCGACTTTGTGCCACCAGCGAGCGGAGCAGGAGGCGAAACCCGACCCGGGGAAGGATTGTCCATCAGCCCAAAGCTTCTGGTGGTGCAAAGCCCCGCGCTGGGAGCGCCCTGCCCTGCGCTGCAGCAGGGGAGCCCCCCACACCCCCTGCCACCCAAAATAATCCGCTTTTCCCCAGAGTTCCCTGTATTTCCCAAATGCTGCAAACCCTGGGATCCCATGGCTTCCCCGACCTTAGAAACTGGGGGGGGGGGGCGCCGGGAGGTCTCTCCGGGCAGTGGGATGCTCCCGACAGAGACACCCCAGCTAATTCTCTTTCCCTGCAGGAATGTGAGCAAGAGCAATCAGGAAACCAGACTGTCTGGGGGCAATAAACCCCCAGGAGGAGGGCGGGAGGTTCTCCCCAGGAGCGCTGGGTCCCGCTGTGCTACATTGAGATGCAAAGGCCCATTTGCTCTCTGGAGAGCACCAGGATCTGTTTTTCCCTGGCTGATTGGGAGCCCTTGACTCCAAAACCAGCTGTGCCCTGGCCTGGGATTGCTCCTACCAAGGCACTTTGCAGACGCCACAGCCAAGGGAGAAGGGATTCGCATCTCCCCTGGCCATCATTTGCTTGCCAAGTTGCCACAGTCCTGCCTGCAGCATCCACTCGTGGGCACGGAGTGAGCGACCCCGGGACCCCCTGGGCCAGGAGCCCTTCACAGCTCAGGGGCTCAGTCGTGCGGCCCCAGCCCACAGCACAGACCCGGTTTGGGGGGATTTGGATCCATGAAGAGCAGCAGCCCCTGAAGGCGGCGGGTCCAGGGACTCCCCAGAGCCAGCCCCGATGCTGCTCACGATCATGAGCACAAACCCCGCCGTGTTTGCTCCAAAATCACCCGTGCTCCCTTCGCTCGGGCTCAGTCTGCTCCCCAGCCCCACAGCAGCCGCTGTCCCGAGGTGGGGGACATCACACAGACCCCCGTGCACTCGAGCCGGCGCGGAGCCCCACATCCCCTCCCAGCGCTGCCCAGGTTTGGGCACCATCTCCAAATCCCTTCCCAGCCCCCGCGGGGATCTCCCGGCAGATCCTCCCCCGAAATCCGGATCGTTCAAGCAATTGCAGCCCCTGATCCGCGACTTCCCTCAGTAGGGTCACCGACACGCGTGGGGCTTCCCCACTCGGCGAGGTCAAATCCGGACACGGGACTGTCACTATCTTGCAGGACCCGTAGGGACACGCACCCGACGCCTTTGTGCCACCCGCGGCAGGGACAAGGGGCGCGGGCAGAGATGTCCGGTCCCGGGAGGAGCTCCAACGGGAGAAATCTCTGTCCCGCATGCCTGCCAGGCTCGGGGCTCCTGGCAGCGGGTACGGGGGAAATCTCTTCCCCGCGTCCCTCCGCGGGGGGAGCGCGGCCCCGCTCGGCGCATCCCGCCCGGCCCGCGGGCACCTGCTCCCCTGGCTCCGGCCCCGAGGGGCTCCTCAGGGAACAACGACGACAAAATGAAATCGCTCGGGATCAGCTTACAGGGCCGGTCCCTCGAGAGGAGCCCCGGCTGCGGCGGTGCCTGCCCTTCCACCCGCCGGGCTGGGCCGGGGGGAGGCGGCGGGGGGGTCCCCATCCCACCGCGCATCGTCCGGGGGCTGCACCCCCTCCCGCCCCCGGGCCCCACGCGGGATCCGGCCCCGTACCTGGTGCACGAAGACATCGACGGGGGAGTCCAGGGTCGCGCCGCCCTTGGCGGTCATGGAGAGGAAGCCGAAGCCCATGCGGACATTGAACCACTTACAGATGCCGGAGCCGTGCAGGGGCTGCGACTCGTTCTCGGCCTTGGGCGAGTCTCCGGCCGGCTCCTCGCCCGGCTTCGCACCTGGCGAGAGACCCACGGAGCGCTGAGCCGCGGGGCTGGGGGAGCCCCGGTCCCCCCCGGCCCAGCGCCCCGCGCCCGGCCCGGCAGCCCGCAGCAGGAGCCTCAAATCCCGCTCGGGTTGTCCAGGCTGGAAAATGCAAAAAAAAATCCTCAACCCTCCCAAAAAACCGAACAGAGATGTGAGCTCTGCCTCCACGTGTGCATGGGGATCCCCCCAGGAAATGAAGGCGGCTCCTGCCAGCTCCTGCGTGAAGCAGGGGCCCTAAACCCATTTCTCCTCCAAAAATGTTAAAAATGAACAAAAAATTTAAAAATCCCAGATACCATACACAAAAAGACCAAACAAACAACGAAAAAAGCCAAAATATTTTTTTAAAAAACAAAATACTTTTTTTAAAAAATCCCAAAAAGGGGAAAAACTCCCCCAAAATATCAACCCGAAA
>VZRL01000751.1:121671-133272 GCA_013397895.1 Origma solitaria
GGCGACAGGCCCGGGGACCCACAAACCTGTCTGACCAGCTCCCCGCAGTGTCCCTCGGCAGGCGCCGGTGGCCAGCCTGATCCAGATGGCGCAGGTGAGGGAAGCGTGGCAGACGTGGATGGCACCATTGCAGCAATGCCACCGAGGACAGAGAGCCCCCCGGGAGCTGGCAGCACCCCCGAGAACCCCTCCTCGGAGGCAGGCAATGGTCCAGAGCCTTCATCCGAAACACCATCATCAACAAAGGCTGAGACTGAGTTGGAGGGGGATGAGATGATGGGAAACCCGCAGGGCACAGCCCAAGAGCCTGAGAGCATCCCAGAGACCCCCAGCGAGCCCCCAGCCCCTGAGCCCCCAGCTGAGAGCCCCCCGGATGTGACCGAGGAGGACCCCGAGCTGCTGGTGGACATGGAGATCTTCGTGGACACGCTGCGCAACATGGAGCCCTCGGAGATGCGGAAGGCGCCCAAGGCCCCGCGGCAGCCCCGGCCGTCGGCGCTGGGCCGCTGTGCGGCTCTGCCCCCCATCCACGAGGACCGCGTGGCCCCCCGTGCCCCCGTGTCCTTGCCCGAGGCCCTGCGGGAGCTGCTGGTGCGGGGCCCGGCTGGGCCGCCCGAGGCGACCCCCGAGGAAGAGGAGGAGATCGAGAACCCCTACCTGAGCCCCGAGGAGCGGGTGGCCATGGGGACTCTCTGTGCGGTGCCCAGGGACAGCGTGGCAGGCGATGGGTGGGTGGAGGGGGGCTCATTCCTGGGAGCAGATGAAAAAGCCAAACTGGGGGATGGCAGCCCAGCCGAGCAGAGTGTCCTCTTCCGAGGGAACGTCCTCAAGGGCATGGCACTGCTCTCCCACTTTTTGGAGCAGCGGGCAGCTGGAGCTGATGAGGGCAAGCCCTACTCCCGCCTGGACAAAAGTGTGCTCTACAGCCGCTTCGTGTCCCCCAGCGCCGCCCTGCTCGAGCTGCCCGACACCGATGGGGGCACGGGCTCACCCTCCCTCAGAGACCACAATGGGCTGGGCCCTGGTGGCCATTCTGGCCCCGAGATGGCCATGCTGGAAGCCCTGAGTTCTGGCTCCATCCCTCCTGTCACCGAGGAGCCAGAGAGCACCGTGACCCTGTGCCCCACCGATGTCCTGGTGAGTGAATCCAACACAGCGCTGGCCCAGGGAATTGCTCTCCCTTCCTGGGGGTGTGGGTAGGTGGTGGGGGCTGAACTCTGGAGCATCTTTCCCTGTTCCCAACATATGGCTTGTGCTTCCCATCAGAGAGGCCGTGGGGTGAAAGTGCAGGCACTGGGAAAAGTGATGGGAGGGCACTGGGACAGGTCGTGGGAGGATACTGGGATAGGTGATGAGAGGATACTGGGATAGGTGATGGGAGGATACTGGGATGGGTGGATACGAGGTCAAGTGATGGGAGGGTGCCACCGCGGGTGCTGGGAGGGTCCCGGGCGGGTGACAGGAGGGTCGGGGGCAGGCGGGAGGCTGATCCCCAGCAGTGCAGGAATGCTCGAGGTGTGGCTGCTCGGGGCGGTGGGAGGGTCTGGCAGACGCCAGACGCGAGGCTGCGGCTGCGGCTCCCTTGGGCTGCAGGGAGATGATGGCTGGCGCAGCCGATGTCCCTCCGTGCTCCTCACCCGCCCGCCCCCTCGGCTCTTCACAGCAGGAGGACAAGGAGGGCTTGGAGAAGATCAACACGAGGCCTGGCAAGGTACGGGGAGGGCGGTGGGGCGGGCTGGGCTGGCTGGCCGGGGCACGGCGCAGTGTGGCAGCACTTCCCCGCCGTGTCACCCTTCCCAGATCATCCTCTACTCCGACGCCGGCTTCGCGGGGCAGAAACGGGAGATCTGGGACGACGTCCCCGACGCCACGTCCTGGGAGCTCTCACACACCATCTCCATCCGAGTCATCCGCGGCGGGTAGGGACAGCGGCAGGGCGAGGACACTCGGAGAGGGCACAGAGGGAGGGCTTGGCCGGGACTCGTGCGCTCCCCGTGCCGGCGATGTCGGCCAGGTCGCAGCCCGGGGTTCGGGAGTGACCGTCCTGCCAGCGCTAATTACTGCGGACGCAGCACCGCGGCGGTGGCAGAGCGTCCCCACCCACACTCTGTCCCGAGGGCACCCGCAGGGATGCGGGTAAAGCTGGATTTCCCCCCATTTTGCCCCCACGCAGGTGGGTGATGTACGAGAAGCCGCGGTTCCACGGGCGCAAGTGCGTCCTGGCCGAGGGGGACGTGGAGATCGACAACCCCTGGGCGGCGTACGGGGAGAGCGGACAGCCCCGCGGGAGCGGCTCGTTCCGCATCGGCTCCTTCAAGAGGGTGGTGCGGGTGAGTGCAGGGACCCCCCGAGCCTCCCAGCGCCCCCCAAGCAGAGCTGCCGGGCCCTGGAACGCCGCTGTTCCCCCAGGATTACCGCACCCCGGAGATCAGCCTCTTCGCGGAGGAGAACGGCGAAGGCGCTCGGCTCAGGTTCACCGACTCGGCCGAGGACACGCGCACCCGGGGACAGGCGCTGGCTGCCGCCTCCATCATCGTCCACTCGGGCCTGTGAGCAGGACCCTCGGGCTGGGGGGCGCCAGGAGGGCTCCAGCAGGGACTGGAGCAGGGTGTGATGCCTTTCCCTCATTCCCCAGGTGGCTGGTTTACTCCAAGCCTTTCTTCGACGACGATCCCTATGTTCTGGAGCCGGGCGGGTACCCCAATTTAAAGGCTTGGGGAGCAAAGGACCCGTCCATCTGCTCCATGCATCCCATCAGGCTGGTGAGTGCTGGTTCCCAGGCTGCGGTTCCACGGGGCTGTGGCCAGGTGGGAGCGTGTTCCAGCAGCTCCTGGCTCCCATCCCTGAGATCCTGGCATGGAAACAGGCCAAGCGTGGCTCTGGAAAGCTCTCCTGTGGGTTAGGGGTGAGGGAAAGCTTCAAAAGAGCTTCTTGAATGAAAACAACCCAAAAACCAGCTCAGGCTGTAAAGGAGGGTAGCAGATGTCCCTGCAAGGTCCCCTTTTGCCACCACAGCCTCACTGGGGCTCCTTCTCCTTGCAGGGCTGCCCTGTGGTGGAGAGACCTGGAGAGCCACAGGTGAGCGCTGGGGCAGCTCCCAGGGGCTGTGGGATGGGATGGCCGTGGCACCATTGTCACCCTGCCGTGTCCCCAGGTGCTGATCTACGAGGCTGCAGCTTTCCAGGGCCGCAGCTTCACCATCAGCAGAGACATCTATGACCTGAAGCACCTGCCCGAGCCAGCGCTGCCCACTGCGGGCTCCCTGCGTGTCCTGGGCGGCTGGTGAGTGGCACGGGGCGGGCAGGGCTGGCATCCCGGCTGGAGCATGCTGGGAAGGTGATGGTCACCCCTGGGAAGGGCTGTGGAATGGCTGTGGGTCGCTTGGGAGGGTGGGTGTGGATGGTGTCCCCATGCCCCAGCACGTGGAAATCCTCTGGAGCCCTCACTGCTCGTGTCTGCCTGTGCCACAGCTGGGTTGGCTACGAGAAGGAAGGTTTCCGTGGCCACCAGTACCTGCTGGAGGAAGGGGAGTACCAGGACTGGAGGCAGTGGGGCGGCTACAGCAAGGAGCTGGTGTCCCTACGGCTGATCCGGACGGTGAGCGCAGGGATGGGAATCGCTTGGGAATGGACTTAGTGTGGGCAGAAAGAGCCAGGCACCCCCATCCCATCCCATCCCCACCCCACAAAGAGAGCCTTCCCTGCCTGTGTCAGGCAGCTGGGCAGGGCCTGGGATCCCCCAAACTCATCCCAGTAGAGGTTTGGGAGCTGTTCCCACCCTCCCTGGGATGCCTGAGGCCAGGCAGGAGCTGGGTGTGTGTGTGTGCCCAGCCCACAGCCCCTTCCCCTGACAGACCACGGGGCTTGGGGGGGGTTCCTTCTCCCCACAGGACTTCTCCGACCCAGCACTGGTCCTCTTTGAGGCCATGGACTTCGAGGAGGGCCCGAGCGTGGAGCTGAGTGAGGCGCTCCCCAACACGCAGCTGGCTGGCTACGGCAGCGTCACACAGTCCATCCATGTGCTGAGCGGCGTGTGAGCGTGGGGACAGTGCCCGGGCGACAGGGCCTGGGGGACAGGGCNGGAAATGAGCCAGCACTCACCTTCTCCCTGCAGGTGGGTGGCCTACGAGGGCCCCAACTACTCAGGTGAGCAGTACATCCTGGAGAAGGGGGTGTACCGCAACTGTGAGGACTGGGGGGCCACCGACTGTCACATCACCTCGGCACAGCCCATCCTGCAGGTCAGGGGACACCCCCTTCCTCACGGGACCCCTGGGGCTGGTGGGGGCCACAGCCGGACACCCACCAGCCCCCTCTGTTCACTTCCAGGTCAGGGAACACAACCTCCACTTCGTCTCCAAGGTCAGGCATGGTGGATGGGGAAGGGGACATGTCCCCCCGGGGGACACAGCCCCTTGTGGGGTGGTGGTGGCGCTGTGTGCCCCTCACCGAGCCCCTCTGCTCCCTCTCCCCAGATCCTGCTTTTCTCAGAGCCTGACTTCTTGGGGGATCACATTGCCTTTGAGGAGGACCAGGAGGCCCTTCCCGAAGCCTTCGTCCCACGCTCCTGCAGAGTCCGTGGGGGCAGGTACGGTGTCCGGGGGCCGTGTGGAATGGGACAGGGACAACAGCCTGGGGAGCCCTGTGGGGGTGGGCAGGACAGGGGTGTGGGGGGTCACAGGAGGGATGGGTGCCCACCATGATGGCTCCGTCAGCCCAGCAATGCTCCTCCCCACCAGCTGGATCCTGTTCGACGGGCAGGACTTCGCGGGGGAGCAGCACGTGCTGTCCGAGGGCGAGTACCCCACTCTCAGTGCCATGGGCTGCCTCTGCTCCACTGCCATCCGCTCCCTGAGGAAGGTTCCCTTGGTGAGTTCCCTTCTCCCTTCCCTTCCCAACCCCCCTGAAGGTTTTCGCCCTCTCAGGAGCACCCCCAGTTCTGGTTCTCCACCCCTGGAGCCCTCACTCCTCCCTTTTCCCCATCCCACCCTGTCTCTGCACCCAACCCCAGTTTTTCTCGGAGCCCTCCATCTTCCTGCACGGGCTGGAGTGTTTCGAGGGGAAGGAGATCGAGCTGAACTCCGAAGTGCGGAGTCTCCAGGCGGAGGGTTTCAACAACCACGTGCTGTCAGTGCGGGTCAAAGGCGGGATGTAAGTGAGCCCCTGTCCCCCAGCACCCCGTGGGTGTCCCCTGCCCACCAGGGTCACCTGTCCCATGCCATCCTTCCCCCGCAGCTGGGTGCTGTGTGAGCACGGTGACTTCCGAGGGCGGCAGTGGCTGCTGGACTGCACTGAGATCACCAACTGGCTGACCTACAGTGGGCTCCAGCACGTGGGGTCCCTCTACCCCATCCGCCAGGTGAGTGTCACCTTTGGGAGGGGACAGGGCACTAGCACCTGGTGGAGTGACCCCCAAAACCCCAGGGCACAAGGCTCACGTGGAGATAAAGAGCTGGGGGAGCCTGGAGATCAGCAACCTGCAGCTGACAGCTCTGACACAGGAAACGTGCCACCAGCTCGGCACTGTCACCCCAGATTCCTGTCCCCCACCCTGGGAGTGGCTGCTTTGTGGCGAAATGCTCCCTGTGGGCACCTGCCTTGTAAAATCCACGGCATCCCAATGTGGTGAGCCGTGCCCATGCCTGCTGCAAGGGATGGGTCACGGTCACAGCCATCGCCCTGGGGACCTCTTGGGGGGGAGGCAATGGAGAGAACCCCCCAGGGGTCCAGGATCCTCCCTTCCCAAAGCCCCAGGCAGGTGAGGTCCTGCAGGTGCAGGCAGCAGGAGATCGAGCAAACCCCAGGGTGCAAACCCCAGGTTTCTCTCATTGCAGAGACGGATCTATTTC
This sequence comes from Origma solitaria, assembly GCA_013397895.1. Taxonomy (NCBI): domain Eukaryota; kingdom Metazoa; phylum Chordata; class Aves; order Passeriformes; family Acanthizidae; genus Origma; species Origma solitaria. The sequence continues at coordinate 127,520 of VZRL01000751.1, forward strand.
CGCATCAGGAGCAGGGAGCTGGAGCTCTTCCTCTCGGTCCCCGATGATGTGGAGGACATGAAGGCAGGGCGGGTGGTGGTCTCCAGCCTGAGCGAGCAGAACAGCTCCGTCTGGTACTACGAGGATGGGCTCATTAAAAACCAGGTCAGGGCTCAGGTGTGACAGCCAGCACCGCCGAGGGGACCGGGGCAGCCCCTGGCAGGACTCCTGCTCGGGTACTCCCCACCCCACAGCCATCTTCCAGGGTTTATAACAGCTTTTCCCAGCCTCTGACCTCAGCGTTGTCTCCAGAGATGTGGTGATTCTCCTCTCTGAGTCTCCCCTGGAGATGTGAAGCCATCCCTGCCTTCCCTGCAGAGTTTTTGTCACCCTCATCTCTCACTGAGGGGTTTTCCTGCTCATCCCACACTCACCAGCTGCGTTGACAGGGAAATCTCCCTGAGCCTTTGTGTCCCTTGCAGGTGGCCCCCAACATGAGCCTGCAGGTCATCGGGCCGGCCGGGAAGGGCGCAAAGGCCGTGCTGTGGTCTGAGAGCCGGATGCCACGTCAGACCTGGAGGGTGGACTCCCAGGGACGGATCCACAGCCAGATGTTCGAGGACATGATCCTTGATGTCAAGGGTGAGGCTTCAGCACCGTGCCTTCTTTCCCAGGGATACCAGAAATGGGGTGTCTGACCGTGACATGGGGCGCCCACCCCCTCAGCACTGTCAGGAGTGGGGTTTGCCCACCCTAAACCTTCCCCTCTCTCTGCAGGCGGCCGAACCTATGACCGGGACCACGCCATCGTTTGGGATATGGCTGATGAAAGACCCACGCAGATCTGGGACATCCAGGTGCTATGAGGGGCAGAGGAGCCACAGGGCAGGATGGGGACACCCTGCCAACGTCCCCACATCGGGGCAGGAAGCCTCAGACCCCACCCACGCTGCACCCCAAGCACCTCTCTGCCCCAGCTGCTGGTGTGAAGGATGCCCATCAACCTCTCCATCATGGGGGAACCACCTCCCCACCCTCCTGGGGAGCCCCGAATTTGGTTCATGAAGGATCCCATGGACACAACAGGTGTGGGACCCTCTGGAGAGCAGCAGAGCCCCCTCCCCACAAGCAATCCTTCCCCCTGAACTGTATTTATGTACGTGTGTAAGATACAGCCCTGCTTGTCAGGGCCAGCTCCGCCTGGGTGGTTTGTGTCCTTGTCCTTGCAGTGCCCCCGGCCTGGCAGTGCCCCCCAGCCCTGCAGCCCACCCGCCGCCAGCCCCAGCCCCGATCCTGCTGCCGGGATGGGATCCCAGTGCCCTCTAGTGCCCACGGGCTCCGCGGCCATGCAGTTTGAGAAGGAAGGCCCTGGCCAAGCCGTGCCCTGGGAGCACCGGGAGCTGCGGGACCCACCAGCTCAGAGGGGACCCGTGTGGCCTTAGGGGGTCCCATGGTGGCACCCCGGGCTGAGCTCTGGGGCAGCAGCATTCACAGTTCTGGGATGCAGGGCTGCATCACGGCTCAGGCAGCCACACGAGGGACTCAAAGGTTAAGATCTGGCTGGGAGGAAGGGACGCGGAGGAAAGGGAAATTCCCTCGATATCGCTGAGCCCTCACCACACAGCGACTCGGCTGACAGGGAGGAATGAGCCCCCTCGCCTCTCCCGCTTTAATATGCCCTCTGCCGGGCCGGGATTGGCTGAGAGCGGGAGCTGGCGGCACCGGATTGGCAGGGAGCAGCACCCCCTGACACGGGATTGGCCAGGGCTGCGCGCGATGCCCCGCCCGGCCTGAGGGGGGCGCGGGCAGGCCCCGGGCGGAACCGCAGAGCGCGGGGGGACAGGCCGGGGACAGCGGGGACACTCTGGGGATACTCGGGGACACACGGGGATACACGGGGAGACACGGGGGACAGTCTGGGGACACACGGGGACACACGGGGGACAGGCGGGGATACACGGGGACACTCGGGGGATACGCGGGGACACACGGGGGACAGGCGGGGATACACGGGGGGAACAGTNGGGGACACGCGGGGGACATTCGGGGGACGGTCCGGGGACACTCGGCGACACATGGGGGACAGTCCGGGGACACACAGGGACACTCCGGGGACACGCGGGGGTCCCCCGACCTCGGGCCGGGCCCCTCCCGCACCGAGGGTTGAAGCCCCGGTAAAGGGCCGGTCCACCCCCGTGAGCCCCGGTACCGACCCGCCCCAAGGCGGAGAAGAGCCCGAGGTGTCGGCACCAGCGCGTTTATTGCTCCGCTCCCCGGGGCCGGGGGCTCGCTCCGAGGCCGGGGGGACGCGGGGAGCGGAGGGCAGCAGGAACGGAAGCGGTGCTGTGGCGCTGGCGGGTCCTCGGTGCTGCCCGTGCGGGCGATGCCATCCTGGGGACGCTCTTCTCGGGGGTTCCGGGGAGGCGGGGGACACGCCGGGACCCCGTCCCGGTCAGCCCAGGTGGAGGAAGAGCGCCGCGACCACCGCCAGGGCGATGGAGAGGAGCGGGGCGCTGGCGCAGGGCGGGCTCAGGCCGGCGGCGCCCGTGGCGTTGCTCGGTGCCGCAGCTTTCGGGGGAGACACCTCCTCTCCTGCCTGGACGCGGGACTGGAAAAGAAAACGAGTTTCAGCCATCCCTCCCAACAGCAGCAAGGGGTGAGAGCCCGGAGAGCCCTCACCCGACGGTCCTGGGGGCAAAAGCAGCCAGGGGCACTCCCGTGCCCACACTGCCCCCTCCCAGGCAGGACAAACAGCCTCCTGTTCCCTGGCAGGTTCCCCTTCACACTCAAGCTCTTGACTTTCGCACTGTCCTAACGCGAGGAGGGAAGTGAGCTCTCCCTGGAATGGCTGCCGCGGCTCTAAGCGGGGACCGTTGGAAACTGAGGGGGGAAGTGGGAGCCAGGGAGAGGTCTGTGCTCCTCCGCCTGCTGCGAGGAACTGGCGAGAAGGTGACGAACCACGGACCCTGCGGCAGAAGAAGAGGTGGGGTGTGGGGGCAGAGCTGGGAAACGCCCGTGCTGGAAATGAGGGGCAGGGGAGCAGGGACCTCTGTCCCCCGGGCTGGTGCAAACACGGAGGGTGCAGTCGCTGTGTGAAATGCAGCACAGCCAGGATGGCGATTTCAGAGCAGTTTCCTTCCGTCTCTAACGCTGCCCCGGCTGCTGGAAAAGCGATGCCCTTCCCCACTGTCAAACACATGGTCTTTCACCCCTCCTCATGGTCCCTCCAGAGATGGGAAAGGACCAGGAATGGAGCCCAAAACTCTGTTCTGCCCCTTCACCACACTTGTCCTTTTTGGCTGGTTTACAGATGGGGAATCCCAAAATGTAAATGCAGCCTGTGGAGCCAGGAGCAGGCTGCAGCTGTGTGGAACTCCATGAGTGAAATAAGCACAGACAAACCTGGCCCCATTACCAACATATTGCTGGAGTAAAAAAAAAAAAAATCATCCCGAAAGCTGCCCCAAAGAGCATCTTGTTCCCCAAAAGCGCTGGTGGGTTCATCCCTCCCAGGTAACACTCCTCGCCCAGGAGAGCCCCAACATCCCTCAGCACAGCTCTCGGACCAAGCCCCCATGGAGCCCTCCAGCAGAAGGAAAATAATATCCAGTGGGGAGAGGAAATCACAGATGTGTGTCCACTCAGCCTCTCCAGCCAGCCACGCTTAGCATCCCCACACTGGCCATGGGCTGGGGCCAGCACGCAAAGGAGAGGCTGAAAGATGGGCTGGAGAGCTCACCATGAGGGTTACAGATAGGAGTGGTACTCTAAAGTTAGAGAAAAACTTTGAAAAAGCACCGCGTGGAAGTATTTAGACCTCCAAGACCACAGCACAAAGCTCTTGGTAAGATCATAGGGGTTAAAGTCAAAGAGAAAACCAAACGCTGAGGTTCGCAGCTGAAAGCAGAAATTTCCCCACTGGCTGAACCCTCCCAGCCATGGGGCAGAGCTGGCCGGACCCCCAGGGCCCTGTTCTTACCAGGCAGAGGACGAGCAGGGCGAGGAGCAGGAGCAGGCGGGCGCGCTGGAGGGGCAGCATGGCTGGGGCTCTCCAGGTTCTGTGACACTTCGTGTGACACTTCCTCCTGTGCTCCAAGCCTTTTAGCACCACGGTGGCACGGGCGCACCAATCACACTTCCCTTCCCCAAAAGCCTGTGGGAGCCAGCACAGTTTGGGGAAGTCGCATCTGCTGCCTGTGCTGGGAGGGAGAAGGTGCCGGACGTGGTGTGGGGATCTCGAGTCCCTGGAGCTGTTAATCTGCAACCCCCAGCACGAGAGCAGCTCCTGCTCCCTGTTCCGTGGCATGACAGTGATAAATAACCAAATGCAGGAAAAAATAAGATAAAATTATGTAAAGGTATGGACACGGGATGATAAACGCGGCTAGAAACAGTGGAGAAACACATGAAAAGGACTACAGTGGGGTTTTTGGCAAGTTATCTAAAGAGAAGCAACAGTGCATGCCCAAAGAAAACGTTCAAGGAACGGCTGAAACTCCTCAGGCTCTGCTTCTCCCTGGGGACTCTCTGTCCTCACACCCAGCAAGGCCAAGAGTGGCTGAAACCCTCCCTGGCTCACTGGAAATTGCAGTTGGAAAGAGCAAATCTCCTTCCCTGCAACTGCAGGTGGAGCTGGAGCCATGTCCTTTGGGATTTTAGTTACAGATCCAAGTAACGGATCAGGGAAATGCTTCTTTTAGCCCAAATCCATCTCTTCACAGCAGATCTCTGAGCTCCTTCACCCTCTCAACGGCAGCTGCTGGAAACAAAACGATCTGATACTTTTAAGATGCTTTGAAATGAATAAAGTCACTGGAACGTGCTGAGAACTCACACCTGCTGTCTGGGTTTGTGCTGGCAAAGCACATCATGGTGAGCTCTCTGTCAGCTTCCGTCCAGAGCCGAGGGCTCCTCTGCGGAAAAGATTCACCAAATTTAGCTCAAGTTTTGCTCTTTGGAGAAGTTAAAACGAAACCCTCCTGAGCACAACCAACATCCCTGGAAGTGTCCGAGGCAGGGTTGGATGGGGTTTGGAACAACCTGGGATCGTGGAAGGTGTGGTGTCCCTGCCCGTGGCAGGGGTGGAATGGGATGAGCTTCGAGGTCCCTTGAGCCCAAACCAGTCTGTGATTCTGTGAACGCCCCATCACAAGAGGAAAAATTGGGGATAAAATTGGCCTGTCCTGCTCATCCCCAGCTGGTGAGGCCGAGCTCCCTGGAGAGCACAGAGGCAGCAGTTGGGGTGGGGGACACCCAGGAAAGGATCCTGGGATGGTGACAAGCTCTGGGAGGAATTCGGGACATCAGCGAGGCCAAGAGCAGCGCCCAGGAGAGAAACAGAGACCAGGGAAGCAGGTGAGGAGATCGGGAGGAGCTGCACGCCGTGAGGTGCCTGTGGCCAGGCTGATGTGTGTGAGCGGCGGCCGGGGATGTGCGGCTGGGGAGAAGAACGGGACCGATTCCCGGGGCGGTCCCGGTCCCGCATCCCGGGAGGGAGCGCGCGGTGCATGCTGGGAATTGTAGTCCTCGGAGCGGCGGCGCACACCACGTGACCGGCGCCGGGCCAATCGCAGTGGGCCCCACGTCGCCGTGGCAACCGCCCGTAAACAAGATGGCGGCGGGGGGGTGAGTGACCGCGTGGGGCCCAAACGCGGGGACCCCCCCAGGCCCGGGACACCCTCCCCAGAGTGGGGATCGCCCCCCGAAGGTCCTCCCAACGCCCCCCGGGTGCCCCCGGCGCTGCCACCCCTGTCAGGCCCCCGCCCGAGCCCTCC
>VZRL01000751.1:134840-166179 GCA_013397895.1 Origma solitaria
TTTTTTTTGCCTCCTGTGGTGGTGCATTCACCCTTTTCTGCTCACACAGCAGAGTCATCCTGGAGCAGCCCTCTCTGCACCACTGAATAGAATAAATACCCTTTAAAAGCTTAGCATAAATACCTTTTTTTTGTTTGGTTTGGGTGTTTTTTTAAGAAGTGCCTGCAGAGATGCTGGTTTCGTTTCTAGATCAGCCCCTCCCTGCAGGTCTGAGCAGGAGCATCTCATGCAGATGGAGGACTGGGAGATGGGTCACCTATTCCTGGAGTTCTCTATTTATCCCACCCCCCATTTGAGTCTAATTAAGGTATTTGTGAGGTGATTCAGCTCTTCTGACCCTTTAGCCCTGGGTGGGGTGAGAGGACCTGCCCCAGCCTCACTAATTGTCCCAGCCAGGACTAATTGTGCAAACTCTGCCTGGAGGTGCTGAGGCCCAGGAACTGACCCAGGTTCATTATTTGTTCCACCCCTGAAGGACGGGAGGATTGCTGAACTCGAGGAGAAGATAAAGACTCTTCAGAAAGGAGAAGGTAAAAATTGCTCTACCTTTGGCACCTGTGGGAGAGCCACAGAGCTCTGGGTAGGGCAACAGACCAGGCCTGGGGACATCTCTGAGCTGTCCTTGGCTCCAAAAATGCAGGAGCCTCCCTGGGGAGAGGTCCCAGCTACACCGAGGGACCATTTCCCAAAGCTGATCTGCACTTTAACTTGTACCTCTTACTCTGGTGCGGTGCGAAACATCATTTCCTGGCCTATTTTTTATGGGTTTCTAAGTTTCCATGAGGGTAAAGCCAACCACAGACACCCAAGGATGGTCAGAACACCGAAGAGCAGTAAACACTGCAGGGTTCAAATAGGCAGGAAAGCAGCTACTCACAGCTGAGAGAAACCGAAAACCTTCTTGGAGTCTCCCACAGGATTCTGGGTCTGAGCTCCCTTGTCCTGCAAGGCAGCCCAACTCTAAATTGAGCCCAGCTTTCCGTGAGTCACTGAAGGACTTTTCCCCTATCCAGTTCTCTGGAATCCAGCAGCTTCCCAGCTCCAGCTGGAGCCCACACACGTTTCATGCGATGGCTAAACTGTGCAGGGCTGTGGTGAGTTTTCCATTTCCTGAGCACAAAACACAATGTGTCTGTCAAACCACAACAAACATGTGGTTTGTGCCTCCTCATGCATTGTTCTGCCATCCAGCCAAGATTTTGGGATCCAGCTTTAGTGGACACCTGCTCATTTTGGGCTCCTTAGGACTGGGGGAGTCAAGCAATTTCCACTGTATAATTGCCAACAGCACCACTCACATCATCTCCCACAGCACAGAACTTCACCAGGGTTGTTCACAACTGCCTTTCAGTCTGTCGGCATCGTTGTCAAACCACTGCAGGTTGAATTGTCGTGTTCAGCTCCCATGTCCCCCAGGTCTGAGTTCACTGAGCACGGGCAGGGGCTGCTACTGGGGCTCTGCCTTGTGGGGCACCGGTGGTTCACAGCTCTTTTTTGAGGATCCACACAGAAACATCAGGACTTCCCTTACAGATGCTCCTGACCCCTCCACCACAGAAGAACTGGAAATGAGGTGCTTTCAGCTGCAGAGCCAGGTCTGGGAGATGGAGGTGAGGCACCTGCTCTGCTTGCCCTGAGCCATCTGCTCCTTTGGTTCGAGATCATTGCAGTCCCACTTTGGCCTTTTTCGAGCTGCCCCTTTGATCATCAGAATTCTGCAGCTCTGAAAAGAAAGAGCAGGTTGGATGTGAGCAACAGGGCAGGGAACACACAAACATCTGTGCCCCCTGCAAGCTTCATTTTGATTTCCAGGGATGTAGAAATCCCCTGTGAAGCTCCTGCAGTCTTGGGAAGTTCCACTGTCACTACAAATCTTTCCCCTACTACTGATAGAGCTGCTATCACTGCCCTGCCAGAGCATCTGTCTGTCTGTCCAGGGCCAAGGAACCCCACAACAAACCTCTTCCACTTCCCCTTCTGCCTTTCACACTCACAACCGACCACACTCAAGCTCCCATTTCCAGTTTTCTGAAGTTCTGTTCACCAACACTGATTTAACTTTCCTCTTTCAGCGGTTCCTAAATGACTATGGTCTGATTTGGGTTGGAGAAACACGGGACCAGCTGGAAGATACAGAATCACTCGAGGATGAGGAGGAGCTGCCAGCAAGGAGCCTCTGTGAGCCTGGTAAAGCACCAGCACTCTTGGCCTAAGCTGCTATCCCAGCTCCCACAGCATGCTCAGAGAAGGGAGAGTAGATAAACACCAAAACGTCAGGATCTGGCTTTTCAGAATTTGTGATTCTGTGCCAAGATCTTCACATCAGTCCATCTCAGGGACACGGAGCAATCTAACAGGAGCTCAGCAGAAGGTTTAATTTTATATACCTGTATTTTGTATGCCCTTTTCGGGGCAGGGGAGAGAACCTGATGGCTCAGCCCTTCAAGAGGAGGCCTCACAGCAGCTGTTTCCTGCAGTATTCACAAACCCTGCACATTTGAGGCTTGACTGCTCTCATGACGTTGGCACAGAGTGGGTGGAAAACAGAATCAGGTGCTTTGTGTACATAGGAGCTGTAGTAACTTACCCAGAGTCTGGCTCCAGCAGAGAGTATTGTTTGCCTTTCCTCCCAGCCACCACGTGAAGGGTTTAATTGAGACCTCACTGCTGCTCAGGGTCCAGTGGCTCCTTAGGAAACGGTAACAGAGGAAAAAAAGAAAATTACTTGGGCTGTAGATGCAGTGCTGCTTCCCAACCATCATACAAATATTAGACTAGGCCTTCCCTTAGATGCAGGAGGGGAGACACAGAAGGAGATCAGCAGAAACAGTTTTGGTTTCAGCTCACTGACCCTTTTCGAGGGTATTTCCGTGTTGTCCTTTAGCAACTCATAAAAAGCAGAACCAAGGACTTTAACTCAATTTAGATTTTTTTCTCTCATTTCCTCTTCTGACTTCATTCCTCTGTCCCGTCACAACCCTTTTACCGCTTCACCCTGCCACCCTCAAACACCCAGACAAACATCCTGGCAGAGTCCCTGCCCTGCTGCAGGCAGCTGCCTCTGTTTACACTGGCACCTCTCAGCACCTGTGCCCTGATCCATTGATCCGATCTGGTTAATCCAACTCGTGCACTTCCTCATCGTGCACTGCACAGGGACAGCACAGCACCTCTGAGAGGATAAACAAACCCAGGAGCTGAGCGTGGGCACCACGAGCTCCCCTGGAGCTCTGAGTTTTTGCAGCCCCAGCGCTGCATCCTCTGCCCTGCCCTTGTGGTTTCGCACACGCCTGTGCAGACCTGGCACTGCTGCGCCACAGCTAAAGGTTGCACCACATTCTGCAAACATGTGTAAGCACAAACAGCCCAGAAGTGTCAGGGCTCAAACACACCTAGAATTCATACAGATAAATCTGTTCAGCCACCACCCCTTTCCCCCGTAACTCTGATCCCTCTGCCACAGGTGAAGACGTTGTTTGCAAACACCAGATTGATTTTGATTTAATCTTGGAGAACATTAAGGATTTGAACTTGCTGGTTGGAGAAGGCATTTCTCACATCGAGCACACACCCCGGGGGGCTCGGCTGAGGCGGCCAGAGCCCTTCCCTCTCACCCTGTACCAAAATGGGATCGTCATGGGCAATGGAGCCTTCCAGCCCTACCAGCACCCAGCCACACAGGTATGGAGGGGCTGGAGAGGAATTCCAGTCATCCTGCCGCCACTCACTAAGCCCCGGGAGAGGGGATAGGGCTTCTGAGCTTATCTCAGTCCTACAAAGCAGCCCAGCTCCACACCTGCATCCCCACAGTGCCTGTAAAGCCTCGCATGTTTGTGTGCAGTAATTTTTAGAGATGGACATTCTGTGCCTTCGATGCAGAGCTTTCTGCACGGCCACACCACCACAGAGAGGAGCAGCCCGGCAGAAAGGTCAGTGCTGAGCTAAACAAAGTGTGAGGTGTGACCACGAGCTCTCCTGTTGTTTCAGCAATGTCTGCAGGACATCATGGACGGCTATTTGCCCTCAGAGCTGCAGGAGCGCTACCCCGACGGCGTCCCCTTGCAGGCAAGTGCCACACCCAGCTTTGGGGCAGAAATTGCTCTCTTGCTTCCCGAGAGTGTTCAGGTTTTCTTTCACCAATCTGCTGGATAGTCCCCACAGCAGGTGGAGGTTTGTGCTGCTGTGCAGGTGTGTCTGGGGAAAAGGGAGGCAGGGAGGGCACCTGCAGCAGCCGTTGCAGGAAGCGTTTCAGCATCAAGGTTCAAGGGTTTCTGTGCCTCAGTGAACTTGGCTCGAAACAAGGCTTCCAAGAGCACGGCAGGCTCTGTGAGAGAAGCAGCACATGCAGGAAATGAAGAGCTCTGTCACTGAAAGGAGAAAAAAAAGGGTTCTCAAATAGTTCCCCTGGAAAAGCTTTTAAACTGAGATTGAAAAAGTATCTTTCGAAGAGGATGTCATGAGAGTTTATTTTGCCACAGTTTAAATGGATTTGGCCACCTGAGGTTCTCTTGGGCCCCAGTTTTTGATTTCTCAGAAATGGCAAAGAGCCAAAGCCACATTTGCAGGCAGAGAGCCTCAGAGGACTCAAATCTAGGCCTTGGGAGTGCACCTGAAACGTCAGCAGAGGCTGGACCTACCCAGGGCCACGAAGAAACCAGGGCACAACTGCACAAACAGGACAAGGTCAGGCCAGCTGGTGCAAGCTGGGAGCTGTGGAAGTTAGAAAGTCAGATGGAGGGGGATTGTGCAAAGCTCTGGGGACTGAGGTTCCCTATAACCTGTGCTTCATTGGTTTCGTTTGGGGTTTACAACTGCTCTTGTCATTACTGTGGTTTGTTGGGCCCTGATGCAGCAAGAGGAGCTTGTGCAACTCTCAGATTTGCTTGCAGGTCACTGACAGGAGGGATGTGGTGTTTCAGAAGCAAGATCATCCAGGGAGTTTTCCTGGCCTTGGCCAGATGGTTGGCACTTCAGAATCCAGCAAAGTGCAGGAAGCCTCTGAGATCACAGGTAAAATCCTAAACCTGCCTCAAAAATGCAGCTAATTCTCGAAGAAGAGCGTTCTTAAACCTTACCAGGGCAGTGCAGGTGGCAGGAGGGCAATGTGAGGGTCTCAGCAAGGAAGGCAACACTTGTGGGTCAGGCTCTGCTGTTGCCTCAGGAGTCAGCAGCACACACAGGGTCCTCTCAGCATCAATCCTCCTAAAGATTGAGACGTGACAAGTAATAAAAGAACAGAAATTCAGCAGGTTTCCAAAAGCACATCTGCCCTGTGCCTTTCTGAAAGGCCAAGCTCCTTCCACCTTCACCACATCAAAGGATGCTGAGGGAACCCTGCAGGCCTGGGGGGGAGTTGCTTGCAAAAACCCCTCCTTTCTCCTACAAGCTCATTCCAAAAATGAGAAATCTTCAAGCCAAATCAACCGTAACTGTACCGAATATGGGACAGTTTCTCTTCAGACTTTCACAACAGAATATGGAACATCAAAGGCCACAGATTCCTCATTTTGCCTCTAGACACTCGCAGTCTGTGTAAGCAATACCTGACGGGGCTGGGAAATCAAACAGTCAGTGAGAGAAACGGAAATAAGTGGGTTTATGGGTGCATCACTACATAACCCACCAGCCTTACCTGCCTGCTGTGCATCCCAGCTGTGCACTGAACAGGCTGCACAGTTCTCACTGCCAATGTTGGCAATCAAATATTCAGTGGGGCAGAAAGTGGGACAACCTCAAGGGAGGAACCTGAGAGCTGCTCTCGGCCTCGCTGGGGTGCTGAGAGCTCTGTCGGCTGCTGTGCTCTGTCCTTTCACCAAATCGGCCTCTTCTGAGGGCAAAATGTTTGTCACAAAGGTCACACACAGACTTATTTCCCTCTGCTCTGGCAGGTCCCGAGGCTTCCTTGGAGCAGTTTCCCAACAAGCCTTCCAAGCCCCTGAAGCACAGAGGGAGAGTGGGCAGTGCCCGAGGCACGGCCAGAGCAGCGCCACAGGTACAAGGAGACTCCTCAGACACCCCCGGGAGGAGAGCAGGGGCGATTCCCTGGACTCGGCTCCCTGCACAGCACCAGCAGCCCCTCCTCGGGCAGTCCTTGGGCCTCTCTCAGCTCCGTGTCACCTCCCAGAGGCTGCACCAGGGCACATGTGGCACTGCCTCGGGGCTGTGCCGGCACTGGCAGTGCTGACACTCGCCTGGCTTTGGTTGCAGGGCTCTGATGGGCAGAAGAGCAGCAGAGAAATCCTGCTGGAAACACCCAGGCTGACTACCATGAAGAGGTACAGGTACTGCCCCCCAACCCCAGCCCTGTCAGGATCTCCTCTTCCATTTCATCACTGCCGGTTTAGTTCATGGCGCTCACTTGAGGAAGTGAATGGACTTTCCCCTTTTATACCTTAGCAATAGTTAGAAAAAAGGCCAAGTTTGGTCTGTTGGGAAAACCACTGAATTTTTAACGGAAAACACGCCGCATCTCTAACAAAAAGCTTCTGTTGTTCAAAATGTCACTTATTTATGTGAAAGTTTTCCCAACAGCAAGCCAAGGCCTAAGAGTTTGAAACCATTGAAGGAGCTCTTTGCAGTCATGTTAAATGGGAGAATCCCTCCAGGAAACTGATACCCAAGTCGAGGTCTCACTAACAGCACTTTCCCACTTAGTCTTCGGGCAAGCCAAGACCCAAATAGCTAAAGAAAAAAACACCCAAGCAGATTATTTTTAATCAAAGAAGTAGGGCGAAGTACTTACCAGACAGCCCTGATTTAAAATGAAAAAGCTAAGAAAGGTCCACAATCCTCTTCAAGGCACCTTCAGGCTGGGAAAGCAAAGCAGCAGTTTGGGCAGTGGGTTGGTCCAGTTGCCCGTGGCCCTGAGTGGGGCCTCGTTCACCTCAAGGACATTCCCAAACATGAAAACTCCTCTCCCCTGTGCCGGTCATGGAGGCTCTGCCTGTTCAGTGGAGCTCACTCCTGGGCTGACATGGTTTTCTGATCCCCAGGGTGAAGCCAACCGAGGAGGCTGAGGCTCCTGCCCCTGATTTTTGCACTCTGCGCATCAAATCCGAGAGCGGGGAGCAGACGTACGAGGTGAAGATGCTGCTCACAGACACCATCGGGGACCTGCGCCAGCACCTCGCCCACATCAGGTAGTCCAGGACTCCCTCCCCTCCTTGCCTGGCTCTGTAGGACTCCAGGAAAAGGTTCTTGAGGCCTTGGAGCTTCAAACATTGTCCCCAACTGGGTCACAGCCCCAGCTCTCTGCCCACCAGACACACTCCAGGCAGCAGTGCCAGTGTCCTGAGAAACTCAGAGCATTTCATACCCACCTTTGCCACACAGCAGCAGAGATAAACTGCTGTCCTCCCAAAATTGCCATCAGATCCAGGCCCATCACTGGCTTTGCCTCCTTGTCCAGCACTCACCCAATTTACGGCACCATTCCCAAGGTGCTGGAAGCTGAGCTGCAGCCTCTGCTTGGCTCAGCCAGCTCTGTGTCCCAACACATTTAATGCTGCCCAAGGGCTCACTCAGTCTGGTGGGGACAGTCCCAGATGGCTGAGGGCCCCCTCTGCTCTCCTCTCTTCCCACTCCTGTTGCAGGCCATGGCCCTGGCCTCGGTGTGAGCCCAGGATGAGCTCAGAGCTGGTGGGATGCACGAGCCTCCTTCCTTCCCACTGCAGCTGTGAGCTGGAAAGGCTGCTCCGTGCCTGGCTGGCTGCAATTTGGGCTGGAAGCCCTTTTTGCTCTTGTGCAACCACAGCTGGATCAGAAAAAGCATCCCAGCAAAACCCTGGGGGATCCCGTGAGTAGGAAAGATTGTGCTGTTCTTTCCTAGGGGTGGAAACTCGGACTCGTATGAGATCATCAGCACCTTTCCCCAGAGGGTGTACACGGACAACTCCAGGAGCCTGCAGGAATGTGGGCTGGTCCCCAACGCTTCCCTGCTGCTGCGGAGAAAAGAGCCCTCCCGACAGGAGGGGATGAGGCTGCAAACAGTGTAAGAGCTCCTCACCCCGAGCTCTGCACAGGGAACGAGCTGCCTCTCACCGTTACACAACCTGCCCTGGCTGGGAAAAACTGAGAGGTTTCCTTTCCAGATTTTGTTTCATTGTGCCATTGCCTGGGATGGAGAAGAGCTCAGAGCAGCCATTTGGGCGCTCCCTTTGGCAGAGGGGGCCAGGCCCAGTCCTGCAGCCTCACAGTGGGTGCTGGCCCCCAGCACAGGGGGCTCCCAACACAGGGCCACCTCCATCAGCTCACACCTGGGCTCCAGGCCGGGCTCCTCATCTCTGTGGAGGGTTCCACAGGCTGACCCCTGCCCAGGGGAGCCTGCCAGCTTCATCCTGGCACTGGGCAGTTGCTTAGCTGCACTCAGGGACTCTGCAGCAGCAGGATGGACACACGGCCAGGGACAGTTTGCTTTCCACACACAACTGTTCCCTATAGATCTCACCTGCACTGACACCGGCAGACAAACAGGCTCAGTTCTATGGTCTCTGCTCAAGCTAAACCTGAAGGCCTTGAGCCATTGCGGCGCTGGGGCTGAGCCAGACTCGACTCAGCCGGGAGATCCTGCTACTGGGTTTCCTGTACGTGCACAGCTCCTTCCCTTGGACAGCCCCCAGCTCCAGCGGGGCCCAGGCTCCAGCCCGCCGGGAGGCACCCGCCCTCCTCCTCCTGCCACCGCTGGATGCTGCAACAGGACACCGTGTCATCGGAGAAGAGCGTAATCCCTCCGCGGTGTCTCAGCCGAACCCTGAAGAAAGCATCTTCCTCCCTATCCCGTGGGCTGGGGCTGCACTTTTCCCTTTCCCTTTCCCCAGCACATTCTTCCCATTCCAGCTGTGACAAGCTCTCACTTGACTCCCAGCTGACAAGACTCCCACTCATGCGAGGCAGTGCCTTCTGGCAGGTTCCTTCTTTGCAGAGACCCAGCCCTCATTAAAGGCTCCCAATAAAACCCTTTATTTCAGCTGCAATTTCCACTTCCTTTAGATTTCAAAGGCACAGTTGCTGTGGAAGCTCAGGGTCCCCAGAGCTCTTCCCAGACCCCTCTGACTAGAGCTGCACAACTCAAACACAGGAAGCAAAGCAGCTGCTCCACAGCTCCCCATGAGCAGTGACTCAACCCAAAGAGCTCTCCCCCAGCTTCCTCCTTTTTCCACCTGTAGCAGATTCAGGAGCAGCTGTTCCCACTGCCTGTCTGTATCCTGGTCTAGGCAACCTTTGTGCCGGGGTTTGTTTTTCACCCCCACGTCTGGCTGAGGCTGTCCCTGCCCTGGGCTGCCGCTGTCACCACGCAGAGAGGAATGCTCTGGTACCTGTCACTACTGCGCCGTAGGACATTCAGACACGTCCTGGGAGCCTTTGATTAGCAGCAGCAATCTAAGGTGTTAAGATCTTTGTGTCAGGCTGCAGCAGCACGTACAACCCACTTAGCTTCTCTCAGCTGGAAATGACTCACAATCCTTAGGCAGGGTGATGTTTAACCTGTAGCCAAAATAAAACCAAATTTAAAAGAAATGCAGGAGTAGTGATGTGAAAGGTACAGTAACATTTAATAGCATCTCGGAAGACAACACTGGTTATAAACTTGCTTTTTGGCAGGAAAACAAAATGCACTTGGTCCAGGATTGCAACAAAGCCAACTCAAAGAGGAAAGATGAGACAGCTGGAGCATCAGCTGTTCTGGGGCAGCCCTGAGCCATTAATGCTCACAAGGGAGCCCTGGTCAGGGTGGAGGGCAGCCAGAGCAGCACAGATGCCACTTCCAGCCCCATCCATCCCCCACAGGCAGCCTTTGCCCCCAGCTCCTCCATGGTGGGTGCTCAGACCCCCAACTCTGTGCAGTACTTTTGCATTAAATTAAGACAAACAAAAAGAAATTACTTAGTTGCCATAACCTCTACGGTTGAGATGAAGAGGGGGGAAAAAGGGAAAAAAAAAGGAAGTGAGGCAGCAGAATTTACAATTTTAACAGCAACTGGGAGAAGTGGGAAGTACCATGCAGCCCTAAGCCCTTCCCTCCCGAGGCAGGGGAGAGGGCTGAGGGCCGGGCGCACCTCACACAGCCCCGGAGGCTTTGCTGTTTACAGAGGCACTGGAAGCTGCCATGAGCCAGGCCCAGCTCTGCTCACAGGCCAAGCGCAGCGAGTGTCACACTTTCTTTGGATCCCTCTGAGATGATATCAGGGTTAGGCGGGAGGGAGTCGAAGGCAGCTGCAATGAGGAGTTTTGGTCATGGGTTTTTCCCTGTGCTGGGATACAAGTCGCGCGGTGCCAGGACAGCGCTGACAACCTGGAGGTGAAGGTGGTCAGAGATGAGGGCGCTCAGGAATGCAGGTAGAGTCCAGGATGGGAGGGCAAGCAGGGCTCAGGCCAACTTCAGGAATTCCTGCAGAGTGTTTTGCTCCACCGCTTCCACGAAGAGCTCATAATCCTGCAGGGAAATGCCACAGGGTTGCTCACGAGGCAGGAGGGTCCCTGAGTGTGTGGCACAAACTGGTTCACAGTGCTGGCGCCAGCTGGTTGTGCCAAAGATGACAGGGCAAAGCGGGCACAGCCCCACTGTCACCCAAAGCCCCAGGCCCAGCTCCCCTTTCTTCCCAAGCCAAACGGCGGTGAGCCCTGGCAGCACCTGGTTCCTGCACCTCACGGGAAATAACTTACAGGGCATCTTGAACATCTGCAGCAAACCCAAGGGACACAATACCACCCACCACCCAGGCACCAACCCCGGCACGGAGCACGAGCCTCACCCCGCAGTACTGGTCTCCGTTGACGATCTGGGGTGGGATGGCTTTAGGGTTGCCTGCCTTCGCCCTCATCTCCTCCCGGAGAGCATTGTCCTGGGAGATATCCACCAGCTCGTACTTGATGTTCTTGCCATCGAGGATTCGGGTTACTTCGCTCTGTTGGGATTTGATCTGGAACCCGCGTGGGAAAGGCAGGTTATGGGGAGACGGAGAGCAGCACGAAGGGTGGGCACACACCCAGCGTGCCAGCCCCGCTCGGCACAGCGCCCGCGGAGCGGACCCGCCCGCGTGGGGGGACAGCCAGCATGGAGGGTGGGTTTGGGGAAAGATGGGGACGGTACAGGGCGAGCAGGGGAGGGGACAGCGAGGATGGGGCGGGGGGCACTTCGCCGCTGCACGGAAGAAAGACGCCCACCCCCGGGAAGAGGGGCCCCGGTGCGCCCAGCCCTGCCCGCCGCCGCTCACCTCCCGGGAGCCGGTCACCGAGGTGCTGTAGACCTTGAGGGTGCTCATGGTGCGATCGCGGCCGCTCCCAGCGCTCAGCCCAGCCGGGGAGGGAGGGAAGGAGGGAGGGAGGCTCGGCGGGAGGGAGGGACGGAGCGATGGGCGGGAGCCACCGCCGCCCGGCATGTGACTGCGGGGGCCAATGGCGCCGGCGGGCTCGGGCATGCGGCCTCGGCGGGGCCGGCCCGGGACCCCGCCCTTACCGGGCACCGGCACCGGGACCCCGCCCTTACCGGGCACCGGCACCGGGACCCCGCCCTTACCGGGCACCGGCACCGGGGAGCCACGGGTACCGCCCTTACCGGGTACCGGCCCCGGGACACCGCCACGCCGGGCACGGGGGAGCCACCGACACCAGCCCCGGCCCCGAGCCACCACCCTTACCGGGCACCGGGGAGCCACCGGCACCGCCCCGGAGCTCCTCGCTCCCCCGCCAGGACGGCCTCGCACGAGTGGGTCAGAGCAGCTTTATTTGAGACTCCAAACACGCGATACAAACAGGCGGTGAGACAGACACTGAGCCCAACAGGAGCGGGCACAACACAGGGGAGCGGAGGGGACACGCGTGGCACACGGAAGGGGGACAGGGAGGGAACACTGTCCTGTCCCCCTGGCCTGGGGTGTTCTGTAACAAAGCCCGAGATCTGCCTTGCACCAGCAGCAAACAGCTCACAGGATCACCCTCTTGGCCCGAGGGGCTCAGTTGAGTCAGAGGATGAGGAGGGAACACAGGACCTGGGCAGCAGCTGCTGGGACAGGGCCAGGCAGCAGCTGAGGTGGTTTCAGCCACAATAATCTCATGCCTGAATCACCTCTGCCAGGGCAGAGGGCCAACCTGTCCTCTCACAGCACCCAGGAACGAGATCGTGCACCCCAAAGCAAAGGGGGAAAGGGGATGATGCTCAACAGCCCCCTAAGAACCAGCAGAGCTCCTGGCACTCAGGAAAACGGCTTTGAAAATAGCCTTGGAAATGTGTTTTGCTCAGAACACAACACCAGCAGCCTGGGGAGAGGCACAGCCAGGAACAGAACACCCAGAAGAGACAGACAGACACTGCCAGGCACACACTGCTGTGTGCTCCCTGTGCAAGACAAACCAATCAATTCCTTGCCACCATCACCCATGGCGGCCAAACACTGAGAACAAAACAGATTTGGTCTTAAAATTTAACACAAAGGAATAACAAAAGCATTTCTGCCAAACCCAGGGCTCACAGCCCCAACGTGAACCAAGAGCAACCAAACAGCACAAGTGTCACCAGGATTTTTCCAAGTTATAACTTGGTATCTTGCTCTTAACTCAAGCTAAAAACCAAAGTTCCACCCTCAGACGCAGTACTGTAATGTTGTCACCAGGGTTAAGGAGGGTTGTGGTACAGTGAAACCGATCCCACAATGAAATCCCATTACTTGCAGGGGAGCAGGGAAGGAGGGGCAGGGCTATGAGAAAGCCCAAGTGGGCACTGCCTTGCAGGAAGAGCTCTCTGTGCCACCCCTCCACATTAGGACCAGTATGGCTTTCTCCCAGTAAAGCAGAGGTGTGTTCCTGGGGGCACAGAGGCTCTTGGAGGTTCTGTCAGGGGCCACAGACATTTGAGGCTCCCCAGGGTCATTTGGATGGCTCTAAAAGGCCATGAGAAGGAAGAGCAGCTCTTCCTCCAATGCCAGTGGATGCATTAGGCACAGAGCAGTGTGGGAGCAGAGGGTTTTTCCTGCTCATTAAGGCACTTCAGCATCAATCCACTTCCTCTGCGGCCAGAACCACACCCCACTCCCAGTACTATTTCAGGGGCACAAAAGGCTTAAGGCTTCTGGGGTAACAGTGCCCAGGGGGAGCATTTCCAGAGTCTTTTAAAGAGTTGCTTTATTCCTCAACTCATGCTGGCTACTGAAAGACACTGGTTGCATTTACCTGAGGAAAGCAGGTCCTGCTCCATCAATCCAAGGCAGCAGCACCTCAATGTAAATGCCAGCAGTGTAAGTGGCACACCTGCCTGCCTGGGGAATCCAGACATCCCACAAACACTCAGACAACCCTCTGGTCCCACTGGTCACACAGGACCTGCACAGGGAGGTTATCAGCAACACCAGGGCATACGTTTCCTTTTAGCCACGATATTAACTGTCACATTTGCATGTTCAGCATTTGACATGCCTGGAAGGCAAGTCAGAATTCATCTCCCAGCATCAGAGACCACACCAGCTCCAGCAAACACAGCATATAACACATTCCACAAGATCAAAGCTGCTGCAAAGCCTGACACCGAAGCCCTGAATTATCCCAGTTAGCCAGTCAGCAGCTGAACACTTCTGGCAACAAACCCCCTGATTCCTGACAGATCAGATAAGTCAAACATCCTGTACCCGAGCAGAGGGATGGTAAAGTGCTGAATAGGTTTAGGGTTGTAGGAGCACAAGACTCCTGAGAGTTTCAAGTCTTCATTTCCTGTCTTACTTTGGGAGTGTTCTTTACTGGGTCATGCAGTTGTCTCCCATGTCCTGAGCGTATCTGTCAGATATCGCAGTCCTTAGGTCATCCACCTCTTGGTGAAGCTGTTTTACCTCCACCAGTTTCTTGGCCAGTCCATCAGGGCTCAGCAGGTCAGCCTTCTCCTTCACAGGGTACTGCACAGCTGTGGGGTCAGAGAAGGGAGTTCCTCACATGCAGTTCTCACCAACGATCACACACATTTGCAAGTCAGCCAGAAAAACCAACTCACATTTGCAAAAGAGGTTCTACTTAACGTTCAGTTATTACAACATGCACCTTTAAAGCAAGCCAACCACAGAAAGAGTGTTCAGAAGCCCAGAAAGAGGAGAACTTTCCATGCTCTGTGTGAGTTATTTCATTCTGCCACAGCTCAGGAACAGAAGAGTTTGTTCTGCCATCGCTGTGTACTTACAGTGAATGCCCAGGAGCAGAGAGAGGTTGGGGTCCTTGCCCTGAGCCCTCTGGGTGACAATGCTGCAGACAGACTGTAATTCCTGCAGGCAGATGGCCAGCTCCTCATGCAGCTCCTGGGCCAGGCGGGCTGTGTCAGCAGGCAGGGGCTGGGCCGTCAGCTGGGCCTGCCGGAGCCGCTCCTGCAGCGTCAGGTTCTTCTCGATCAGCTCCTGGTTCTGCACAGACAGCTGGACACACAGACACGGCACCTCAGTGGGCACTCGGGGCACAGCTGCCACCGTGACACTGCACTGTCCCTGCTGAGCCCTGGGTGACAAAGGCTTCCAGGAGCCTGTGCACCCCAGCAGTGGCCATCCCTTCCCTCGAGGGCTGTCACTGTGCTCGGGCTCTGCCCGGCCCTTCAGCCAAGGCTCTGCTCGGCTCGGACTCCTGCTCTGCTGCCCCCAGCTGGCAAGCTCGGCCTCCTCCAGCCCGTCCCGAGGAAGCTCCCAAGGCAGAAACTGCTTTCTCCTGCTCTTGAGCAGAGCAGAGCTCCTTTCACAGCCCTGGCAGGATAACTGACTAGCAGGAAGCACGAGAGATTGTGCTGCTGACTAAATTCAGGGCCTTGCTAAAAGACAATCTATGGTTCGTTCAGCACTACACCCCGGCACTCCAAACACCCCCTGACCTCTTTCACGGCTGCCCGGAGCTGCTGCAGAGCATTTTCCTTTCTCATCGCCTCCTCTTTCAGAGCTTGGCTAGTCCCCTCTTCTTGGGCCACCCGTTCTTCCAGGTTCTGGAACAGACCATGGGAACACAGTAAGTCTAACTCATTTCACAGCATATTCTCAAGTCCTGGGTCCCTCCCCGTCACCTCTCACCTTGACTTGCAAGGACAACTGCTCCATCTTCTTCTGCTTTTTGTCCACAATCTGGAATCAAAAGCAGAAGCGTCAGAACTGGCCACACAAATCCACTAATACCACCAGGAATTTTCTCCTTCAGTAGGACAGCATCCCCTCTCCTCCTCTTTCCTGTCCATTTACTGCTGTAATCACAGATGCTCTTAGTAGTGGACTTAGATAAAACGCACCATTAGATTTATCAGCTGAAAACAGACCAGAGATGTTGTATTCCTGTGGTTTTCCTCTTCCCTCTTCTGCACTCTGCAACTTCTCCCCAGCATTACTGGAGAAGTGTGTGGTTATTACACCAAGAACAGCTTTTAGAACCCTGCAGTCTGGAATTCCAGGAATTGCTGCTTCAGTCAATTGTGCCTGTAAAAGTCCCTGATGTGCCTGGAGTGACTCAGTGGAAGGAAAAATGTGGGATTCCCGCCTGGGACAGCCCCTTACCTTCCTGAGGCAGTCACACTCTTTCTTCAGAGAGTCATGTTCCATTTTCTGCCTCTCCCCATCCTGGCCATGGGGTCCTCTCTCCGCATTCTTTGCATACTGCTGCAACTTGTCCTGCAAGCTGCAATTAGCAGAATACCATGGGAAAAAATGTGGTTTTTTTATTTACAGTGTTTTCCGTGCTTTAAGAAGGTAAACAATACAAGGAGTGAAATTGTTTCCATATCAGATGCTAGTGTTTCCTGTTTGCATCCCAGCCCACAATCTGCCAGGGCAGTGCATCACCTTTTGTGTGCAATTCCTGCAGAGCCAAGATGAAGCTTATTCCTCATTCCTACCTGCGCACAGTGGACAGAAGCTCCACCTCCTTTTGGTTTTGGGTTTCCAGCTGTATCTCTTGCTTCCTGAAAGCTGCCTGGACATCTCCAAGCTCTGTCTCCAGTTCCAGCACTGTTTCCTGCAGGGCTGCAGCCTTCAGTTCATATTCCTTCAGCTGCAACAAAAGGGGAGCAACTGCAGCTGTAGAAAAGTCACCTGAGCAAGTGTGTGATGAGCATCATTGCAACTCAGAGGAAGTTTTACCTTCTGACTCTGTTTTTGGTGGTCCTCAAGGGTTGGAAGATCAGCCAGGTATCGTTCCAGGGTCTCGATTCTCTGCTGTCTCTCTCTGTTTTGTTCAGATTCCTTTTGGCATTTCTTTTTAAGGTTGTTAATATGTTTGTCTCTTCCCTTTACCTGCAGGGACAGTTACAGACAAGTTTAGTTTATGTAATTTCTTATCTATTCTTCAGTCTTCTGTAAGCCAAATCATTTAGCTTTTTGCACACCACTCAACACCAAAATACAAGATCACCTTAACTCAGGAGCATTTCTGCTCATTTAACTAAAGACAGGCTTTTTTTTTTGTTAAAAAAGAAGGTACTGAAATGCTTCCAACTGCAGGAGGAAAGATTTTTGCTTACAGACCATAGTCTACACGGAGATGAGAAAACACCTGCAATTACAGACTACCACAGAGAAGCTTCACCTCAGCACTACACTGGCAAAGAAAACACACTTGCCCATCTCTAGAGCAACAGGATCATACCCTCTCTTCCTGTTTCTTTAACTCCTCTGCATGTTTCTGCACTGTTTCCTTCAGCGACTCCCGGACCAGCTTCACATCCACCTCTGCAGCAGCCAGTTTCCTCTCCAGCTCAATGTTCTCCTTACCGAGGGACTCGGTCTTCTCTGTGAACTGTGCTCGGAGGAAGGCGTTCTCCCTCTGCAGCTCCTGTGGGCACAGACAGCCCCTGAATTCGGGTACTTACAATGTGGCACCCGTGTGACAGCTGTGTCCTCACCCTCCCAATGCCCAAACACCCCTCAGCCCATCTGACACACTGAAATAGCACTTGTCAGTGCTGCCACGTGTTGGCATCACCAGCACAGCTTTAATCCAACCAAAGGACCTCAGGGCTGGAAATCTCAGGGGGCACAGAGGATCCCAGAGGGGATGGGAACAACTCCACACAAGGGATAATATGACTCTGCATAGTCCTGCTCAGCAAACACCTCAGCAGGAGTGGCAGGGCCATTGGATTGAACACGTATTTCTCACTGACACCTGCTGTACCTGCATCCTCAGCATGTAGACGTCTCCATAGGATGCTGGGCAGCCCAGCAGGGCACTGTGAACCTGCAGTTCGCTCTCCCGGACCTTCTGCTCCAGCTGGGAAATGTGCTGCCTTTGTCTGCAACAACACAGGCAATTCACTGTTCTCAAACATAGAGAGCAGCAACACAACACAAACAGTGCCACCACAACACTGCTGCTCCACACTGTGACAAGCAGAGGAGAGAGAGAACTCTGCAACTCAGAGCTGACCTGCAGAGAAATAATCTGAGAGGTAAACATTTTGACTTTTTTAAAAGTTGTTATTAACTTTTCTTCCCTCCCTTCCCTTCAAAAGCCTTTTTCCCCAACAATGATTACAGATACAACACAGAATCCTTGCGTGTTTTAGACGATCCAGCTTGGCTCTGGATCTCAGGAGTAAAATGAACAGACAGCAGATGACTCAAAATTAGGAAGAGTATTTACAGTCCACATGTAAAGGTACTTTTCATTAGGACTTACTTTTTCAAAAAGCTTGTGGACCATTAGCCTTATCTAAGAAAAATGTTGTTTGCCAGTCCAAACTCACAAAACCCAAATATAAAATAAAGATCTCAAAGAGCTCCCAGAAAGTCCTTAAGCAAAAGTGGCAGTAATTTTGATGCTCCAGATAATCACGATGTGAGCAGAAATCTTTATCCCTTATATAACACAGAAAACCATAACCAAAATTAATTTATTTGAACCCTTCAGGATCATCGTCCTAATTCCAAGGAGAAGAACTCAGGTTGTTCTCCAAGGTTATTATATTGTTCTTTGCAATAAAAGAAGATCAATTGGGCAAAACGGACTCTGAGAAATGAGTTTTCCTTGGTACTTTCCAAAATGGAAGTGCACTGGGGTCTTTAAGCCACACGTCACTATCAAAGCCTCACCTGTCAATGAGGAGCTCCTTCTCCTTGAGCAGGTTTTCATTGGAGTTCAGGATATTGATCCACTGAGCGGGGTCAGGTGCAGGCAGTGACGGGGAATACACCGAGGAGTGGGGGCAGGTGCCTCCATTTTGTAACTGCGAGAGGAGACAAAGCAAGGAGGGAGAGGTTTGTGCCCCACAGGGGTAATTGCAACATTGCTGGAGCTATTTTGCACACTGTGTGCTCATCTGCATGCCAGGGCACGGCTATTTCAGTCTCTGTTGATGTCCAAGAACAAGAAACTTTGCCCAAGCACAACTGGAAGATTAACAAATAATTTTAGATCACTGTGCTAGCTCGCTGGAAACAATTTGTCTCCATTAGGGTACAGCTGGTGGGAGGTGGTAAACAAACTGCGTCCACCTAATAAACAGCAGTTAATTTCATGCATTTTTTCAAACAAAGTCTTTCTTTACCCTAGATACAGAGCAAAATTATTCTAGAAACTGTTCAGAACATCTTGGCATGCTTTATCTTCACAGTTTCTAGCAGATGGGGTATTTCAGCTCTTGATCTGGCAGGTGGTGCAGCACTGTAACATAATCCAGGGCTGCTCTGCACACCCAGCGTGTCAAACGATACCTGTGACACCACAAGCTGTAAAAAGAGACCATTAGGAGACTTTTGGTGTCATTCAGGGAGAAGCATGAGACGTTTTCCCCCTCGCTGCTTCAGTCTGGGGCAATGATTCCTGACTAAAGAGACGGGAAGGGTTTCAAATTCACACAATCACACAAGCTGCCGCCTACCTGCATCTGCTCCACCTGCAGTCGCACTTTGTCCAGCTGCTGCTTCCAGGCACTGAACTCGCAGACTCCCTGGTGGGGGTGCAGTGTGCAGCCCTCTTGCATCCATGCTCGGGGTGGGGGAGTTACTACAGGTTTTGAAAAGAAATTGTTGGCCTGGAGCCCCGCTGGCATCAGCCTGCTCCCGCTGGGCCACGTCCCGTCCCGGGGCTCACAGGATCCGTTGGCCCCCGGTGTTGGTTTGCTCTCTGGCAGCACTTTGTAATGGTCCTTCCCTGCCTCAGAGCTGGGGTTGAACTTCTGGCACCTGTGCAGAGGGTCAGCGCACAGACTGTCCACAAAGACAGACTGGTTAAGGGTGCGCTCGATGGCAGGGGTGTCAAACTTCCAGGCGTCTTCTGTCCTCGTGTGATCGGCAGCAGGAGGCCAGGCGTGCTCACAGCCATTCTCCCCTGAAGCCCCATAGAGACGCAGGAGGTCCCTGGGTGGCACCTGAGAGGACTTCCCGGCGTTAAAGTCCCCGTTCCTCGCGAGCCCTGGCTGGTCAGGGGCAGAGCCTGGCACAGCAGGCTTTGAAGAGCTCTGGGAACAGCCCTGGTCTCCTGCAGGGCACAGCTTGGAGGGCGAGGCACCCAGGGTGGAAGGCATAACGTGGGCTGTTGGAATGGTCACCTGGGTTCTGATGGGATGGAATGAGGAACCGCTACTGGAATTGCAAAAGTCTAGGGAAAGAAGAAGAGTGATACTCTAATTACAGCCCTGAAAATACAATCCTCCAGTGAGCTTTTCGAAATAATTTTAAAGCCAGTTCCTTTCCCACTGAACATGTCCTCCTAAGCAGCAGCAGCAGCATGACTCAGGCACACCTTGTTCCCCCTCACTACAAGTTTCAGGAACCTGCTGACCTTTTCCTACCACCGTAGGAAGAACTCAGGTTTAATCCAGTTCACATTTTTAACCCTTGCTTTTAAGCTACTCTAGTATAATCTTAAATCAATAAGGTTATCTTTCTCTAGGTTTAGAAATCAAGTCCTTGATACTGAATAAGAAGGCTGAAACTTACTGAGCTGAACACTGAGCCCGTGATCCTGCTCCGCCTGTCCCACAGCTCAGCGACTCCAAACCATGAGCAGAGCTAACAGGAGCCTTCCCTGAGGCCATGATGAGCCTCCAGCATCGCTGACCCCACAGCTCTGACCTTCCAGCTCCTCCGGGACACTGCGGCAAGAGCCTGCCCTAGAGCTGGAGCAATGGCTCTCACCTATGGCCACAGGAAGTGAGACAGAGCTCCCGTCCTGCCAGCGGGGCACCAAACCTGGCTGCAGGGAACTCGGGGTTATTCTTAGCAACTCTCAGATTTCAATACAGCAACAGCAAGAGCTGAGAAAGGCAAACAGCGAAGTGCCCGTTCCCACTCCTTGTCCTGATACGTTCTGTGTCGCAGTAATTCCAGGTTTCTCCCAGGAACACACACTTGATTTCCTCATGGCTTTGGCCAAAGGCCCATCCCCACGTGATGCTCCAACAAGTCACCCTCCCACCTGTTTGTACCCTCCAAGCATTGCTACAACAATGAATAAACACTACAATTTGAATACAACCCAAATCAGGCTCTGCAAGGACCAAAATCACGCTACAGAAAAGCTGTCACAATAAAACACTCAATCCTTTCATCAAAAATGAGCAGTGCGGGCAGAAAACCTCTCAGCCACTGCAGAGAGCACCATGCTACCAGGCAGCTGCAAGCACGTTCATCTTGGCAAAGAGAAGAGACAGTACCATTTCCTTTTACAGCCCCTAAATTTATCCCCTGGTGTCACTGTCAGGAACTCAAGTTCCCTGACCAGCGCATCACATGTGGATGCTGCAATCAGTTCCTTGAGTGTGCTGAGGGTCCTCACAACAACACTTCTGACTAATGTACTGAGCTCAGCGTGCCTCAGCAGCAGCCAGGGCCGCAGGTCACCCTCGGCTCTTACAAACAAGGCTGTGACATCACCAGTGCTCAGAACAGCCATTTCCCAAGGGGAAATCATCTCCCCTGCCAACTGGATGTTTTATGATCCTGAGAGAGGTTTGATGGAACACTTAAACATGTGCTCATGTAATATTTCTAGCAATACTTCCATCAGCCAGACTTGCTAAAGCCTCCATTTCACTCGCACATTATTAAGGTCTGCAGCTCATTCCAAAGGCTCCCTGAAACACATGGATGTGTGAAGTGTTTCAAGGAACACCACAGAATTCCTCACTGCTGAAACGAGAATCAATGAACATGAAAAAACAGGTGGAAAGAATTGCTGGGACAGGAAATTTCAGAGTGCGCCTCAGCTGAGGGCCAGGCTGCAGAGCTCTCAGCTCTAACTCTGCAGAGACAAATGCTTCTGAACAAAGGCACCTATAAATTATTTCTTAAAAATAAAATACTCGCTGATGAACCTCTCATTGGTCAATATGGACCAGCAAGTCACCGAGGTGGCTTTTAGTCAGTTAAAACACCGCGGTGAGACAATAACCAAGCTCAGAGAAACAGCCACTCCCTTCCTCCTTTGGTTAATTACAGACACCAGGATTGGAAACAGTCTCCAGACATTATCACAGGTTCTGCCCTCCGGGTTCTACATTCTGACCCAGCGGTGCCCATCACCTTCAGTGCTGTCCAAGCAGGAGGTGCCAATGCCCCCATCGCCACTCTCGGCCACGCTCGGACAGCGGCTGGCGCGGCTCTGGGACTTTGCTGACAGCGTTGGTGTTTTCCAGTCAGTCTCCAAGAACTTGCTCTTCTGACCGGTGCTGGGGTCTGGAGAGAAAAGACAGGGATATTTATGCTTTAGCCGACAGACTGAACAGCCTTTTAATACACCTAATTAAGCCATATGTAATTAGCAGTGCTTCCAAACCCCAAACTGATACTCATTTCACTCCCTGTGTTCCTGTTAAAAAAATATTGTTTGCAAAAGCAAATGGCAGGAAGCACAAGGAAGTAAAATAATATCAACAGGAGACTGAAAAACAGTCTTGGTAAGAAAGTCAGAATGCAGAAGCTGTAAATTATATTCCCATTGATTGGTTTGGTCATATTACACCCAGCTGGTGTTCTGACTAAAAAGAGCAGCAGCAGCACAGCAAAACTGGACAAGTTAAAGAAATATTTTTGCATTAACTCCAAAGAACTCTCCCAGATTCATCAGCTATCAACTTAAAGGAAAAATTCATTATCAAATGATTCTCTACCCTTGCCTGGTTTTTCAGGAATAAGACTCTTTTGAACAAAAAGCTTTTGGTAAAGAATCTTCTGAAGGCCACATGTCTCCTCAGAAAACTGAAACAGGATCCAACAGCAGCAGGGCTTTGGAGGAAGGACTGTCCTTACCCGATGGATCGTTCTGCTGGAGCCTCAGGTCTGCATCTTTCTCAGGAGCAGCCATCTTATCTATCTAGAGAACTGGATAAATGAATAAAAATCTTATTTTAAATGAGTAAAAGCCACACCCCCTTCCCACTAATCAAGAGGAGGGTACACACACATCAGCTACTCATCAGAGCAACACAGTATTTAGTAATTAATTAGCTACTCCTCCCAAAAATATGTTTTTTTCCCTACAGCAAAGGCGGTAATACATTTTAAAAAAAAAACAAAAACACCTTGTAGGTTTTCTTTATGCCTGAGAAAGGAGAATTCCTGTTTGCACCATTCTCCAGGTATTCATCAGCACCTTTCAGCAGGTATTTATAGCGCACCTGTCACCACAGTACCTACACACCGAATTTTGTGTCCACAGAGACTTAAAAATTTCTCTTTAAAAGTCTTAACTCTCAACCAGATAATTTCTGCCCTCTGTAGAGGTCACTGAGCAACTACATTAGGAAAAAAGTCCTTCAAAAATCAGCTTTGCTGTTCCATGAATAGCAATCTTTATCTGCCCAGAGCTTTGAGGTAATTTATCTATTTCTCTGAGTGCTTCAGACAGTGAATTTCCTGTCTCTGATAATGCAAGTGCAATTTACATCTACACAGTGGAAATTCAAGGCCTCTACAAACCCATAATCCTCAATCAGCAGCTCTTACAGATTTTTGTTAAACTGATTCAAAGAGTGCAGAGAAGACATTACTTCCTAGAAAACATTCATATACATAGATTTTACAACATAGGAACAGGATAATGAACCAGAAACAACATTTCACTCAACAAAGAAATAAAACACTGCTAGCTAAATGTAGTGCTTATTATGGTTAATTTATGTATATTTACGTATGGTTGGATATAGTTAGGTAGATATGCCTAATTTTGGGTAAATTCCTGAAGGGCTGGAGGTTCCGGTCCCTGAGGAGCCAGTCCCTGAGAGTCTGAGGGGTCCGTCCATCAGGACCTGACGCAAACAAGGCGGGGGAGGGGGTCCCGGTCCGTGTGGGCCCGGTCCCTGAGGGGCTGGGGGGGGAAGGCCCTAAGGAGCCAGCCCCCGAGGGGCCGGTCTCTGAGGGTCCGGTGCCCAATGCCGGTGTGGCAGTGGCAGTGCCGGTACCCGGTGGCGGTTCCGGTGCGGTGCCGGCGGTGCTGGCGGTGCCGGTACCGTGTGGGTGTGGGTCAGGGCTGCAGTCCGGTCACGGCCCGTGCCTCACCTGCCGCCGCCGCGCCGCTCCCGCCACCCCCGCGCGCCGCGACCGTTACCTCCACCGCCGGGGGGGGGGGGGGGCAGAGAGCGGGGGGCGTGGTTTCATTACAGAGCAGCCAATCGAATGTGTCGACCACGCCCATTGCAGTCGCTCATTGGCTCGCCGGAGCGCTGTCCCCGCCCCCGCGGCGCCGCGGAGGCAGCGGCGTGTTGTGGCCGGGGAAGAGTGGCCGCGGGCGGCATCCGTAGGGCGGGCGCTGAGGGAGCCGGAGGGGCTCAGCCTGGGGGAAAGGCGGATCGGGGGAGCCGTCCCGCTCTCCGCAACGCCCTGGCAGGAGGAGCAACAGGACAAGGGGAAACGGCCTCAAGTTGCACCAGGGGAGGTTCAGGTTGGACATCAGGAGGAATTTCTCCATGGAAAAGGTGGTCTAGCACTGGCTCAGGCTGCCCATGGCAGTGGTTGAGTCACCATCCCTGGGAGTGTTCAAAAAGATGTGGATGTGGCACTTGGGGACGCGGTTTAGTGGTGAACGCGGCTGTGCTTGGCTTACAGCTGGACTCGATGTTCTTGGAGGTCTCTTCCAGTCTAAACAATTCCATGATTTGATGATTTCAGCGCCAACAAAAACCACAGCAAAACCAGCCCCTGTCAACACATTTATTTACAGCAGAAGAGCCCGTGGCCGGGCCGGCTGGCAGCACCACAGCAGGGGCACGTTCCTTGGAGAAATCCCCCTTGCCAACCTGCAGCCAAGGTAGAATGAACTTGGAAAAATTAAGACTATCACAGAAGCCACTTCCCGTGTGGGATGGCCCTGCTGGGGGCTGAGCCTTCCAAAATGTCTTCAGGCCCCCCAGCACAGAACACCCACTGTG
Organism: Origma solitaria; assembly: GCA_013397895.1. Classification (NCBI taxonomy): domain Eukaryota; kingdom Metazoa; phylum Chordata; class Aves; order Passeriformes; family Acanthizidae; genus Origma; species Origma solitaria. The sequence continues at coordinate 159,142 of VZRL01000751.1, forward strand.
CTCCCACAGCACCAAGTCCTGTCACACGGATCCGTGCCGGGTCCTGGCGGGATGTCAGGGTTCAGCCGCCTCTTTGTGGGGGCCCTGGTGGTCCCCAACATCCCCCTGGTCGTGGCCCTGGCCCTGCCGCCCTGCCCAGCCCTCCCGCAGCTCCTGGTACAGCTCCTGGTGCTCCTCCTTCCAGCGCCTGAACGTGTCCGAGCTGAGCGTGGCCTCTCCCAGCAGCTGCTCCAGGGCCTGCAGCTCCGCCAGCTTCGCCTGCCCGGAGCAAGGGCACGTTTTGGGGGGACCACCCATGGCAGGGGGCTTTTGGGGGCTTCAGGGGGCTGCGGGGTCCCACCTTGAGCGTGCTCTGCAGGGCCCGCACGGCGTGCACCCTCTCGTTGATGTGGGGGTTCTTGTTGCGCCGCAGGAAGGACTTGCGGCACTGCTCCTGCGTCAGGAAGCGCCGCTGCCCGATGAGGGACACCCCGCCCTGCTTCAGGCACTGCATCAGGCTCTCCAGATCCTCCCCAGCGGGGTCTGGGCAAGGAGAGGGGGCACTGGAGCACAGGGCAGCCCTGAGACCCCGCAGGGCTCCCCCAGGCATGACCTTGCCCTGAGGGTGTGGGATCACAGAGTGGAAGGGGATTGGAAGGGATCTTAAAGATCATCTTGTTCCATCCCCTGCCATGGGGAGGGACACCTTCCACTATCCCAGGCTGCTCCAAGCCATGTCCAGCCTGGCCTTGGACACTTCCAGGGATCCAGGGGCAGCCACAGCTGCTCTGGGCACCTGTGCCAGGGTCTCACCACTCATATAGAGAAGACCATTCTTCTAATATCCAATCTAAACCAACTCTTTTTAGTTTAAATACATTCCCCCTTGTCCTGCCACTCTGTGCCCTCACAAAAAATCCCTCTCCATCTTTTGGGTAGGCTCCCTTCATCCCTAGATGGTTCACAATCAAACATAGCCCAACTCGAGTTACCCCCAGCACACCCACAGGCAAAAGGGAGGGACACAAGGAGACAAGGGGTCAGATGTCCCCCCCCCAGCACTTACCCATGGGAGAGCAGGGCCGGGGGCTGCCCTGGGGGCTGCTGGCTGCACTGCTGGCTGGGGAGAGCTGGGCCTTCTCCGGGGTGTTCTGCAGCCTCTTCCTTGGCTGAGGGAGAGACAGGGCAGGAGGTGAGACAAGGAACCTCTGTCCCTGAATCCCTGGGATGTCCCCCAGGGCCACTCACCGAGTCAGATCCATGTCTGGGGGACTCATCTTCAGGGTCCTCAGCTTCTGTCTCACTGTAGCAGTCTGGAGGCCATGGGGGAAGACAGAGATTCCCTCCCAGGGCTGAGAATCATCCCAGCCCCCTTTCAAGGGAGCATTTGTTGCATTCCCCCAAATCATTAACCAAGCTCCCAGCAGTCCCAGCTGTGGCTCCAGGCACTGCTGCCCCATCAGGACCCCCCGCAGGGTCCCCATCTCCCACCCCAGGATGGGCCCGTTACCTTCTTCCTTGTCCGGGACTGCCTGGTGGGCCTGGGTGTACTTTGTTTTGGCTGTTACAAGGTGACTGACCCACCTGGGGAGGAAAGGGATGGACAGACGGGGGAGAGGGTCCTGGCCAGCCCAGGGTGGCAGGGCCAGCGCTGAGCAGTGACTCTGTTACTCACATGCTCAGGTCAGCCAAGGTTTCAGCAGCGAAGACAAAGGGCTTGTACGTCTGGTGGCACAGCTGGAACACGCTGAGGACAAGGGGGTGGCTGCCTGTGCTGCTGTGGTGACACAGAGCCAGCCCCGAGCCCCCTCCAGCCTCCCAGCACTGCAGCCCCCCCAGCCCAGCCCAGCCCAGGGCTCTGGGCTTTTTCCTGGCACAGGAGACGCTCCAGTCCTCAGCCTCATCCCAGATAACACCGAGCAGCACAGCACAGGTCTTGCTCAGAGAACAGGCAGAGTATTGCAAGGTGACAGCCCTGCAGGGACCCCACCAACCCCCATGGGGACCCCACCAGCCCTGTGGGGATCTCATCAGCCCCATGGAACCCCCAGCAGCGTTGCAGGGACCTCACCAGCCTCATGCAGGTGGTTCCCAGCAGGACTCATCAACCCTTGGGACAGCATCCCCCCTCTTCCGCCACCAGCTGGGGGTGAAAATGAGACAGACCCCACTCACTATTTCTTCTTCTGCTCCCTCGTGCTCTCCAGGTCATAGGTGGCCACGTTGATGAGTCCTGCAGCCCTCTCATCCTGCAGGGACAGGGACAGCCATGTCAGCCACCACCCCGGGAAATCCTGGCTGCCCAGGTGGGGGCCAAGGACACCCAGTGTCCCCACTCACGTTGGGGTGGTTGTACCAGTAGAGCGTGTGGCCCTTGAGCACAAACCAGCACCGCTTCCACTTCTGGGCCATGAAGCCCACGTGGTCCTTCTTCTTGAGGAGCCACCCATCGCAGTCCACCCGGCCCAGGTCCCGGCACGAGACCCGCCGGCGGCTCAGCCTGGTCGCCACTCCTGCCACCACAGCGTTGGGGGTGTCAGGACAGGGAAGGAGGAGCAGAGCCCCCCCGGGACAGCCCCCAGCCCTGTTAACCCCCAGCCCCATTCAGCCCTGCCTGGCAGGGTCCTGCTCACCTTTTGGTCTGCGTCCTGTCCGGGGGCTGCCCTGGTTGAGGAGACAGAGATGAGCATTTAGTGTCAGTGCGGGGGCGAGGGCAGGGCAGTGTTTGCTGAGCCCCTCCAGCAGCACCCACAGCCCTTTAGGGACCCCAACTCACACACCCACAGCAGGGGCTCAGAGGGGAACCACTGACACCCTCCCAGCATGTCCCCCCAGCTCTCACCTCCCCAGGGAGCTGGCTGGGCTCTGTGCCCCCAGCCCCCGTGGTGGGGGCTGCCGTGGGGCTCAGCTCTGTGGCACAGGGTCCGGTGGCAGCAGGGGTGACCGGGGGAGTGCCCAGGGGGGTGTCCAGGGGGGTTCCCAGGGGGCTGCCACTGTCCCACACCTCCTCTGCAGCACCTGTGAACAGCGAGCGGGGCTGCAGCCTCACATCCTGGGGGGGACTGCTCCATCCCTGGACAGCCTCTGCTCCCATCCTACCCTGTCCAGACAGTCCCGGCAGCTCCTCCACAGCTGCCCCGGGCAGCCTCAGATCCTGCTCGTCCTCTTCCTCCTCCTCCTCCTCCTCGTCAGTGACGGGATCTGGGGCAGAATCTGGTCCTGAGTCCAAGTCGGCTGCAACGCTGGGAGAAGAACAGACCCCTGAGCCCCAAACCTCCCTGAGCGCTGCGGGGGTCCCGCGATAAACCTCGGCCTGGGGCACCCACGGCTCTCCCTGCACCGGGAACGGGGCTGGAGGGGACGTGGTGGCAGAGCTCCAGCTCAGCTTCCACTGGCCTCCCCAGCTCGGCTCGTGCCCGCGCTGCCGTTGGCTCTCCACACGCCTTTCCATTCCGGGAGAGGAGAAGGGTCATGTCTAAATATAGTTTCAACCCCACTAAAACGTTACCAAGTGAATGAATTACAAAACCCCACTTTTTTTTTTTCATTCCTTAAGACTCCTGGCAGCGTCCCGGGCTGCTCACAGGCAGCTGCTGCGCTGCTGGCACCTCTTCCCCTAAAATAGAGCTGGGAAAGGGCCCCAGATGCACCCAAATGTCTCCTTGCTGGCCAGATTGGGGGTGCTGGGGTGTCAGGATGGGGCTCACCTGGAGGTCAAGGACGTGGGGCTGCCTGGGCTCTCACCGCTTCTGGTGCCGGGGGAATCTGCAGCATCCAAAAACGCTCCAGGGGGCTGTGGATGGAGTGTCAGCGCCAGCCCCGTCCCACCATGGTCCCCAGGGCTTTAGGGGTCTCCAGTGTGGTGGGAGATGCCTAGCTCTGAACACCTCTGCCTGGTTCCCAGCACAGCCCAGTGCGGCACCAGGTCTGGACTGGGAGCACTGGGATCACTCACCTGCTGCCTGGGAGAGGGGGATGAGCCGGGCAGGTCAAGGGGGATCTTCTTCAGCACCAAAGTCACCCTGTTCCCCTTCTCCAGCAGCTTCCTTGCCAGGTTGACAGGTGTCCAACCCACCTACACATCCTGGGTGAGCCACAGGACACGGCCCCAGCATCCCCCAAACCTGTCCCAGCCACAGACCCCACATCCCCCAAATCCTCCTGGTAATGGTTCTTGTGTCCCTGAGACCTTTCCCAGCCACGGCTCCTGCTTTTTGCTGGTCCTAACTCCGGCATCACCCCAAATCCTCCCCACCTCAGCCCCGGTATTCTCCCAGCTCTGCAGCTCCCAGTCCATGCCTTCCCTGCCAAACCCAGCAGCCCCTGAGCCCCCAGCTCCCCCTCACTCACCACGAGCTGCTCGTTGACCTGCACGATCTCATCTCCGGGCAGGATGTGGCCCCCATGGGCAGCCAGGGCCTGCACAGAGGCAGAGGGGGAGTGGGGTGCCCAGCCCTGGGTTCTCTCCCCGCTCCTAAGGTAATCCCACTCAGGATCTCTCCCAGACGGGAAGAACCAGGAGGGTTAACCATTAACCCAACCTCGGAGCCCCTGGTGGGATCGGGGTGCAGAGGGGGCTCCCCATGCCCAGGCTGTGCTCACTCATGGGATGAGTTGCACAGGCTCAGCCACAAGCAGCGCCCCCTGCCCTGGGTCAGGGAAGGGCAGATTAGGGCCCTAAGAGGGTCACAGGGTCCCACGGATGGGGGCTGTTCCCAACAGGGCTAGAAGGGGTGACTGAGGGACAGGGTGGCACGGGGGGTGACAGACAGGGAGCGGCAGCCCCGCACTCACCTCCGAGGTGGTCGCAGACACGAAGTGCAGGCAGGAGCTGGTGGAGGTGATCTCAAAGCCCTGTGGAGCCAAGATCGGGGTTTGAGCAGGGGGCTGGGAGGTCCCAAGGCGGAGAGGGGCACTGGGGTGCAGGGGACTCACCAGTCGGGCAGTGAGGAGTGGTTGGGGGCTCCCCAGAAGGTCAGAGGATGGTGTCGGGGTGTCAGGGGATCCTGGGGGGCTGCTCCATGGGCTGGGGGACAGCGTTGGCGTGCCAGGGGATGTTGGGGGGCTCTGCCACAGGCCAACGGGCAGCGCTGGGGTGCCAGGGGACAGCGGGGGGCTGTCCTGTGGGCTGGGGGGCAGCACCAGCGCCACACGCTGCAGCACAGCCCTGCGGTCCAGCAGCGCCGGGGGGCTGCAGCCCACGATGCTCTCGCAGATGCCCACGATGTGCTGGCACTGCAGGTGACAGGAGGGGGTGAGGGGAGCCCTGGCAACCCCCCGTGCCTGCCACCCCCTCCTCACCCCGCACTCACAATCCGCAGGATCACGCCGTTCCTCTCAGCCGCGGGAAGGTCCTGGGGCACAAGATACAGGAATGAGCGTGATGGGATGGCTCCATCCCAGCTAAGGGGACCCTGCGGGGAAAGCCCCCTGCACCCCACCTCCCCTCACCCCAGCTTCTCCCCGACCTGCAGCCAGCAGAGCTTTGGGGGGTCAGGAGATCAGCCAACTGGTCCCCAACCCTGCCACCGAGCCCATCCCCACGGCACTCACTGCCTGCAGCGTCTCTGCCAGCTGGGCACAGAGCAGGATGATGTCCCGGCTGGCCGAAAAGTCATTGAGGGTGGAGAAGAGGTACCTGGGGGGAAGACAGAGAGCTCAGCCCCCGGGGTGGTGGGCACCCATCACCCAGGGGTGCCCTCACCTGCCCCGGACCTGTTGAGCCAGGAGAAGAGTTCCTTGGCAGCCCCAACCAGGTCGATGACTCGGAGCAGGAGCGTGAGGGAGGGCGGCTGGGGGGCATCCCCTGCTGACAGCCCCCCCTGCACCAGGCTCTGGATGCCCTGCGCCAGATCCTGCAGCCTCTCCGTCAGCGTCCGCAGGCTGGTGCTCGCCAGCCCCGTGTCCTGGGGGGGACAGGGGTGCCAGGGGAAGGATGGGTGGGAGGGTCTCTGAAGTGCCTCCACGCTCCCACCTTCACCCAGCCCATGGTGCCCTCACATCCTCCCCTCTGTCCAGCTCAGGGTCCCCTCAAAACCCCTCCCCACCAAGTCCAGGCTGCCCCTGTGTCCGCACCTCCATCCAGTGCAAGATGACCCCATCTGCCGCCACCCACCCAGCCCGGGGTGATCCCACATCCTCCTCCTTCAGCCCAGGAAATGCCCCTTCCACCCTGGGGTCCCGCAGCCCCGCAGGTTCCGGCACTCACCAGGTTACGGAGCTGCTCCACAGCCTCCAGCAGCAGCTCCTGGTGTCCCAAGGGCCACACACCCAGTGCCTCCAGGACCTCCACGTCCAGCCCCAGCAGGTCAGGCCCCGAGAGCTCCCAGGCCTCGAAGGGGTAGCCCTGCACTGCCTCATCCAGCCCTGCCACAGATCAGTCCCTTCTGCCAGTGTCCCTGCTGGCCCCCGGCTGGGTGACCCCAGGGGTGACCCCTGGCCGATGGGAGGGTCCTCTCCGTGCAATGAGTTCCCCAGGCCTCAACCTAAACGGTGGGGATGGCCAGACCCCCCCTTCCCCCCTCCATCCAGGGAACGCCCCTCCCAGGGAGAAGAGACGAGGGACAGGAAGTGTCGCCATCCCCAGCCACACCAACCCAAGCTGGGGACACCTCACCCCACAGCCGGGGGACAGCCAGGGTCTCACCTCGGAGCCAGGCAGCCACCTGTGCGGGGCCCCAGGAGCCCACGGGCTCCATGGCGGCGGGGCCGGAACGGTGCGGGGCCGGAACAGCGGCGGGAGCGGCTCTCACCTGCGCTGGGCGCGGCTCCCACCTGCGCCGGGAGCCGCAGCGCCATTGGCGCTCCCGGGTGCCGCTCAGCGCCGTGGCTCCTGCCCGGGACGGCCCAGGACGGTCCCGTGGGGCGAGGCCGGTGAGTCACGGCCCGGACGGTGACGCAGAGCCTCTGGAACCCCACGGGAAATGACAGCCGGTGTCACCCCCAGCCACTGCACGCAGCCAGGGCTGAGGCCCGACAGCGCTTGTGACAGCAGTGGGAGACCCCCACGTGCCCTGTGGGTGCAAGGTTTGGCCACACAGATCCCCAGAAGAACCTGAG